>JANZLX010000211.1:18302307-18321399 GCA_025531955.1 Erythroxylum orinocense | reverse complement strand
TATTAACAAATCATAATGTTAATTCATGAATAACAAATGTTCATTGGCCTAGGGCACACTACTAACACTTTTAAGGAATAAGGCCTAAATATCTCATAGTAAGACTTATTAGTGAACCTTTGTAAGGAGTTTACCCCTGAAGTTACAACTTTAATTCTCTCTAGTCATTATATCACTCACCTTATCTTGAAGTGGATTTCTCATAATGAGTGCATTCAAGTCCTCCTTTAGGTTTAAAGGCCATAGATTAGATCAATTGTCAAACTAAAACTAAGTTAAGTCATCATTCCATATCAAGCTTATAAAAGAAGTGTGTAGCTAATATTTTTTATCTACTAATAAAGCCTTTATATCCTTATAGTAATCAAATTTATGTTCATAGCTTGCAGTAAAATTAAGCCCAAGCCACCTTCCTACTTAGGGAGACATATTTTTTCACTTAATCTTAGCTCTTTTTAGGCTCTCTCTTTTCCCTAACCATAAGTAATTCCTTATATTCTTCTTCATTTCTTGGGTAATTCTTTTACAAAGAATAAATTGGGAGCTCTAGTGTATGTAGACATTTTTTAAGAATGATACAATCAGCTATAACCTATTAAGATTTGACAAAGTCCTATTCTGCAGAAATATGGACATTAAGAAATTTAAAAGGAGTATAATGTGTATTCAGTCTAGATATGGAGCCAAGCAAATCAATAATCTTAGAGTCAAAAGAGATGTAAAGCTTATTTTGATCCTTGTTTACTTTCAAGCCTGACAATCTTAAAAACTAGTTAAATGAACTCAACATTAGCTTAAGGGAGGAAGGATTTGCAATATAAAAAAGGCATAAGATCATGTACCAAAATTAAATGAGATATTTTAAGTCCATTGTACTTATGGTGAAACATAAAATAGTCACTTGTGTCTATATTGAACTTGAGCAATCTAGAGAGAACTTTAATGGCTAAGGTAAATAGATAAGGAGATAAAAGATTCCTTGTCTAATACCTTTTGCCCCATGAAAAATTTTGGAAAGGGAATCATTCACCAAAATATTGTAGGAAGCTAAAAATATACAAGCTTGAATCCATTCCATAAAGATTTTTGGAAAATCAAAAACCTAGAGGCAATAAACTATAAATTCCTAATCTAAAGATTTAAAAGCTTTTACAAAATCTACTTTCTCCACGCAACTTCTAATTGAGGCCCACAAAGCTTAAAGATGCATAAAATCCCATTAAAATGTCTAAAACTTAGTTTATAATATCAATTTTATATTTTATTTTGAAATAGTAAAGTAAAAAAAAATAGAAGCTAAAAGTCATCCGCAGATCACTGAAAATTTTTTCAACATCCAAAATTAAACTTAATAGTTATATGATGAGTGAAGATTGTAACATTGGTCCTTAATTGAGTGGTATTTATACAATCTAAAACCCATTACCATATGAAAAGCTAAACCTCAAGCAATGAATAGGTGAAATATATGAATTAATGAACTTATATATATATCCCTAGATTGTTCAATTGCTAATTTGGAATTTTATCTTAAAATCCAAAACTCATGCAGTGCCTGATTATTTTGGGATTTATATCACCACCATCTTTTAGCATAACAAAATAGGGAAGACATAAGTTCATCATTTTTTATAGTAGAATTTCAAAACAAGGATATGAAAATGAAAAAAAATAGGTCTTTTACCTTGAATTAATAAAGTTGGGTTGTTATATTTAGGATGTAATATCCTATCTCCTAAAATTATTAAGAGATTAAACCTGTTAGATTGAGTCACAGAAGTTATTTCATTTAAGAATTTACGAGGTGCATTTCATTCACATGCATAATATTCAATACACATATGAATCACGATTTAGAAAACATTGCAAGATAGTATATGCTCTCAATTGACATATTCCGGGGTATGGAACGAAAATGAATGCGATATGAATGTGCATTCCCAATATTTTGCATTTTGATTTACCAATATCATGAATTGATGAATTATAATTAGTGAATTGAAAATTTATTGTTACAATTGAGTAATTGATGAGGTGTTATGTGAATCTAGTCTAAGAAAAATGTTAAAGAGAAAGACAAATTGATACATGGGAATTCAGGTTGATTAGGCCTATGGAATGGTGACATGTGGCATTGGAAATAAGTGACAAATGACTCAGTTAAATGGATGACAAGTGGCTTGAGTACAATTGCGACAAGTGGCCCTTTAAGTTTGTTACAAAGACACTTTTTACTTGTGACATGTGGAGCAATAGAATGGTGACATATGTAGCTTTACAAATGGTAACAAATATAGCCTTACAATTTGTGACATGTGTAGCCTTACAATTGGTGATATGTGTAGCCTTACAAGTAATGACATATGGAGGGTTAAATGAGTGAAATGTGGAGCCTAAATTAAGTGATACATGGACCAATAGAATAGTAACATATGGACTAATAGAAGGATAACATATGTACCAATGGAATGGTGACATATGGACCAATGGAATGGTGACACATAGATTAGTTTGACTTCCTTTCAATTTTCTAGAGAAAATGGATGAAAAAGGCAATAAAAGTGAGAGTCAAGGTCGGCCATAAGGTTAGAAGAGGAAGAAAAACGAAAATGGGAAGAGAAGGAGAGAAAAAGGGGAAGAGAAGAGGAGAAGGAAAGAAGTTATCAAGGTAAGTTAAAATTCGGGATTCAATTTCATCTTTCTCTTTCGATCTGTCTTACATATTCTTATAGCACGAATTTGAAAAGACTCAAAGAATGAAAGTTGTAGATATATTCTTAACTTGACCTTTGTGAAAGTGGCTTGAAAAAATAGTGACTAAATCTCGAGTTATGCTTGTTTCCCTAATACTGCCTGTGATGGACCCCTTTGTAGGAACCTTGTATTATTTCCTAATCTTTTAGGACCTTAGAGTCCGAGTTAGTGAAAGTATAAAACATGAAAAATGATTATTGATATCTTTTAATGCTTATGTGATGCAATTTAGTTATGAGATTTATTGATAATGATTTATTGAGGGTTGAGTATTGGTTGCCAATCTGTTTTTTACCAGAAATATGACATAATTTGAATGGAGATTATATTTTAAAGGGAGATGTTGTTTGTGTAACTTTTAGATATATTAAGACTAATGGAAGTCTAGTTTCAACGGGCACAAGAATCATGGAATTTGGATTTTTTAGAGAGAGTTATGATTAAAAGAAGACAGCTTGTTCATAAAGGAACATTAGGAAGAAAAGGATGTAAACATTATACATAAGGTTAGGTTAGCTTGATGGTTGGGGAGATATTGAGCTGAATTAATAAGTGAATTATTTTCCTATTGACATATGTTAGAATAACATTTATGATGATTGATTAGGGATGAATTTGGTTGTGGTGGTGTATGAATATGAGATACATGTTTGAGTAGTAAATACATTATATATTTGTATGTATAAAGGCTCGGGAGTTGATGATCAAGGAGCTCGTACCGAGGATTGTTGAAATCAAGGAAGTATACACCTTCTTTTAGGGTGAGTTGGGGAAATCATATCTTTCAAATGGGACTAGGACATCCCAAGACATGCATGATGACTTGTATGTGAATTTTGAACCTAGGTAATACATAGTAGAATTGAATCTTAAATAGATGTTAGTATACTTGTGTATTTAATAAATGAAATTATTTTTAATAACTCTTTACAGTTGGAGTACAACTGATGTTTTTATTACGTATTTTAAGAAATGATATTGTTTTCAACCACCCTGCACTTAAAGTGCAAAGTACAATGTTTTATTTTCTGAAACTACATTTTTGAACAACTTTGCACATGGAGTGAAAAAAATGACTTTTATTGTATGAAATAATGTTTTAGAATTTACATATGTATAATCGAGTCATGTATGCTGCGTGTATGTGTTCTCTTTTGGCTTAGAGTCATGACAAGGTTCCATTTCATTGATTGGATCGATAAATAAAGGCATAGTGCCTTACTTGATTTTAGTACTTAATATTTGTATATGACTTTTGTGATTGGTGAGGTAACGATTCGCCATTTGTGTGTTAGGATTAAGTGACCCTGTACCCTTGATGTTGGTACATAAAAGTCAAGTCTCCGTATTGACACCTTTCTATGGGACTGGCGGCTGATTGCACATCTAGAGGTCTGGTCATCGGCAAGGTCATCACCTAGGGTCATGACGCTCTTGTCAACCGTATTCCGGACTCACCACGGATGAAAGTCGAGCCAATACCAGAAATCGATAGGTGTGCATACTAGTTTGGCTGACTAGTGGCGACACACATGATTGTTTTGGCCTATTCTGAGATTTGTTTTCCTAACGAGATTTGATTTATACATGTGATGCTTTTCTACTTTTATGTAATGGAACTGAAACCTATGTTCACTTGATCAGTGATTAATAGGCTAGGCCTACGTGGTTCCTAACTAGTATATGTCGAGTCTTAGGCTAGGCCTATGTGTTTCTATGTCATGTATGTTCATTTTATAGGTAGTTATGTGCATGCTAGATGTGTGAAAATCCCGTCCTCAGGTTATCTAGACCGTCTTGGTGTGTGTCGGGTTCTGTTTATGATATATGTTTTTTCTACTCACTGAGTACATAATGTACTCACCCCCTTTGCTTTCCAACCATGTAGGTTAATTTGCTTTCCAACCATGTAATTTGGTGAGCTTGGGTAGTCTCTATTTTGTACTTTTGTTGTATAATGGCTCATGAAATATTTTTATTAAGTTGGTTATGTTGATATCCTTTATGATTTTGTAAATTAACTTTTGACTGTCATGTGATTTGTAAATGATCTTATGTATAAACCTTTTGTATTGTTGTTGAGATTGCTCTTGAGTATAGTTAAAAGTCCAGAACTTGTGGTAGAGTTTTAAATGTGAATATAAAAGTGCGTTTAAAACTGATTTACAGGTATTTTAATTGAGTTTTGGGATTTTCATAATACAACCATTGTGATGTCCAAATGTTTACAAAGGATATTCAATTAGCCTTTGCATAGTTAGGTTAAGGGTACCATAAGTATCCTTAGCCTGGGTATGCGGCAATTGTCATGCGGCCGATGTGGTTCCAGGTTGTGACATAAGACCTTATATGACACTTGGAGGAGATGGAAGTAGCTGCTGAGAAAGTGCATACACTATGGTCTTAACTTGGTTTTGCAGATGAAAACATTCCATAGTAGATTGAGCTACCCAAACAAACAATTGATAGATGCATTGTCAGGCAGAACAACCGTCTTTAAGATCCTAGAGGAATTATAGCATCCTATCGAGAATATAATGATAAACAACTATCAATAGGTAAGAACTCTCAAAGCAATGCATAGAAGTATTCCTATCCATAAGCTTGCAATAAAATCATATCTCCACCACTTATAAGTAAACTAAAAACAAAAATCAAAAGGTTTTGTTACAAGGTTTTAATGAGGCTTAGGTAAGGTATGATAGGGATAATAAAAAGGGTGATAAAATTGAAAATTTACAAAAACAAAGTTTCAAGAAACTTAGTTCTTTACAGTGGACTTATGGTCCTTCCCACCCTAAGTACATTGGTATCATAACTTTAACATTTTTTTTCAAACATTTATCATGTACTATCAAATTTCAAGTTTCAAGCACTCAATTAAATGTAAATAATCTTCAAGGTTCAAAATAATAAAAAAGCTTCAAGAAAGTTAAGGTAATGTCTAATAATGTGGTTATAATCAATGAAAAGGTTAAGTCTCAAAATTGGCTACTTATAAACGATAAAATATAGTGGGGTTATTGTCAAGAAAATAGGATAAACAAAGTTTAATCTAAATGCCTTTATCATTTTATTGCTTCTAATTTAACAAATGTAGTCTTAATATGAACAAGAGAAGCAAGTTCTAGAATTATCTAACTATGCATGATAACACACATGAAAGAATAAAAAAGCTTAAAATAAGTATGTATTTGCTATTACTTTGATAAGCTCATAAAAAGGGTTTTATGTGTGTAAACAATATACACGTTTTATTCAAATTGACTATCTCAATGATTACTAAAAATATAACGTATACAAGCAAGTTTATTATAACTTTCATCCTTTTGTGTACTAATTCAATTCAATAATCTATAATACTCTAAAGTATTTTTGACATATTTTTAACTAATTTGGGGTAGCAGTTAATATGATTCAGTAACAAAGATTATAATAAGCTTAAAAAATCTTTTCCTCACACTTAAAATTGTACATTGTTCCCAATGTACACAATTGAAGCACAACAAAATAAAAAGTAAGAAAGGTTCAAAAATTGGTAGTGCCTTGAGTAATAAGATTTATAGATTTCTGAATCTGTTGAAGGTTCCATCTGATATTAGATACAATCATCCTTAAATGTAAACAAAACGGGTAAAAGGTCAAAGAAAATAAAAATAAAGATAAAGATAATAAATAAGAAACATGGATATAAAAATAACATAAATGAAAATAACATTGCACTAACATTTAGACAAAACAAAATAACATAGGGAAGAAAATAAAAAATACATAAATAATGAGAAAAGGAAAAAAAATTAGCATCCATTAATCCTGTTGTGACTCCGACGTGTCCGTCGATGGAGGATCCTTAGGTCGTACAACCATAAACTGTTATGCAGCTGAAGACAATATAGCCACTCCAGACAGCGGAGGTGGAAATGTCATTCAAAGATAGCCCACCATCTGTATTAATAGGTCCGCCCTCCATCTATTATAGACTTTGAGCTGCTCTATTCGCTCCATAATCTCCACTTGTTATGCTCGGATAGTATGCTAAGTACCCAGGATCTTTCCTATGTTTTTCCCCATCTTCAGCTAGTTAGAGTGTGATGTCGGCATCTTGGGCACTTCCTCACTAGCCTCCTCGTACATAACTCCTCCCGTCTAGGCTGGTAGTTAGCTTATTTGTGGTGATGCTCAGCTATTTGTGGCTCCCTGACTCCTCCTGATGCAACCAACTTGTTGGGAACGCTAATTAGACGTTAGATGTCATTAATAGGTCCCTGCCATCTGCTTACTATATGCATGTGTTTCATCACGTACAAAAAACCAGTTGCATCACTGGTAGTCTATCAAAGACCCCAATCCTCTGTGCAAGCCTCGTCATATAAGTTCTGAAAAATATCATCCCGACCTTCTTCTCCTCATTCTAATGCTGGATGAATTGGGCTAATGTATGCCCCAGATGCATTGGCATATGCTCTCTCATGCTACACATGTATAATATGTCTAGATTCCCTACGACTTTATGGCTATCACCCCACTCGCTTATCGTATGACTCAGAATAGCATGTATATATCTGAGCATTGAGTGTTGAAGAGATGATACCTTGGATTTGCTTGGGTTGTAACTGACATCCTCGTTGATAGTGCTCTAGAATTGGCAAGAAGACATCCCATACGAGAATTCTATTTGCAGCCCTACATATTCAGGCATTCCCATGAACTCTTAGTCGTACAACCATCGTAATAGAGAAATCCGAATAGCTCATGTAGATCATCTCTCCCAACAACCTAAACTAAATTGTGCTTGATAGTCCCAGTCATAGTGGCCTTTCTCCATAAATAACATGGAGAGAACCTCGAGCGTCAACTTCCAGTATGAGGGATCCATAATCTTAAAAACTAAACCTACTAAACCAAACTAACCTGTCCTAGAGCCTCCCAGTCAATGCTTTGGCCTGTCTTGAAATTATTCACCTTAGCCATTGATATTACTCCTCTTATGTCACAACATTAAAGAGTAAAATGAGAGGTTTCTTTGGTGGCTGAAGTGTGCGAGCACCCCTCGAGTCTCTAGAAGACCCTTCTCCTTGTTGTCGCTTCCTTGGTGCCTCTTTTGCTTATCATGGTCCTATTATTGTGTCTGAAACTTTAAATAAACATGAGAAAATAGCATATGAAGTATGAAAAATAACCTTTTACCCATGCTTATTTCTTATGGTCAATAAAAAAATAAAAACTAATAATCTAACATAAATTATTAGCTAGATAACAAAGTAATACATAAAAACTAAAATAAGATAAAATTAGAAAATTAATTAACAACCTGATTAATCACAAAATTAAAATTAAAATCATTGTCATTAACAGATGAAACTAACATAACCATACAATTACAAAATTAAATTATTGAACATTGAATTCATGTAAAAATCAAAATTGAAATGAAATTAAACTAGAAAACAACTTCAATTAATTATAAACAATCAATTAATCCTAATTTAACTCATCACAATTTTACATTTCGCGAGCAAAATCATAAGCCCAATTAAGATTTCATCCAAATCTCATTCATTTCATCAAATTGGATCAATAAATCATATAAATAAGGGTATAATTAAACTATTAAACTACAGTTAATAAATTTTACACTAAATCGCAAAACCCTAAGCCTAGAGTTTTTAGTTGTGAAAATCCCTAAAATTGTAAAATCCTTAATTATTTATGCATAAACAAGTGAAATCGATGAGAATACTTACTTGGGTGTCGCAAATTGGTAAGACAAACGCAAAAAATTTGGTTGGAGAGGAGGAGGGGCAATAGAGAGGGTAGAGAGAGAGAGAAAAATTAAGAGAAATGAAAGGAGGGTAATTTAAAGGCTATCGTGGATTTACACAATAAATTACACACCTATGTCTCTTAGATTTTAAAGAGACTTTCAGGATTAGCTACATAGGAGAAATGAAAGAAGTAGGGTAATTTAAAGGTTATTTGTGATTTATACAATCTGATATGTGGTCGTGTATTAGACCGTGTAAGTTCACGATAGCCTTTAAATTACCCTACTTGATGCGGAACCCCAAGGCTAAAAAACCCGAAACCCTTTAAACACACATGTTGGATAAAACATGAACAAGATGAAATCCTCAACCCTAATGAACCCCCAATCACTTATATGAAAGGAAACACATATTATAAGGTTGATTTGGAAAAAAGAATACAAATTCTCCACAACTATTTACCTTGATAAGAACCATATTCTTGATGCAATAGAAGAAGACAAGAAATCCTCCCTTATAGAATTTGTTATTCAACCAATCTAACCTTAAACAATGTTTATTATGATGTATTTATACCTCTTGAAAAGAAAGAAAACCTAATTACGTAAAAAGCCTTTAAACATGGGCCTTTCACCAAAACAATTAAAGCCCAAACTAATATTTCTAAAATACAACCCCATAAACTTAAAAGTTTTAAACAAGTCCAAGACACAAGTAGTGGGCTGTTGAAAGTTATGCTTTTAATGTAAAATAAATAATTAAATAAGAATGAAAGTTTTCTGGCTCATTTTGTCCAATTCGATTAGTTATCTTGTCATTAGCCCTCACTGTCTCTTGAGATTCTATGCCATTTATAATTCGACCCATATAAGATTGAAGCGTTTTTTTGAACTTATTATCTATTGATCTTGTTATTTGTCCCTCCGGCATTACTAGCTCATCCTTGTTGCTATTTCGCTCATGATCATGCTCACATCACTACTTCTTTCATTTCTCCCATGTAGATGTAAGTCACAAACTCTTTAAAATTTAAGACACACTGGAATGTATCTTATCACAGATTTACACGGCATGTTACACAAGCGTATATATAACCATGTAAGTTTACATGGGCGTGTATAGTGAGCATGTAATTCTCTGTAAACATGTGCAACATGAAAAATAGTTAAAAAAACTTAAAAATTTTACACTTAAAGTTACGAAACTTTAACATGCATACCCTAACACAATAAATATGCAGAATCTCTTTAATATGCATAATGTGCTAACCTAAGATTCATCAAAACTCAATAAAATCCTATGTTAACATCAAAATAGAAAAAATGAAATAGAATTTTAAAACAAAACCTATCCTAATTCTTGTCTTGCCTCCCAAGTAGCATTTATGCTTAAGGCAACTTATAAAGATTAACTTTTGGTCGTCTTATCATTGGTTCCATAACCTCTAATTAAACTACCTGATTTTGCCTATTTTCGTATTTTGTCTTTTATTTACTGCCTTGAATTTGCAAAAGCTCTGGTGGACCTTTAAAGGCAAAGTCTTAAAAAAATATATGAAAAAGAATCATAACTTAAATCACTAGATTCGATCACATCAATAAGTTCAAGGGTAGGATTCATGACATTAAACATTTTAAATTCAAACTCTTGATCCTCACCTTTAATATTAATTTGCCTTCACTAACATCAATAATCGACTTAGCAGTTGTCAAAAAGGGTTGAACAAAGAATAATGGTATCTCTAGATCTTCCTCTATGTCAAGAATCATAAAGTCTATTATGAAGATAAACATATCAACCATAATAAGAATATCCTCTATAATGCCCCTAAGAAGTTTTACCAAACTATTTGCCAGTTGCACACTTATCCTAGTAGGTTTTAGTTCACCTAATCCCATTTTCTCAAATAACAAGCAAGGAATCATGTTAATATCGACCCCTAGATCGGCTAAAGCCTTATCAATCTTTAAACTACCAATTTGAAAATGAATAGTAAAACTTTATAGATCTGTGAGCTTCTCTGGTAGCTTGCTTTTCAAAATTCCTAAACATCTTTAGCTCAACGTTACAGTCACCAAATCCTCCAACTTTCCCTTATTTGATAGTAGCTCTTTCAAAATTTCAAATACTATAGCGTCTGCACAAGCTTCAACAAGGAGTAAGTTAATCAAGATTTGCTTAAACATTTCAAGGAACTTATCAAATTGTGCATCCATTAGATCTTTCTCCTTGACTCTTTGGATTCTCCTTCTTAACTTGGGGTTCCTTTTCTTCTTGAAGCTCTTTTCCGTTAATAAGGGTGATTTCCATACATGTTGTTTAGGATTTATTTTAGTGGTATTAGGCAAACTCCCCTGTGGTATTTCATATACTAGTTTTGCAATTTGAATGATCTGAACCTCCAAGTTATGTATAGAAGCCTATGTTCATTGATGTCTTGTGTTTAAATCTTGAATAATTTTAGACATCATTTCTTCTAGAGTCAAATTCTTAGCTTCAAGTGGATATTGTTAAAATCATGGTAGAGGGTTTTTCCTTGTTTATCCTTGATTTCTGTAAGAGAAATTAAGGTGACTCCTCTATCTCAAATTATAGGTATAACTGTATGGATTTTCTTAGGGTCTAGAAGCATTCCCCATATAATCCATATATTCAGGCTATAATGATTGACAACTTTGACTTGAATGGTTTATCCAACATACCCTACATTGCATAACTTGACACTGTGGTTTCATAGTAAGTCTATCAATCTTTCTACTCAAAGCTTTCACCTAGTTTGCTAATTGTGCCACCGCATCCACTTTATATACCCTCATTGGCTTATTAAGTCTTGCTCGTTAGGAGCACCATTGATATTTTTTCATTGCTATGCCTTCAATGAGGTCGTGGGTTGCTTTTTGTGTCTTGTTATTTAAAGTACCCCAGCCATTATATCTATTGTTTGCCTTGTAGTTTGATTTAGCCCACTATAAAAGTTTTAAAATTGCATCTAAAGTGGTAAACAATGATCTGAGAACTTCCTCATTTTCTCCTTGAACCTCTCCTATGTGTCATATAATGCCTCTAAATTAGCCTAGGAGTAAGAGCAAGTATCTTTACTTAATTTGGCAATCTTTGTTGGAAGGAAGTAGTTTAGAAGAAAGTTCTCTACTATTTGATCCCATGTAGTAAGTGATGATCTTGGTAGAGAATTCAACCATTGTTTCGCTTTGCCCCTCAATTAAAACAAGAATAATCTCAGACTTATCATATCGTCATTAGCTCCATTGATCTTGAAGGTATCTCAAATCCCCATAAAGATTAAGAAATGTGCATTCAAATCCTTATCTTATAGCCCATTAAATTGAACAAATTGTTGCACCATTTGAATGATACTTGGTTTAATTTCTAAATTGTTGGCATTCATAGTTGGTCTAACAATGTTAGCTTTTCTCCTATCAAGTCTAGTCAAGCATAATCAAACAACATTCTTAGTTGCTTTTCCATGATTATCAATATGACCTCTCAAGTCCTCTATTTGTTGATCTAACTTGAACTCTTTAAGTTATGTATTGCGAAGATTTCTATAAGTTATTCTCTTAATTTTTGGATCTTTTTCTACTAAACTCGTTGGATTACTTCAGGTCATAAACTAACCAAAGAATCAAAATATGTGAGAAACAAGAAAACTAAAGAGTCAATCAAATAAAATAAATTAGAAATGCAAATAAAGTAAAATAAAGTAAAAATTGCTAGATTAATAAAATCTAGGCTTTCCTAATATTACTATCCCCAGTAATGACACCAAAAACTTGATTGATGATATTTTATTTAGAAAGATCTATAAGTTTTAAGCGCAAGTACACAGTGCAGTTGTAGCTATCACTAGTAAGTATGAGTCAATCCTAAGAGAATTGTAAGTACTATTATTGACTCTTTTTCTATTATCCAACCATTGAGTTAGGTTGTGGATTTAATTAAAAATTAAACTAAGATCAATACATGAACTTGGACAAAGAAAATAATATGAAAAGTCAATATCAAATAAATAGTACCTAGATGATGAATCCCCCTAAGAATCCTTAAATACTAACCCATTATCATGCAATTAAATTATTGATTATTAGATTATGAAAAATCCTATCTTATGTTAATATCTTTCTCAAGACTATCAACAACTAACCCTTAGTTGATTAACTGAAACCCTTTTTTAGTTAAAACCCTTAAGATTGCATTATTGATTCGTGAATTTCACTATTAGATTTAACCCTAATTCGGAGGATTTATGTTGACCTTTATCTAGGTTTACATACAACTTCTTCCAATTACCATATATTTATTCACCTAAAATGATTTCTTAATCTCAATCATATGAAATCAAATAATGAACTAACATTTTGGATATATTAGTTCAAGACTATAATAAATAATGGAATCTCAATAAATCAATCAATAAAACTATACTGAATAAAAGATTAAATCATCTTGTCATCACCACTTAGGTTTCATCTCACCTAGGCATTAAATAATTTAATTCCTACCTATTGAAAATAAAACCTATAATAAATATTTAGAAGAATAAATAGAGATCAAAGAAATCATATTCTAAATCTCACATTTGTCTCTAATGAATTTTCTTGCAATTTGGATTGAATGATGCTCTCTATCGATTCTTGTGACGTAATCTTCATGTTTCCCTTATCCTCTGTTCAGAAATGTCTCTTCTATATGTTTCTTGTGATGCAAAAATGCTTCTAAACTCTCCTACTTCTCATTTTCCTCTAATAACATCCTTTTATAGTAAAAACTAGGATTTCTGGGATGCACGTTGTCACTTGCACATTAGTGTAGGTGATCGTCTATCTTCAAAAATACCTAAATTCATGATTTTATATGGGCATAGAGACTTACACGGGAAACATACATAGCTAGAAATAACATTTTTGAAGTTCCACACATTTTTAGTGACTTACAAGGTCACTGTATATGGTCGTGTATCTCTAAGTTGCTTCAAATCTTAGTTTTATGCCATGATTTCATCCAAATTCTTCTCCTTTTGGTCCAACAAGTCAATTACACCTACAAACACACTTTAAGTGAATTAATTACCAAAAATACTATAAAATATTAAATAATAAGCAAACACATTAAGTATGGTTGTATAAATATAGTTTAATAATAATTAATCACTCTACATCCTACTTGGGCTCTATATGTAGGGGTTTGAATGTACAAACTGGTGGTGGAAGGATCTCGATGCCAAAGTGTTGTGCTAAACTCATTAGCATATTTATGATCCATTGTATGTACTGCTCTATACACTTTGAGTGGATGGCATCGAGGGTTAACGAGTGGCTCATATCTTAGGGAAATATCAGTGTTCTTGCCTGCATCTTCACCCCTAGTATATACGAGTTTTGAGATGTTAAAGAAATCTGATCACTTGTCAAACTCTATGGTCCTCTATACCCTATCCTTTAAGTCGAGCTCTAACAATATTCCCCATTCAACGTACCATGGTTGCTCAAACTTCTTTATTTGTAGAGATTAGTAATTTTTCAATTAAAGCTTATTTATAAAGTAATATGAGCTCTGGCTACTCTATAGGTTGCTTAAGCGATGGAATATTTATGTTAGGCATCTACTTTAACTCAGGATTCTTAAGGCTATTTTCGGTTGGGTGGTTATTAATTGAATGGCATGGAATGTAATATTATACCATCGTGTGGGAGTAGGGTTTATAATGGAATATAATGGAATAGGATGGAAGGGGAGGTTTTCACATTACAACCCATTTAATCCTAAATAGTAAGAATAAGTTACTTCTGATTTGGGGGGGGGGGGGGTTGTTTAGGATTTAATGTAAAATTATAAAAAAAATTTTACTATATTACATTATGAATCCTTCCATCCCTCCCAAACAATAATTTTCTAATATTGCATCCATTTACATTCTATTCCATTATAAACCATTCTCTTCTATTAAAAAACTTAGTCCAACCAAACATAGTCTACGGGCAACTGCATATGAGGTAGAAGCCATAACCCTTGATCTTCTATAGCTAGGTTTTTCCTCTTATCTATACTGTGATACTATGTTCATATTTAAGTCAAAATTGATTAACTTAAAAAATAACAAATTATCTCCCAATCATGCTAGATATGATCTCTCGTTAACAAAAGCAACATTACGAAGTGAATGTAATGTATCATTAAATATTAAGTAGATGTCAAATGATGCTATGTCAATCATGAAAATGTTATAATGCCTTTATACAAAATTATAAATGAACCATATGAACATCTAAAAATGTGTTAACATTATAGTATATTATGTTCAATATGTGAACTCTTCCAGCATTGATACATTAACAAAACCATACTCCTTATTCTATAATGCTTATTTGAAAATCAGCTCAATTAATATGCTTCATTAAAGTTCCTCAAGCCCTCAACATTAACCCTTTATTAATCCAAACATAAATGAAGTATATGTAAATATAGATGGCAAAATAATCTAAGCAAAATAAGGGTAATAATATTAAATGCAAATAAGACCTAATCACTTAACGAATATTAATAAAACCACCTTATTATCAAGATTGAACACTTTTAGTTCAAATCAAATCAATATCAATTTATCCACGAACTGATCCTCAAGAATATAATAACTTAACATAACTAAGAATAGTGTTAACGATGAGAAACCACTCCTAACAACTAAATAAACACCACATCATCCTAAGATAATGTATCATTAACCAATTTCATCTACAAATAACTCAAATATAGCCTTAAAACATGAATTCAGGATATAATTTGCCCAATCATAACTAAAAACAATCCCCCAAATCTTTGCGTAGTGGACATTCATGAAGTTCAACTATAAGTTATAATCATCATCGTCAAGCAATCCACAATTGATGCTAATATTAAAAGTATATGTTAGGGGGATAAGAATACCTATGATTCACACAAATGGGTAAGGAAAAAATTCAAGAAATGTCTAAAAATCCAAAATAAACCCTAACACTACAAAATTAGGATTTTTCTCTAATATTAACGCTCTTAACTAAAAATTGGGGATTTTGGTGAGTGAAACTAAGGATAAATGTGTTTAGAGCCGAAATCTACTAGAAATTACAGTAAGGAGGATTACAGTTATGAGATATTGAATGGAGGAGTGAAAACATTATTTCACAAATGTTATCCTTTAATGTCAAATCATGGCTAAACATAGGCCTTACACGATAGTGTGCCAAGGCTATGTTCAAGAAATAGACGTAGGATAGATCTGAGTTAAGGGAACACAGGGTATACATAGATGTTACATGGTAGAATATTTACTAAAAAATAACATGGGAAAAATGATTTAATATTCTTTTAATATGGGATAGAAATAAAAAGGACATGGTGCCATATTAGTTCATTAAATATGAACAAAGGAACAAAAGTGACATGAAATAAACATAATGAAACACGATGTTATTGGTGTGTTATAAAATCTTCAAAATTCATTTTCATGATAAGAAGAACATGGCCTCTATATGATGGTATGTTGATAAACACAGTAAAGGCATAGGGTTGTTTTATAACCATTTTCAAAATGGTTACTCTCATATTCTATGTATCACTTAAATATAAACTTAATAAACTACTTGTCATCCCTATGTTATACTTGAAATAATTTCATAGAATTTTACGTGGTCTAACATAGTTGTGTTCAGTTGTGTGTTTAGCATACCTGGAATTAGTATGAATGTAATACCTACATAGTGATGTGT
This sequence comes from Erythroxylum orinocense, assembly GCA_025531955.1. Taxonomy (NCBI): domain Eukaryota; kingdom Viridiplantae; phylum Streptophyta; class Magnoliopsida; order Malpighiales; family Erythroxylaceae; genus Erythroxylum; species Erythroxylum orinocense. The sequence continues at coordinate 18,305,117 of JANZLX010000211.1, read as the reverse complement.
TTATCTCTTGTTCAATATAGGTACTTACTATTCCTTGATGCAATAGAGACATGGTGGTCATCTACACAGGCTTATATTGTGCATCGTCTTTAATTTTGCTACCCTCCACTTTTAATTTGAAAAGTAATGAGCTTCAATATGGGGTAAACTTAGTAAGGACGCGTCAGTATGACATAGTGAAAACATGATATCATGTTTATCCTACATTTAATTTTGTTACTCTTAGCTTCTTAAGTGTGGATCAAAGTATGTTAACATAGGATAAATATGAAGTTGTGTTCCCTATGATGTTTGCATATAAAATTGAAAAACTTGAATGGTATTAAGTCTAAGCATGAAATAAATAAGTCAAAATCAATTCCCACTTCAATCCATAAGTTTAAAAACCACTTAAACTCAAAAAAAAAGTATTAAAAAATCAGACAAAGAATTCCAATTTAATCTAATCCAATTAAAGCTAATTAAATTAAATCTAAAACATATATAACATTGAGTTGCCTTTTAGTAAGAACTTCTTTATGAGTCTTTTAGCTGAATCATGTAGTTCTATGTTTATCAACCTATATATCCCCTAATCATTCATATTGTTATCTAATAATATAAATCATCTCTTAGTTTTAATGTATGAATCTAATTATTGAATCGTTGACTTTCATTCATTCAATTTAACACAATATAAAGATATGAACAAATCTTTTAAAAAAATTAGAAATTTCATTAAGTCAAAGTGTCAGTTTAAAATTTCAAGTCCTAAGGTTCATTCCAGTTAGATCTATATCCTAGTTAGTTCATGATAAAATCAAGAAAACCCCACTTAGAAAATGAGAAAGAATAAAAGACAAAGAAAACATCTTCATAGTTCTTGAATCTTTAAAGATCTTGTTGATTTTTAATAGATTTCTTATTTCTTTTCCTAATGTTTTCTTTCCCTTGATCTCCAGATACTTCATTATAGTTCCTAATTCTTTTCTCATTTCCAAAATTCTCTCGAAAACCTTACTTGTATGGTTTTAGTTGCTTCCTTTTTAAATATACAAAACCCTAATGTTATTACCCATTACGACCCTAACATAAGACTGTATTGAGCTCCTATTGTTGGATCCTGAAAATTGTTCTAAATTGCTTATTAATTTTTAATTATTTATTTATGTTTGTTTGTTTGATTATTTATTTATTTTTAGAATTGATTTATTAATTAGAAATTTGAGGGAAAGATTAGAATTAAGTTAGAATTAATATGGGAATGTTATAATTAAGTTAGCTTAAAGGATTTAGTAGATAAAGACAAAAGAAGGGTCAAATGGACATTGTATTAAATGATGAGGGCATAATTAGAAGACCAAGGATAAAAGTTGTCTTAAAATTTAGAAGAAGAGAGGAAAGTGTCGTGAGAACCAAAAGAGAAGAGAGAAAAAAACATGAATGAAGAAGAAGGGAAGAAGAAGGTCGTGAGAGAGAAGAAAGAAGAAGAAAAAGGAGAGGAAATCATCTTGTTAAGGTAAGTTAATAATCTTTTCTTCTTGCTTTATTAAAGAAATGGGTGGTGTTGAGAATGAAGGGATTAGTGAGAGAATGGGTGTTATGTTGGAAAAAGATGATTTAAGGGAACCCATTTGATTTTGATTTTAGGGTTTCTAAACTAGGTTTTAGGTTTTCTAACCTAGATGGACTATGCGTAAGTTAGTTTTGAGCTTGATTTGTGTTGATTTCATTTGTTATGATTATGGAAGTTTTAGGGGATTTGCATTTGGATTTGGATTGAATGAGAATTTTGGTTATGTTAGGAAATTAAGAAAAACCTACCCAAGAGCAAAAGGAAGGGCACAATTGAGTTTGGATTTTTAAGCGAAATAAGGTGGGTAAAATATTTATGGTTATTGTGTAAATGGGCAATGTGCCTATGTGTGTGTGTATATACTTGAATTTCTAGATTGTGAATTATTGTGATGTGAAAAATGCATTATGATATGTTTTATGTTATGCATTAAAAGATGTATGACATTTTGATATAATTGAATTGTGAGTATGATCATGCTATTCTTTAGAATTGAATTATGGAATTTTGATTTAAATGAAAAGAAGAGAAAACATGAGAATATGAATTTGTGATTGATTGAATTGAGAATGAGAGTTGATTGTGTTTAGGCAAGAGTGGAACTATTTCGTAGTCACGTGCATGTCGACATAAAGCCTTCTCCTGGCTACCCGCTTGTGGCATACAAGATCTAAAAGGTGGATTTGTTTTGTTTGTGATGTAAACTTCGGTTTCTCTATTTTGTTCCACAAAACCCTCGACCCATTTGTTTGTGCCTTTGCATTTTGATATGTTAAGTTATGATGTAATTTGAGTGTTATGCTTTGATGATAAATTACATCCAATATGTTTTATGTGATGACGTATTGAATTATAAGTTATGAATTAGAATTGTGAATGCTGAACTTACATTGCTAAATTAAGATAAGACGTGTATGCCTATATGAATATTCACATATATGGTTGATTGTGTGGCTCGTTGCCAATGACTATAAATATATTAACCACTGAGCGGTGTAGCTCAACCTATCATTTTCTCTTCTTAGGTGCAAAACGAGAAGATTAGAGATCCTTACAAGGCATTCGGGAACTCCAAGATAGCTAGAAATATTTTGTACTAAGTGATTATTTTGGATAGCTTTATAGGCATATCAAACATGAACATCATTTTGTATTTTTTATTAAGTTTGATATGTATGTTGATATGTAAGTAAAGCTTGTTCAAACATTTACTTTGTTTAGAAATGAGAATGAGAATTTGAGAAGTTCCTTTTGT
>JANZLX010000211.1:18285504-18302207 GCA_025531955.1 Erythroxylum orinocense | reverse complement strand
ATTTACTTTGTTTAGAAATGAGAATGAGAATTTGAGAAGTTCCTTTTGTGTATGATTATGTTATTTTAAAGGTTGAGAATGATGGATGTGGAAGTGGAATGTGTATGTGCATATTCTTCTTTGTTGAGATTACAAATTGTTGCTAGTATTAGAATATCATGTTAGAGTTGGAGAGATTGTATGTGATGAATCATTTAAGTTGTGATTCAAGATGTAATGAGATATACTTAGTAGTTGAATTGATATGAAGTGATATTGCACTAAAAGGGGTGAATTTGAGGAGATTATGAGTGAAAGTGATGTTAGAATGGATGTTGGAAGCATTGAAGAAGCTTTGGAGGGGTTTGTGTGTCACAAATGTCCGTTAGATGAACATTAGGTTCGTTAAATGGACTTTTTTGGGTTTGAAGAGGCCCCTAACCCAGTCCATGTCCATTAAACGGACATTCTCGGGTCTAGAAAGCACCCCCAAGCCTGTCTATGTTCGTTTAACGGACATACACAGGATATCTATAGTAAATTGTTATTTTGACCCATTTAAAGTCATAATCTCGTTTCGAGTTCTACATGAAAGTTGTAGCTCTAGAAGTCCTCTTTAAAACAATCCTAAAATGACTCTAATACGATATCTCTAGTAAAAGTTGTGCCAATTTCCCAAAATAGGTACAATATGATTGAGGAAGAATTCATGTTTGATTCTTTTGGCCATAATTTCATAAGCCGACCTCCGAATGAAGTGATTCTTAAACCAATAGATTCCTATCACATTTTTCTACCCGTCCACAAAAATTTATAGCCTTTGTTATTGATTTCAAAAAGATTCATGGAAAGAAATTGAGGATTCATTGAAATAACCCTACAAGGAAACTCACTCATGCTTTATGACTCCGGATAGTTAGGCTCCAGAAACGGGATCTAACACCTATGTTGCTTTGCTCACCTCTTTTAATTTTTTATAATAAATCACTACTAACATAAAGAAGAACTGGGTTCATATTACCATTTTGTTGGCAAGTATGGGCTAGAAATGGTAGGATGTCATGGGTATTTAAAGAAACAAAATGTTGTTATCTCAAACATAATATGAAGTTGTGTTGATGCTATGTTACTTCGATAAAATTCTACTTTAGAAATAGAATAGGGAAACTTTGAACTTAAGGAGTGAGATGTTCCTATCTTATACTTCACTTTAAGTTTATCAAGTTTGCTCTAAATTGACTTCATTCTTCTCCAAATTCATACCTTTTCTTTTAAGGGGCTAAAACGAGATTTAGGACAAAATATAAGTCATTTTAATTTCCAAATACCTTAAGGACCTAAAAAATCATGTTAAAATGTAGTCTATTCAACACTTATCAACATTACACCATTTAGGTTAGTGTGTGAAAAATCCCATCTCTTACTAGTGGAACTAGAGTGTAAAGCATTTTGAGCTATAAAATTTCTTAATTATGATTTAAACCATGTAGGTGATAAATGCACTCTCCAAAATAATGAGTTTGATGTGTCACAACATGGAATATGAGAACTTGAGGATATCAAAGCAGAAAGTAAATTGGAGGCATGAATACTATCTAAAGCATACTAAGGAGTTTAAATTTAGAGATCAAACCTCGCTTTGAAATTTAGACTTAACTATTCCTGGGGTAAGGTTAAATCTAAATGGTTAAAGACCTTTCACTATTGCTTAAGTCTTTCTTTATAGGGCCTAGAATTATGCATCAAAATCAATGCACATTAAAAGATAATGGACACCAACTAAATTTATAGATAGAAGGTGATACCGGTGAGTTTGAGAATGAATTTTACAAGCTATATGAACCTGAGGATAAGTAAAAAGCTCAAGGATTTCAACTAACGACTCATAAGAATGTTCAATGTGTTTTGATTAGCATCAATTTCATTTTTTTTCTTTACTCCATTATAATACTTATGCTTTTTTTTAGTTTATGTGGTTTTTGGATTCATAGATTAAAGTATGAATTGATGGTGATTATATGTTTGCTCATTTCATTCTACTTGAACTTATCATCATTCGGGTTTTGTAGATTTGCAATAAACATGGCATCATATGTACTTTATGTTAGCACATCCTCACGTGTACCATAATTATGCTTAATCCTTTGAAAAAACAACAAGGACCACTATGAAACATATGAGTAACATAGTCTCCTGAAACCTCCGTACTGTTAAAAAAATACTAGATGGGAGACACACTCTACCAAATACCATCCTATGTTCATTACTATAGTTAGTGTTTAGTACCAACATTCCCCTATGAAGCCACCATGATGATCTTTTGTTTTCTAACAGTGCATCATTATAAACCCATGTCAACAACATCACCCTTAACATGGAATCATATAGATTCCATGTTCTCTCGCAAATAATGAATATGAGAATTGAGGGAATTCAATAAGCCTTGTAATGTTCCTCTATTGTATGACAGAGAAATACTAGTTTTTTGTTTTATTTTCCTCCATTTTCATTTTTTTGCATGATATGTACATGTAGGATAATGTACGACTTCAGTATGAGTAAGGGACTTAGGTATCTTTTCTCATTAATTTTGTTATGATTAGCTTAATAGGGAGTAATTCTGGATATTTTGTAACTTTGAAAGCATATTACTTGGGATAATTCACCATATGTTTGATTGTTATTATGATCGTAAATGCTTAGAGAATTAGTTATAAGATTTAATGATTAAATTAGTTCAATTTGCTTCATTAATTTTGAGAATGGGTACTTGATTTGTATGAGGACACTTTTCAGTTATTTTGTATATATATTGAGTTCAATATGAACTCTTTTTAACATTTTCATCATCTCAAATGAAAAAGAGAGTGAATAAATGAGAATAATTAATTCACTTTGCTAGCTTCAACTAAGTAAAAAGGATGAAGTTAAAGAGTAGCACTAGTAGCCATTTGAAATGGTGACTTAGTTAAGCAACTGATAATATTTATGACAAGGTGTTTAATCTCACATTAAAATATCAAGTGACTTTTCAAACAAGCCATAAATACTTTTATTTTGATTTAAATTTATTGGTTTACTTATTATTCAATAAATGTTATAAATGTGTTTGAAAGTTTAAAGACTTTTCTTATGTTGTTTAGTTTAGCAATGAGTTGAATTATATTAGTTGAATTGAAGTTTGAAGGATGATATAGTAAATTGAATTTGTTTATGGCTTGATATAGGTAGCTAAAAGTCTAATAATTCGATAAACTTTGCAATTTAATATGTAATGGAGAATCTTGATGGATATGTTTAATTTGTTAAATGCTTTCCTAAAATTGCCTCTTATTTAACTTTTAAGTGATGAAATTTATTTTCTTGATGATAAGAAAATATGTAAGTGTGGGAGAATTTGTTAAAAGCTAATTACATAATATTTTAGCATGAATTGGGTGAGCAATATGCTTGTGAGTTGGTGTTTTTCATTGAATTTGATACTTCAAATGACTTATATTTGGTTTCAAGTCTTGTTTTAGTCCCTCAAAGAAAGAGCAAAGTTAGGAAGATTTGAGTCAATTTTTAGTCCTAAAAAGGTTTTCATATGAATAACTTGGCACGAATATGTCCCTATATTCTTTCTATGTTTAATAAGGGAGTATTTTGTTTCTCTATATATCTATAATATCCTACCATGTCCCAGCATGTTCGCCAATAAGGGGATATGGACCTATGTTCAAACTTATATTGGTAATGTTTTGTTACATAAAAGAAGTGGAGAGATGGTCAAAATCAATATAGGAGCTCAATATAGACCCGTGTTTAGGTCATGTTAGGTAAAAATTCTAAGGTTTCACATTTTATGAGAGAGATGGTGAAAACCAAAATGGAGGATTTTTTTTAAAAGCAAATCTAAGGGAAGAGCAATAATGGAGAGGAAAACAAGAAGATTAATCAAGAATATTCAAGATTCAATCCATGAGAATTTAAACTTCTTTTTTGTGGATTTCTTGTTCTTTATAAATTTTCTTTGTTTTATTATAAACTAATTAGGATATAGATCTAGGCTTTATGGACACTAAGATGATTTTTTAAATTGATTCTTTTATTTAATAAAAGATCTTTGTTTTCTCAATAACTTTTCATGATTATATTATATTTAATTAAAAAATTTCAACTTTTAATTCAACTTGATGTTTTAAATTGATTCTTTGATTTACTGAAAGACATTAGTTTTCATCAGAATTTTTCATGATTATTTATTTTTGTATTGAAATTTGTCAACTTTTTAATTTAATTTCAAATTTTGTACATTTGGATTAAGAAATTATATGTATGAGTTTGCATTTCATAAGAGTCTATCAAAAACAAACTCTCTACTAAGTAGGAGGTAAGGCTGCGTACTAAAGGACTCCCCAGGCCCTACATCTCAACGGGAGTCCCAATAGATGTTGTTGTTGTTGTTTGTTTTGTAGATTATATATATGAGTAGATCACAATATAAACAAGGAGAGTTAACTGGAACTCTAAAGATTGGACCACAAAAATCTTCTAGGCTTGGATAAAACCTAAATAAATTATTTTCCTACATAGTCATGATATCACAAAGATTAAAAACAAAATAAAGAAATAAATGAATAGTGATGTAGATACTAGTCCTAGAATGGTAGATCAAATGGATAAGAGACTATCATGTAGGAGTCAACTACTTCATCAATCAATATCATATGTACCAAACCTCTAAATGAGGACTCTAGTTTTTGGCAAGTCTCTACATGTGGCTTAATCTTCAATTGAGGTTTTGCGTAGCCAGTTGTGTCTCTCTATGATCTTTGGGCTCCTACTTAGACTTTACTACTTTTGGCACATTCTCTCCTTGACCTTGTTCACTGACTTAGACTTTGAATCTGCTAAGGATGATGGATGAACTGGTAGGGTTAGTATCTTAAACCTATATGTTGTGCCAGCATATCCCTAATTTATTGCATATATTGCTGGATGTACACTATATTAAGTGGTGACGTACTCAGAGCTTAAGGTAATATTGGTGCTCTATCTAGCTCCTCATAGCCTACTTGATCTCTCTATACAGGAATTTCCTATAATATTTATAGTGTTGCATCAATCAATGTCAAGTGATAACCTTTTACTTTTAGTTAATGCTCAACCATCCTGATCACTCTTAAAAATTTCTATAGTGATCGAAATGGGAGCAAACAACCATTAACTATCGCTCATCATTAATTATTCCAATCTCCTTATTAATTAGGTAATGAATCATTCGTTGACAATCACACTGAATTTTGATCGAAGCAAGTAGTCCTTGATGAGGTGAATAAAAGCATACCAAAAATGACGTAACACTCGATGTCTCATGTAGTGTAGGAAGAACATGTCTTAGTGGGTAACCATATGTCGTTCATTTAATGAATGTACAAGTAGCTTGTGTACATAACTCATAGTGGGGCAATAAGTTAAAAGCCTTAGACTTGGTAGGTAAATAGGTATGCACAATAGTTACCATATGCTAATAATTTACAAAGTGAAGATTTAAGTATTCCCATTCAATTAAGTTTGGTTAGGATGTATAGTGCGTATATACTCCTCGGTGTAGGCAGAATCATACGTGGATATTCAACGGATTGCAGCTAAAGTGATGATGGATGCCCCCTAGATGGAGCTGTATGATTGAGTCACCATCTTATGCAATTTTCTTATCATCCACTTGAAACATGCATATAAATTTTAGCACTAGCTACTAATACATTGGTTCTCTGGTGTTGAAAAAATCTAGTCAATTATCAAAATGCACCTTCTATCGTACCTAAGTTTAACTCTCTAAAAAAACCCTCTATTTTATGTACTGAAGAGCCTGAAATTTCTTCATTTCTAGAGTCTTATATCACATCAACTAAAGTTTAGTCATGAAGTGGAGGAGTAGATGATCAAGTTACTTCATAAGTTATAAGAGTTAGGATATCTACTACAGATAGGTGCTAAAGTTTGGGATCCCTAAAAGCAATCACCCATAAGGTAGAAGTTGTAACTCTACTTCTTGTGATGAGGTTGCTCTTTTTCCCATCTATATTGTGCTATAGTTACCGATCATCTTGTCATAATTGATAATTAACTTGAGAATGGGAAAAATTAGCTGACAATCATGATAAATATGATCTCGCGTTTATATAAATGATTAGGTTAAAATGACAATTTTACAACCATTGAAACTAACTTGCATATAATTAGGTTCCTAACTAACTCATTACCAATACAAACACCTACGTAAACATCAATGTCTAATATATTGGCGTTAGCATTTAAACTCCACTCTTATCCATTCATAAACATCAAAATCAATGTAATGTCATCATTAACATAGGTGAAAAACAAAAATTCACTCTTAAATTCGATCAACATCCTATAGAGAATTTTTAATAAAACATAACTTCAAGAATTTATCACCTAGAGTAAAAATAGTAACCCAACCTAAATAAATAAGGACAAATAATAAGACATACCAAACAAAGCCACAATTAACCATTTTCATCTACCAATTACTCACATAACCCTTCAAAACCATAATTCAAGACTCAATTTAACCAAAGTAAACCTAAATGACCCCAAAATAGCTCTAACTAGTGTAATTATGAAAATATCATAAATTAAAAACATAGTTTACCTCAAAATAATATATAATGAGTAAAAGATGAAGGATAAACACTAGGGAAATATACCTTGAATTTAGACACAAGTTGATGATAAAAATGCACAAGAAATATGTTTGGATTTCATGTAAATTCAAAACTACAAAACATTGGGGGGTTTTTTTTTTTAAATAATAATGCACAAATACTAAAATCTTGGTGTTTCATGGGCGAAAGTAGGAAAAAAAGAATCAAGGACACCATGTTTAACAAAAACTTAACAAAATAAAGATAAAATGAAATAGAAATAGTCAAAACATGTCTCAATGTTAAAATTGTGTTAATCAAATTTGAAATTTACTTTTGTGCTAAATAGAATAAGAACATTATATGCACATTTGTTGCACTACATGGTGCTTATTATGTTATCTCTGTGTTTCAAAAGTGTCCTCTACTCCTCTCAGCTTTGCAAGACACTAGTTGACTATCACATTGGCTCGATTAGTTTATCCAAAACTTTAATATTGGCTTTCCAAATCACCATATTAGTAAACCAAACTTTGTTGAAAGAAGTCTTTCATAACTTCTCAATTTTTTAAACGAAAAGAAAATGATCCTTTGATAAAAAACTTAATTCAAAACCATTTTAAAATTTTCCCAATAGCTTTTTTTTAATGATCAAGAGGTTTTCTTCAAATATCAAAATAAATTTTCTTTTGATGATGGAAGGATTTATACAGTATGTCATATAGCAAATGATCATGCAATGATTGATCCTTTAATTTATTGAAATGACTAAAATAAGGTTATAAGAAGGATTATAATGATTTTCTCAAGTCTTGATATGCTTAATTCCTCCTTGTTCTTGATTCTTCACTTGAATAGCATATGTTCTCCACTTTGCTCATTTTCTTTATTGTTTGATTGTGGATCTTCTGCTCACTTTAATCTTCTATTGAACATGATCTTCCCATATTAAACTACCAACACCAATATGGATTTTAAAAAATTTCTAGTAGCATTTTTGTTATTGAAACTTTGGATTGGAACTTTACTTGGTCTAATAGTATACTTATGATAAGAAGTCGGTACACACTAGCAAATAATGTCAAAACTTTATGTGACAAACCTTCAAGTCAAGAATGGAATAATAATGAAAACTAGTAAAAATAATCCTAGTTTAGCCTATGTAACGTGAAGCAATTAAGAAAATTTGCTTCAGTTAAGAAGTATCAATAATAAGGACATTAACTAATTCATAAATATATTGGTTAAGTTTGACAATCCATATAAAATTATTTTATTAACTTTTTAAAGTAATTTATTTATGTGTTCATTGGAACTTTTTGTTAATAATTATTGTCTCTAGAATCTCCTTTTGTGAAATGTGAATTATAGATTCTGACACAGTATGTCATACAAACTATTTATCCAATTAATTTAGAACCTATTAATAAAAAATGTATTATTGATGGGTTATTTACCTACTTTAGAAGGCCTTCGAGTCATATAAATTATCAATTCATTCCTATTAAAAAAAAGTCCTTTATGTTTCTATGGTATCTACCAATCTTGTGTCAATATAAAAATTGACTAAAGACACGAATTTGCAACAAATTTTTAACCTTCTTTTTATGAATTTTAAGACTAAGGTTTAAGGAAAAAGATTAGACTTACTAATGAGAATGATGAGTTAAAATATTTGGAAACTCTAGAAAGAATTACCTTATATTAGCATCAATATAACACTTTTATCATCATCAAAAGGAAAATTACTTTGTACATCATTTTTGTTAGGGTTAATTTCAAGAATCATGTTTTCCATTGAAAAAAACAGGTTGGATAGATGTAAGAAGTCTTCATTGTGATGTGTGTGAATTTGTAAATCATAATTTATGTTTTCTTTCTTACTGGTAATAAAAGAACTTTTGCACCTTTTCATTTGATTTAATAATGATATTTGGGTCCTTCCCTTATTCCTGATTTAATTGGTTCTAGATGGTTAATATCTTTTATTAATGATTATATTTGATTCATATGGATTTTTCTGTAAAAAATAATCACATTTGAGTAAAATTGTCATTAATTTTTATTTTATGATACAACATCAATTTAGTGTCAAAATTAAGAGATTTTAGTCCAGTAATATAAGAGATTATTTAATCACACTTTGTCATAATAGTTTGAAATGAATATATTATTCATGAATCATCTTCCATTTATACATCATAACAAAATAGTGTGACTGAAATAAAAAATGGACATCATGTAAATGTTACCCAAGCACTTCTTTATCATCACCATGAACCAAAATGCTATTAGGGAAAGCTGTTTTTACATCTGCATACATTAATAAGAAAATACATGTATTTATTTATAGATACCAAATTCGTTAAAAATGTACCGTATTTCTCCAAGATTAGCTTGTGCTTAGGGAAGATAAGAAAATATTTCTCTGCCGTCAACATCGTCTATGAATGATAAAGAAACAACAAATATTACTACTTGTACAAGGAGATTTGGAATTTTGCATTCAAGAAAGCAACCTAATGTTCCTTATCCCAAAGAATCCTACAATCTGAACTGAATCAGCTAATATTTGAACCTACTCAGCTACAAATATTTTAGTGAGATAGTTGAATTCGCTCACCCTGAAATGCCTACGGAAACTCAAAATTTAAAAAAAATGATAATGAATTACCTATTATTCTGAAGAAACAAACTCGAGAGTGTACCAAGGAGACCACCCTATATCTGATACAGTGTCCTTCAGGAGATTTCCACTCATTAAACTTTTCGTACCAATTTGAATATCATTCTTATACTTCAAAATTTATGTGAGAAGTTATCCAATAAAGAATGGAGGAGAGCTACAAAAACTGAGCTGGATGCATTATAGGAAAACAAAAATGAGAGCATGATTTGGTAAATTTGCAAAAGTTATATCAAGTATGTTGTATAACCAAAGTTAAGATGAGACTTTATTTATTAAACATGCAGATTCAGAGGGAGTTACAGTGTTGTTAGCATATATTAAAGATATATTATAACCGACAATGATGAAAAGAAGAAACAGGCGACAAAAGAGTGTTTAATTAGGGGGTTCGACGGAAAGGAATTAAAGAGATTGATATTTTCTGGAAATTAAATTGACTCATTCATGATAGGTGATAATTTTACAGAGGCATAGAAACCAGCATGTAGGCCAGCTCTAATCCTATAGATATGTAAGTTAAAGGTCAACTTGCATACGTTCTTACTGAAGAAGAGTGTGAGAGATTATTGGTCAAATCACTTAATACATTTGATTGGTCACACGAGTTGTTCATTCCAATATATTTCTAACGACTTGAGGATTATTTTTTTTGTCATTATACCACACCTGTTTAGAAGTTCGCACTATCATTAAATAGGATAAGCTTTTCAGCTATTCCATAACATGGCTTTGTAGCAGTGATGGAAAATACACTCGACCATGTCAAAGACTACTGTCTACTAGGATACACCCGCGGCAGAAGATGAAAAGTGGGAACTATTACCTAATAAAATCAGCTTCAAACATACAAGAGAGCATACGATCTTGTAAACTCATCAAATAGGCACTTTAATGCCCACCCCTACTCCCAGGTTCGAGACGAGCAATTCTTCCAAAACCCTCTCTAGTTTCAGAGCATATCTGAAACACTATATTATTCTATCAAAACTGACCCAACAACAGAATTTAGAGAAGCTGCAATTTCAATTTTGTTCAACACCCAATCACACAGAGATAAAGAGAGAGAGAGACATTAGAGAGCTCTGCGTTAGTAGCCATAGAGTACATGACCAGTTACATTTAGATTCAACAGCAGTAGCCTCTTGTTTTACTAACATCGCTCTCTTAGATGCAGAGGCCCCTTGCAGATTTTGCTACTCATCCAATTTTGAGTCCATTAACGTTTAGAAATTGTCTTCTTAACAATATTTGAATTTTTTTAATGTTATTATTGCTTGTGTTGCTGCTGAGTCATCAGCAAAGAAAGAATAAACAAATATAACCTGAAATTATGATTTGTCCAAACCTAAGAAGCACGGATACGGCAAAATGATGTCCTCGTGTCAGACACGCACATATGACACGGGCACCTACAAAGAGTGCATATATATGCTCTATATTTTTTTTAGAGAGCTTATAAAATACAAAATATGTATAAACTATCTAGTTATTGGAAGTGTTAAAACACATCAATTAATATATATTATATTTTAAATTTTAAATTTTTTTCTTAATTCTACATTTCATAATAGACATGGAGACGCAATATAAGAACATACTTATATTCGCATCCACCAAATTTTAAAGGTTAGTATGTTCTTATATCGTGTATTCATGTCGTGTCGTATCGCGTGTCCGTGCTTCTTAACTCCAAACACTTCTCAAATTATTCAATTCTTTCACAAGTAAAACCGTAATTTTTCACTTGGCATTTTCTGTATTCATATATTTACCCAGTTACATAGAAGTGAACGTTAGAAGACCTCATGATAAAACTATCATCGACAATCAAAATTTTTAGATCATAGTGTTAAAATTCGACTCCACAGCTCAATCACAAGTTCTTTAATCACCCAAACTACATTCTAAACTAATGCACAGAAGAAAAAGGCTGAGAGAGAGAAAATTATGGGCTACACTTAAATTTCTTTGTGAATAATGGTAAGTCTCACGCCAATCAATTGGACCTATGTGTTAATAATGGTCGAATTGCAGCTTTAAAGTCGTCATAAAATCTTTGCTCGGAAAATCTGCAAGCCCGTTTCCTTGCTGCTGCAGCCATCCCGTGTCTCTCACTTTCTGGCATCCTTACGACTTTGACGATAGCATCTGCATACTCTTCTACATTCTGGCAAAGAAACCCTACCTGTTTCCCATCTTCTTCTAAAACAATGTCCATTCTTGGGCCGGCAGAATTATGAGCTGAAGAGAGGGTCGAAATCATCAGCTATAGCATTGGCATTAGTAACACTTTTTTTTAAAAGAAAATTGGCATTAGTAACACAATAACAAATAGATTCATTAACAAATCCCCACCAATTGGTATGGCACCTGCAGCCATGTACTCGACAACACTAATGCCAAAGTGTTCATCTACCATTGAATGCAGTCCGGCAATGGCACCTCCCAAAAGCTTTATTAAATCCCTGCATATGACCAAAAATGAAAGAACAATGTAAGAGAAGGATGGGATGAAATACTGATAACTTCAAAAGACTCCCAGTAAAAATATAAGTTTTGTGACGAAGCAGTTCCACATAAGGAACATTGGATAACAAAAACTCCCAGTGACATTTCACTATCCAAAGAACCAAATAAACAAGTATGTGCATATACAGATATTAAGATCATAAAATAAATTTCATGATACCTGTATGTCACATTCTTGTGGAATTCAACATCCCCATCAACCTTCAATTCAATTGCTTTATCCCGTAATTTCTGCAGCCTTTCCTCATCTGCGCTATATCGACAACTACCCACAAATTGAAGTTTTGGTCTGGGAAAATCTTCACCTAACTTTCTAATGGCAATTGAAAAGGCTTCAAGTTGGAGAGGATGGGCCTGAAATATAAACTAGCCATGAGGCTCTAAAGGAAACACATAAAGCCCCAGAAAATGAGCTAGAAGACTGCACTACCTAGTGCTAAGGTTCACATGAGCATTCCCACCTTCTCAGGGCGAAATTGAGCCACAGATATAAAGACTGGAGGTTGTGCTGGCCTTTCCAGAGAAAACTCCTGCTTCAACTTTACTTGTCAGTATCCCAAGTGAAAGGTCCCATAATCAAAATACATAAAACCGCTTCAAAATAGTGGCACAAACTTGTACAACAAATGTAAAGAAAAAGATAATTTGCAGGAAGCCAACTAACCAAAGAAATCATCAAAGGCAGACATTGGTATCAACAAGAAAGATAGTGCAACGGATGAGAACTACGCAAACATTTTTTTTCACCATTTCAAAAAATTTATCATCTTACAGTTCACAAGCTAGTCATGGAAATAACCAAGAAGTTATAAAATTCTTGAAACTTACAACTTGAGCAGGGAAAATTGGTTCCAAACCTGAAGATCGGATGTATTACAAGGAGGATACACTCGCTTGGTGCAATTTGGGATCTTCCAAAGCTTTTGGATATGAGCCTGTGTCCATGAAGAGTTCACCATGACAAGATGTGCCCACGACCCAACAAAGCCATACATCCAACTAAACACTATATAATACAAAATCTTGCACCGTGAAAGCCAATCGCTGCCACCAACAGAAATCCCACTAACATCAAGCTCTATACAGCATATGAATCTTTAAAAAAGAAAAACTAAGAAGTGAACTTCCTACAAGAAGATAACCTCTTCGCTATTGAGGCATCGTTGTTGTATATAGAACTCCGTTGCCGAACACGCGAAATCATGTCCAGACTAATCGTAGGATAATGAGTGTAGCAAATAACATTGCAACCAAATAACCGTGCAAGTGGATACGTGAAAGCATACCCACAAGTGTCAAAATAGTACAAAGGCGTATACTTGCGCAAAGCCTCCCAACATAGATAAATCGAACCAAAGCTTTGGCCGATCATAGTGAAACGAGGATAAGTAGTTTCTTCGATCCATTTCCTTTTATATAGATGCACTACCTAAAATTGAACATCGCGAAATTATCTTAAACCCAAAAACGTTCAAGTGAAAAAAAAATAAAGGAAGAAACTTTACCTCAGGTTGGGAGAGCAATTCAACACCAAAGCGATCGATTGCGCGAGCCGCTAAGTTCTGAGGCGAGGCATCGCTATCGCCGGTGAATATAACGCAGTCGAGATCAGAGTTATCCTCTTGAATGGCTTTGACTGCGCACCAGAGCACTCGTTCTCCGCCGCCGCCATCGTTTGAGTATGGGTGAAAGAAGCCGACGGCTTTTTTTCTGTTTCTTCTGCCGTTGACTATTTGCGAACCGGCTATCACAACTAGGGTTAGGGCGGCGGAAAAGAGGGAGAAAAATAATCGGAAAATCCAAATTTCCATTGTCCGAAGAATACAAATCGTCGACGACGGTCGAGTACGATCTTTGGGTCTCGTTGATTTACTTATTTGATATGTTTTCTTTTCTTTTTTTCTTTTAAAAGTTACGAATTGCCGCAATATTTCTTAAAAAGTTGAAAATAATATTTATATTATAGCTACACTTAAAATTTAGGATATTTTGGTTTACCGATTATTAATAGAATGGAACATAATCTACTACTATTCTATCGTTTAAGATAATGATTTATAATTGAATGGAATAAAATAAGATAAAAAAGAAGGGTTTATATTATATTATATTTGATTTTAAATAATAAAATAAATAATATCTAATTTAGAAAGTTTAGGATGAAAAGTACAATAATAAATAATATTTCACTATATTTTTTTGAAATTTTACAGAAAAATTATATTAACAAAAGCCAAACACTACACTGTACAATCCTACGAAGGAAACAAAGAGGTACAATCACATAAACCTCTCAACTTGAAAGTTCAAACCTGCTAAATATGCCAACAACACCTCATATCTAAGCTTACACATATATGTTTGCCATGGACCACCAAAACTTCTCGAACCAAGTTAGCAATGTAGTCCGCTAACTCATACTGATGACGTTTTTCCTGTTTATACAACCGTCGGTTCCGCTCCTTCTAAAGATTATATATCACCATATGAAACGCGGTCCTAAACAAAAGACTATCGATCCGGCCACGACTCGATTCTTGCAGAACTACTGCCACCACCTCACTCCATTGATAAGAGGAGGGAATTCTCCCTAAAAGAGTCATAATCCTATTCCAAACCGATTTCGAATAGACACATTCAAAAAACAAATAATCTCTACTCTCATTAACTAATTTGCAAAGAATACATATAGGATCGAAATTACCAAACCAGTTGTCTTTCGTGCGCAACCGATTTAGCATGGCTAACCACACAAAAAACGCCGCTTTGGGAGATAGGACTTGCTGCCACACTAAGTCCGCCCAAGGAGTCACTACTATCCTTTCCCGACCAATTGCATGTGCTGATTGAGTGGTAAATGATCCTGCAGGGTTGGCTGCCCATAACCACCCATCCGGAGCTTGACCAAGCCTCGCTCCATCCAAAACCGACTCCAACACATGACCAAACCTACATCGGCTCCATCTCTCCCTATCCCGAACCACCCTGCCACCGATTCCAGCTTGGGAATCCGCAGTTTGAAACCAACCAGGTTCGAACGCAACCAAAGAGGACTAGAGGCATGCCAGTTATCAAACCAGAAATGCACACCAGCCCCATCGCCTAACCTGCACTTAATGACTGGATACACCAAATCTCGAGCTAGCAACAAACCTTTAAAAATTCAGGAAAGCTCGGAGCTCACTGGAAGTTGTTATAAATCCTTCTTTTAAACAACATTTTACTATCTTAGATTATAAATTTTTTATCCATTTTAAACAATAATTTTCTAATAGTACATTCATTTACATTCAATTTCATTTCATTTCATTCCATTAAAAATCTTACATTCAATCAAATATGTAACGATTTTTATATGGTATTGATAATACTATAAATCCTAAATTTTAGTAGTTTTAGTATATAAATCATTAATTTAATATTTGTAATATCACAGGTAATTTAGATCTACGAACATTAAAAATAATCTTTAAAATGATTTCTTTAAACATTATTTAAAATCATGATTTTACCTTTAGTCAAAATAATTAATATATAAGTACTCCTTTTTTTAAGATAAGAATTACTTATATTGGAAAATTAGGATAAAACACTTCCTCTTATTCAAAGGTGTTAATTTTGGGGGGAATTATAGAAAATAGTTCTTATGTTCTAATAAAGACAATAGGTATAGGTAAAGTGGAGACTAAGTACTAAAAAATAAAAATGAATGGAGTTATAATAATAAGGGACTCGTTGTATTCAACAGCAATGGTGCATATTTTATTTTGTTCTCTTAATAGAAAAGTATTCAAAAGGGTATCTATACTTGCATTGCCCATTAGATATTGAGATATGATCCTCATTTGAAATTATACGTGCAAATTGTCCCTAAGATATGGTATAACACTACTATTTCAAAGAGCAAGGACTTTAAAAATTTAGCACCATATATTTACTTTATTGCAAGGTACCTTTTTTAAAAAGTTAAAGAATATTATAATCTTAAAAAAGAAAGCAATGAGGTTATAAAATTAAGAATCATTGCCTTACACTTTACAAAAAGCCATCACTACAATAAACGTAAGAATTAGCGATGAAAAATTATGGACAAAAATGAAACTGTTGCAAATTACTGAAGGAAATTGATTTTCCGTCGGTAATATTGACAGAAAAATTTTCAATCAGCGACGGTAGTTATATCCGTCGGTAAATATTGAGGAAAATCACTCCAGCAAAATTTTCAACAAACTTTAGTGACTGTATAAAATGTCCATTGGTAAAAAAGGCAGGATATATCGGCAAAATAAAAAAGTTTTGAGTTTATCGATGAAAACTTTTATGTAGGTAAATTTTTAAAATAAAGGTTGTCGTCTGCTTTGACTTCAACGTTTTAAATAAAACGATCATTTGGTTTACATTTAACTCACCCGAAAGCTCCTCCCCCTGGGTTTTCTTCTTCGACCGTGCATCTCTCCCTTGCCTTTTCTCATGTGATTTTCTTCTCTTCAGTTTCTCTATCATAGACTCCTCTTCTGCTTGTCAGCATTTGCCTTCTCCGGCCATTGTCATTGCGTCCTTCGGTGGAGCGATTCTTGCAGCCTTTCACCTCTGTTTTTTCGTACGTTCGATGAAAGTTTGGGTATTTGATAACTTTCATTTATTTATGTATTCTGTGATTGGAAAACAATTTTAAGGTATAAATTTTAGTAATGGAAGGGACAAGACATGATTTTGGTTGCGAAGTTAAGATAAATTTATGATGGATATAAGATGTTTGATGAAATACCTGTTATATTGATGTTTATTATATGGGAGTGTTCTGTGTAATTTAAATTGATAGAAATCTATTCTTTTAAATGATGAGAGTGTTA
>JANZLX010000211.1:18243702-18253870 GCA_025531955.1 Erythroxylum orinocense | reverse complement strand
GGTACTGTAGCCAAAAAGGGCCTAGAGCAATGCTGCATTCTACCGCTGCCATCTAACCTATTAAAATGGCCTTTTCCGTCGTTGGAACGAGGAAAAGGAGTTAAAAATTAATGAATCAGTGCTTTAAAGTAGACTTGCGGGAGAAACACGCGATGGGTCACACCTTGCTCCTCGTCTGACGATTAGCTTCTAAAGCGAACTGCCCTAACTGGATTATCATCACACTAATGTCATCCATTGAGCCTCTGCGTAATGATAACTCGCTCAGTTTTTTACAAGCAGAGAATAAATCTGGCTTGTCAACGCCAATGCACAAAGGTCGAACTATATCTACTGCCTCCTCGTTAGATACCTGGAAAAGAGAGAAAATGAAAATTGAGTATCCAATTCATTATATATATATATATATTAAAAATAAGAATCATAGAAAAACAACTTTGGTTGTCAGTCTTAATTACTTTGTCCCAAAGACCATCGGTTGCTAAGATCAAGAACTCGCATTCAGGTTTTAACTCCAAAAGTTTGGTCTCGGGTTCAGCTATCACCCACTGCTTAAGATGCACGTCCCCAATTCCTCTTGTTACTGCAAGAGTGCCTTGTACTCTCCACACACCATTACAAAAATCCACATAACCACCCTGTAAACACAACATTAAAGAAGACAAATCACCGAAATTTATCAAAATGGTGTTAACCAGTATTCACTTTTGCCACATCATATTCCCATCTTCTTACCAAGGCTTCAATCCGGCGGCGTTCATCTTCTCTCGACGGTCGATGATCAGATGTTAGCGCCTCAGCAACTCCTCCTCGACTCATTACGGCTCGACAATCTCCGGAGCTGGAGACCGCTAGATTGCCTTTGTGAATCAACGCAGTTATACAACAGGCACCACCGCCAACACTTTGCTCCAGAAATTCTCTGTCTGTGGTCAAGTATCCATTTTTTATTGCCATTTCGATTTCTTCCCCTTCTACACTTGATACATGAGCCATAATGTTTTTATCTAAATTCCTGGATGCATATTCAGCTGCTTTCGGACCCCCATGACCATCAAAGACACCAAATAGAGCCTGCAAGGACAGAACGTGATCACGGCTTTATCAATGCATAGTTCTTGCCTCTTTAATATCAACTATGGTTTTTTTTTTGCCTTTTACATTTTTCTTCAGTTTCCAGCGCGTATTAGGAAACAAAGCGACTTCTAAAATAAATAAAACGGATATGAGTTTTACCAGTTTAGAACTCCCTTTGACGTCCACAGAAGCAGAGTAACGATCCTCCAATGGTCCTCTCCTCCCTCTTTTACAATAAACAGAATATCCATCACCTTCCACCTCCACAACCTCTACTTTCTGCTCATCTCCTCTGGACGTCTCTAATCCGAACCCGGACGCACTCGTCATGGGTATATGTATTCTTGCTGGTCTCTTCCTCTTCAGAAGTGTACCCGAATCTGATTCCAATCTCGTTTTCTCAACCGGATATGACAAGGGAGACGTCGGTGATGATCCTAAAGAGGGTGGAGACGACACTAACATCGTTGAAGACGTCGGAGATTGAGGGCCATGGATGTTCGGAGACGCTATTGATTTGCGGAAGATTGTGGGAATTCTCGGTGGCTGAAATATCGGGGAGTTCGATACTGGTCCAGCCAGAGCGCACGGCATATCTTTACGTGTTTTAGGTTTCAAACAGCTTGTTCTTGTTTCGGTTTCCTTCTCTCGCTGAGTTTTCTCGTGCTGCTCTTTCTTAAGAAGCAAAAGCGAAGGGTGATCGCAATTGGCTAAATAAGAAACATGGGAATACATATGGACGAAGGAACGGTAACACGACGCCGTACGGGCTAATTGACTTGGGTTTGACTTGACTTGAACATTTTTGGTTTGCTTTATCCCTTTGGCTTTTAATGGATTGAGGATCATTCACGCTATTTTCAGAGCGTGAAATGTGTAAATTGTTTAAGTTGACTGAGTAAAACGAGCTAAAGTTTTCTGCATACCGCAAGTGATGTGTTTTGCACGGACTCGGAATGAGAGTAATATAATTGGAAAGGTAACAATAATATTAATGTGTATCTAATGACTAAATCGTTTCACGGTCAAACACGTTAGTTGGTCTGGCGCTGAGTTGGAGACCAGGTCTCGCTCGCTCCTCCCATTTTTGTCCTTTTAGTATGTGATAAAGAATTATATATTGTTCAAAAAAAAAAAAAAAGAATTATATATTGTTCTGTTTGAAGACGTGGCAGATACTTAGTGGCCATAGTAATGGTCAAAATCCTAGGCCACAGCGGTGGCACATGCGTTAGAATGCAAATAAAACGAAACTTAGCGGTGTAGGTAACAGTGGCCCTTCACATTAGTGGTGGCGGTGCAGTTTCCCTTCAGCAAGTGCTGCATGTACAGATACCGGTTACGTCATACAAGAAGAAATCAACTGAACAAACATTTCTTTTGCTGGCCGGAGCCGAATATTTATTAATAATCCTTTCCTTGGTCAAAGTCCTAAGGTGCCAAAAAAATTGAAAAATTTATACACCAGAAGAGGTCAGAAATCGACGTCTTCAAATGGAGTTCTGGTGCTGTCTGCACCCATTGGTTGAATGGAGTTGGTTCCTTTTGATGTAATTACAACATGGGATTGAACAACACAATCAGCCTGTAGGTTTCCACGTAGAATTCTCTCCTGCTTTGACATTGAAAATATTCATGCTACTGCTACACCATACTTGTTCCTAATTTTCAAGCATATCGAATTGTTGAAACTGTTGCCAAATCCATAACTAATTCATTTGATCTTTCCCTGAATTAAACTGTTGCACATGTTTAGAATACAAACTTGATGACGTAAAATGCAACGGCCGGATATGAATTGGTCTACAACCGGCTAAAACGTTTAATCGTATTACAATATTCACAATCAAACATAAAAATAGTTCCACTGCTCTTTCCACTTCATAACATCGGTATCTTTCACCAGAAAGAAAAGAAAATTATTGGTGCAATTATTAGAAATACATTCGATTTCGAGTATTTTCGACTACCTTATTCCAACCCGCCAATTGAAAGTAAACGATGCCTGAAGCTAAGTTACGCTACCATTATCATGTGGACTGGTATAACATATCTGCTTGGCGAGAGGAGCCAATGACATCTAGCAGTCGGCCTTTGCAATGCTGTAACAAGCGTGACAGCTATATGAATTTAATGGTCATCTAAATATTACCACATCTGTAACATGACTTGTCATGTTAAAAAGATATAAACAAGTAATCTTAGACCGCTAAATAATAAATAGAAAGTTAGAATTCAAAGCTAATAACAAACTCTTACGCAGAAATATTTTTAACAACATGCATATCATCTAATTTAAGTTTTGGAAAAAGAAAACTCTTTTAATCTCTTGAATTTTAGTATTGTAACAATTAGCTCCCTCGATTTTAATTTCTCCCAATTTTTGAAATTTTTAGTTCCACAGTTCTAAGTTTGACAATGAAACACACGTGTTTCGTCCAATTTGTAAAACTATTTATTAAAAGGATTAGGACATAAATGTAATAATTTTGCTCACCTACACACTCTCCATCATTTTGTTAAAAGGATGTGAACATTTTCCCATTTAAAGTTGATTTTACGTGTATTAAGGACTGTTGCTATGCTCTTTATCTTGTTCTTTTAATTATGTCCTTTATCTTTATTAGAGTGTCTCGTATCATATTACTTAGACATCAAAATGTTAAATGGCTTATAAGTGGTAAGAGTCAACTATCCAAATAACTAGTTCTAGTTATTTGAACAATAGTTAACCCAAGCTCAATTTGTGATAGTGAACTCTACACTTTGCTCATATTTAAAAATTCAATATGATATCAGAACAGGTTTGGTCCGGATTATTAATTTCTCAGTTTTCCGTCTGGATGTCCACTCCCAACGATCCGATCCGGTTACCACTGCGTATATTTCAAGTGACAACTAGATGTCCAGCTCCAGTTGCACTTGAGGGGGAGTGTTAAAGTGTCCTATATTGTCTAGACATCAAAATGTTAAAGGGTTTATAAGTGGTAAGGGTCAACTATCCAAACAACTAGTTCTAGTTATTTAGACAATGGTTGGCCCAAGTCCAATTTTTAATAGTGAACTTTACACTCTGCCTATATTAAAAAATTCAATAATCTCGTAGGTGCCGTGCTCCAACAACAATTAGCTTGCTATCTTCTCCGAACCTTATGAAATATAACCACTTTCTACCCTTGTTCTTTCGATTATGGTCATTACCAGCGATCACTCAAATTAGCTGATACTAAGATGTTGTAAAGATGAAAAATATTACAACTTTTTAGTTTTGGTTGCTACTAAGAGATGCAGAACGTCTTCAAAACATTGAATTAGTTCCTCTTATATTGAAATACTGCTACTGGGTCCCAAATATTCAATAACTAAAATGGTCTTCACAACTTTGAAATTACAATTTTAAGATAACAGAAGAAATTATCTTAGTTTTGCAAGCGTGAATTCTTCATAGAATGTTTTCGTTTAGGGTAATTATGAACTTCACCGCCACCATCACTTATTCACAGACATTGCAAACAGAAAGTAGATGATATCAGATCATATGTGGATTGTGTGGGTTTATATTTTGGGAATTAGGGATTTGGGTTTCAATTTAGGTATTGGGGATTAAAATCTAGGTGGGATGGGCAGGATGTTTCTATCTTGCCACGTTATAAATTTCTTGAAAATTTAAATTTTATAAAGGGTTAATTATAAAAAAATAAACTTTTGTCAATTTTTTAATTATAGCTTGAACTTTAAAAAATGTCAATAAAATACTCAAACTTTCAATTTTTCAATTCTAGCTTGACATTAGTCTCACCGCTATTTTTACTGACGTAATACTGCCAAGTGTCTAGGGATCTTCATTAATCAGACACATCAGTATAATTAGCATAAGTGAATTAGATTATTGAAACGACATCACTTCATAATAAAAATGAGATGACGTCGTTTCATCAAAAGAAACACTCCCTTCCTCCCAAACACTCAAAATCCTTAAGTTTTTTCTCACTCACTCTCACTCTATTTGCTCTCACTCTCACCCCATTATTCTCACCCACACTAAAAATTAGTTTAACCTAAATATGTTTGTTTTGGCCGACACTCTCACCTACGCTCTCACCCTCTTCACTTTCAAATCTTAGTGTCATCGTCCTCAACACTTCTCTTATCGCTGAAAGCTTATCTTCCCTTCTCGACGCCCTCAGCCCTTCATAGTTAGCCATGTGAAGGTTAGGTTTTTTTACGCTTTGTTTATTTTTGCAGATGTTGATGACCATACATAAAGAAGAAGATAACAAATTTATTAATGCTGCTAGTAGTAAGCATTCGTTCGTTTTAGTTACACTTTACACTACATTGGATTATACCCATCGAATATAGTTTACAGGTGTAGTGATGATGTGGCCTCTCTTAACCATTTTTGACATTTTATTCTTTGTGGGGTGAATTTATAAAAAGAAATCATAGCAGTGCTGCATTTAAGGTAGTAATTAAATACTTATATGATGATATTGTAGCAGGATAAAGAAATATGGGTATAAATAAAGTATATATAGCTTTGGTTGGGTATGCGCTTGATGTATATTTGACATGGGAAGAGAGTCAAGGTGTTGTTAATGGATTCAAGGGTGCTATTTATTGTTCTTTTGATAGCATAGTAAAAGTTTGTGAAGAGAAAGTATTATGATCAACGGTAAAATAACTGCAATATATATTATTTGTTATATGTGATAATTTAATTGGATTCAATTATACTTAATATTGATATTTCTATATATAATTCATATTTCGAATATTGATTACCCCAGTTGTAATGGAAAGATGAAGTTATGGATTTCAAATGCTAAGCCTAACATTGTTCAACATTTTTATAAATGCTTTAATAAAAAAGTAAGTATTTCAATTATTGTTCTTAGCAATACCAATTGTATAAATTCATGTTAATCAATATTCAAATTGAAGGTCCCTCGAAGGCTTGGTATTTGTGAAAGACATGAAAATTTGTTTTTATTAGAAAATATGTCAAACAAGTTCTGTGTGTTGGGGTAAGAGTTTTGTTCACAAGATGTATTGTTATTCACAAGAAGTATGTATACAAATAAATTTGCATAATGCAAATTAGTCGTAAGTCTTAACAATTGTGTTTATATCTTTATTTTGTAGGTCCTATATGATTTGGGTGTCAGATGTAAGTATGAAAAAAATAGAGATATTGTAATAACTAGAAGAGCAAATGCAACTATTATGTTTATTGGGACTCTTTTGTCTTTTATTCAATCACCTGCTAATTTAATATTTAGTTGTAAGCTTTTCATGTTGTTAAGGAAAAGTTATGAAGGAAACGTTATGTGCATAAACAGTTATGAAGGAAGGTTGGATAGGGTGATGATAAGTTGTTGAGGTGTATGACTAAGCTAATTGAAAATCAGTAATGATATAATCATAACCAAGTTAGGAAGAATTTGGTAGAATTGGTTGATTGGTTTAAGCATTTCCAATCCCTAACCTTTGATGGATCCTTAATCTGATTATAACATATAGTTTGATTTAAGATATAAAGACGTTAACTCAGTCTGTTAATTGTTTAGAGGATCAGAAAGTTAAGTTAGTTGTTTTATTCTTGGTCAATGATGCTAATAATCAGTAGGAGGCAACCCTTCGCTTAAGATTTTATGGAATGTGGAGGGATAAAATCCCACACATATGGTGCACACAAATAAATTGGAACTTCACTAGAGTTTAAAGCATAAAATAATTTTTCAGTCACATAGCTCTCTGTCATGATGTTTTCAATAACAAGAACAGACTTGTAATGAGATAGGGCACAATGTAGATGATCCCACTACTTTGGTTTTGCACTGGCATCATTTGCACAAGTTTGATAGAGATAAAGGGCCATGTCCAGTGCACCAACATTGTTTAAGCATTTTCCAAATGAATGGTGAGGCAGCAAGCTCAAAAGATTTTTGATAAGCCGGTTTCTTTAAGTAAGGAATTGTGAAGAGGACTAATAAACAAAAGTGTCCATAGGATAAGGAAACAAAATTCACCATAATTTCAACTATCTGAACATGAAATTATTAATTAGAAAACAAAAGGAACTAATAGTGATGTAAAGAAAATAATGAAATATCAATTAACACTTATATTGTTCTTCCAAGGAGACATATGATAGTTTCAACCATTATGAAAAAGTGCACCAACATAAGTTGATTGTACATCATCTTCAGCATGATAGCTAAGGAATATATCCTCAAAACTAGATCTTTTCCTATCAGCCTTAAGATCCATGTAGACATGAAGTGGATCTCTGTTTCGCCTATGAGAATCACAACCACAGTGGCCGTACTCCTTTGATTAAAAAAAATGCTCCATACTCTAAACTCAAATATTTTACCAAATTTCAAATCACTGAAAGGGACAAACAACTGTACCAAGCTCAGATAATAAGCCTAACTATTCCTTTGGTACAAACTCACATAATGCAAATGATTCTAAAAATTACAAGGATTCATAATAATAATAATGACATGAGAAGAAAATTAACAAATTTAGCTTCTTTTATGTGGAACTATAAATACAATAGTCATGCCTCCCAATTGAAAACAAAAATATGCTATGAGTACTTTTAAAAACTCAAGGCTTAACAACAATATTTCGTTATTGAAAGCACAGTTATCAAGAATTGGAAGATGGAATGTTGTGGATGTAGATAAGCAGTTCAATTAAGTCATAAATACTATCAAATATTTACAACAATTCACATGCATGCTCAAGCATCTGCTACCACACACTAAACTATGGAGCAATTTTAATAAAAAAAAGTATCCTAAGCCTAGTAGAGAGCAATTCCCTTTGGTGTTTTATATGCCTCAAACTAAGCAGCACCCATGTTACATAAACAAACTTTCAAGCATGCAAGCAACTAATGACTAGAATCCCGAATAAATTCAATCAAACTAAACGCAAAGTATAAAATGTAATAGCTAGCAGTGTGAATTGGGTAAACACTTGACATAAACATAAGAGAGTGATTAACAAGTTGGTGATACACTTAACATTCTTACTTGTGCTTCATCTTAGGCTCAATCATAGACTTTGTTTCTGCCCATATTTCTTTATCCTATTACAATATCATCATGCAAATATTTAATTACTACCTTAAATGTAGCACTATTGTGATTTATTTTCATAAATTCACCCAAAAAATAATGAAATGTAAAAAATGGTGAAGAGAGTCCACATCATTACTACACCTATAAAGTAGATTCAATGGGTATAATCCAATGTGGTGTAAAGTGTAACTAAAACAGTCGAATGCTTGCTACTAGCATCATTAATAAATATGTTATCTTATTCTTCATATATGGTCATCAACATCTACAAAAATAAACAAAGCGTAAAAAAAACTAACCTTCGTGTGGTTGACTGTGAATGGATGAGGGCGTCTAAAAGGGGAAAGTAAGCTTTCAGTGATGGGAGAAAGTGCTGAAGATGACGACGCTACAATCTGAAAGTGAAGAGGATGAGAATGTGGGTGAGAGCATCGGCTAAAACAAACAAATTTAGGTTAACTGATTTTTAGCGTGGGTGAGAATGATAGGGTGAGAGTTAGAGCAAACAGAGTGAGAGTGAGTGAGAACAAACTTAGGGATTTTGTGTGTGTGGGAGGAGGGAGTTTCTCTGTTATTGACGTATCTGATTAATAACGGTCCCTGGATAGATGACAGAGTCACATCAACAAAGATAACGGTGAGACTAACGTCCAGCCATAATTGAAAAAAATTGAAAGTTTGGG
Source organism: Erythroxylum orinocense (assembly GCA_025531955.1). Taxonomy (NCBI): domain Eukaryota; kingdom Viridiplantae; phylum Streptophyta; class Magnoliopsida; order Malpighiales; family Erythroxylaceae; genus Erythroxylum; species Erythroxylum orinocense. The sequence goes on along the minus strand of JANZLX010000211.1, from coordinate 18,245,013 downwards.
CATTTTATTGTCACTTTTTAAAATTTGAGCTATAATTAAAAAATTAATGAAAGATTAGGCTTTTATAATTTTCCTAATTTTTAAATGACGTATATTTATCACTATCAAACTTAGGTGGTGAGGAAGTGAAATTTTAAAGTTTAAGGACTAATTTAATGAGCATTAAAGTTTAGAAGATTAGCATGTTCTAAAATTTAAGAAACTAAATTTTTCAAGAAACTAAATTTAATATCATATTTTGACAAGAGAATACCAAAAAATAAACCATGATAATAGATTAATCACTAAATCATATATAGTATAAGTTAATAGCATATAATAGTTCTTAAAAACCAAAATTGTGCATTTGATAAAATTAAATATGATTTATGATAAATTTTTGTCAATGTTGATCATAAAGAAAACTTTTATCATATGATTTTTATATAATTTTAATATCAATTACAAAATTAAGATAGTCAAAATTATGGAGAGATAATTCCCAATACATAAAGTGAGAAGAGTAATAAAATCTCACATCCACCCTACACATATTTACTAAAAAGTATAATACTAACACTAATTATATGTATTCAATAATTATATAAATACTATTACCTAATTGCATCACTTTTACACATTTAAATTGATTATATTTTTCGATAATCATGTAGATACTATCACCTAATTTTATCACTTATAAACATGTAAAATGATGTACTATAATCATAAAACCCATCCTCTGAAGTTGAAAGATCAATCTCCTAAGTTTCCTGATAGTGCCATTTATGAGAATCTTATAAAAAGTCATAAATTAATATGGAGATTCCTAAAGATCTGATGTTAGGAAGTTTGATAGGAGTAGGAATTTACTAAATAGTAACGAACAAGATAGATTTGGAGGAAGATTGACATAAGTGATGTTCTTGACCTTAGAAGAACAAATCAAGGAGTTGATGGACATGATTTGTAGCCAATATAGAGTCCTTAGGACAGGTTTATGACACCATTGAGCTTAGGTGACCAGAGGTGTAGGAAGGATTTCTTGTGATTATGTCAGTAGAGGAAGAATGTAAACATATCCTCGTTGCTTTTGGGGCCTTATAGGAGAAGGCTCTTTTGACATCAAATATTCCATTTGCACAAGATATTATAAGTACGTTGTCCCTAGTCAAGTTCAAATTTCTTATATTGGAAAGTTATATAATGGAACTACTCTTATTTTGTATACTAGCATTTTGCAATCAGGTTTGTACCTTTAAGTTAGCTTGATTTACTCCAAATTCATCAACCATACTTTACACTTATCCTTAAACATTTTCATGATCAAAA
>JANZLX010000211.1:18222227-18234208 GCA_025531955.1 Erythroxylum orinocense | reverse complement strand
GGGGTAGGTTGCTTTTAATTGAATTAAAGGCTTAATACATGGTTAAAACAAGTGACAAGTGTCACAAGTGTAAAGCATTAACTTGGTTCCTTCAATTTCTACTCTAATTTCTCCCCAAATTCCAATGGCTCAAATCAAGAAATTCTAAAATCATGTGTCTAAATTTTCAGTGCCATTGGACAGTAATTTTCAGTACCGGAAACCAATTAGTCTAAATGATTAAGTCAATTTGTAAAGTCAACGGACTGTAGTAATTTGTATTTATAAAAAGGGCCCCCATGGTTATTGTATTTACCGGTAATTCTGTATGTAAATGTGTTTTTGTATAGTGTATGTTTGTGCTTTAAAAAAAAAATTATACTGAGTGATGTAGCACACCACCCTCGCAGGGTACGGACTCGGATATCACCATCGATGTCGGGTTCAGGTCACGTGGGAGTGGGGTGTTACAATTCATCTACGTAGTAGCATTAGTGATAAGTGTAAGTTGCATCATATTTTAAGGAATAGTTTGATATATGTTTAGGCATTAATTCGATCGTTTAGTATGTGTTTTGGTTACAATTGTGTTAGTTTGTTAATTATTTATGTTTTAAGTGTTTTATGGGTTAGTATAATTCTTTGAGCTTAAATATTATGTTTTTGACATACCTTGATGTGTTTGCTAGTGTTTCAGGATCAACATCAAAGAACGGAAAAGTTTCGGTGATATTCAGGCCAAAACAACGACCCATGATCGTGGCATTTCAAGCCATGATCATGACAGAAGCACTAGAGTTAGCTCACAATCGTGGCCTACATGCCACGATTGTGATAGAAGCGTATGGAACAACCCACGATCATGATAAAAGGCTCGGATGTAGCCCATGATCGTGGCTTGCATTGGGCAAGAGAGCAGACACTAAAAAATGTCAAATTTCGAGGGGTTTTTTGGACCTTTCAGAGCCCAAGAAAACCTTAGGGCTGCTTAGAACACGAAAGGATATTTAAAAGAACAAGAAAAAGAGGTAGAGGGAGCTTTTGCATTAGCAGCGTTGAGAAACCGTAAAGAGAATTCATCGAGAGATGGAGAAAGAGAAGGAACAGAGAAGAGGAGAAGAAGCTGAATCAACATACATCCCAGATCAGGAGTTTTTCGACGTCGCTGCCTCCTATCATCCGTTCAGATTGTATTTCCTGTTTATTTTTAGTTTTATTATTGTATAGAATTGGAATAATAGTTTGATGATAGGATCTTGAATGTTGAAGATGTTCTAAACTCACCTTCGTAATTTATCTTTGAATTAATGAAATCTAATTGTTTATGTAGTTATTCGATTTGTTGTTGTTTAATTCTGTGAGTGTATAAATCAATAACAAACTAAGAGGGGTGAATTAGATGAAAAATGGTTAAATTGGGCTAACGAGAGTTAGATAATTTAATAGAATAAGAATTAAATCAAATCGGTAAATTGTGAGAGGAGAGATCTTGCATATGCTTCCGATAGTTTATTAGAGAACTTCAGAACTAATTAAGGTTTTGGATAGTTATTAATTGAGAGATTCCAACTTTAATAATCTGATTAGGGTTTATAATTTAGGGTTAATGGTTATAACTCGAAAGAGAGTAATCAACCATATGATCATCTAAAACTCACAATCCGATAATTTATAATCAGTTAGGCTAGCATTAAAGATAGGTAAAATTTCCTTTATCTCAATTGATAATTTCCTTAGGTTGATTCTTAGGTGTTTGTTGCAACTACTGAATAATTAATATTTTTATGTTTGGTTCTTAACTTGATTGATTGAATTAAATTCTTGTTTTTAGTTTCGTACATTTTTAATTTCTATGATTTGGTTTTGGCCTTAGATTTTAGGATTAGATTATCCCTTCTCGTGGGATCAACACCTTAGGTACTATGCTAACAAACCGTATGCTTGCTAATTATTGAGGGTTATTTATTAAAACTTACATACAACCAATACTCGATCAAGTTTGTGACGTGGTTAACGGTGAGACAATTAGTTTAATTCGTGTAATCTAAGGCTTTTTCACCATTTTTATGTTTAAAAAAATAGAGAAAGAAGTTTGGGGCATAAAGTAGAGACATATCAAGACATCTTAGAGTGAGAATGAGACATCTAAAGAGCTAGATGCCAAGAAAAAATGGAAAGAACAATGATGGAGGATAGATATTATAGGGAGCAAGGAACTTTTACAAACCATAATGAGGCATGGTTTGGTTGGGGAAGTAATGATTGTTATTGGGACATGTACACTCCGGGGTGATAGAACCACCCAAATTTCTATTGGTCCAACAATGTAAGGACTCATTTAGGACATCAAGACCTATTAGGATTTTAGTAAGATGAGTCCAGTTCATGGTATTCTAAATTGGACAAGATACTAGATAAGCTCGTGGACCTGGAAGAGGCTTAGAGGAGACTAAAAGAGCAAATTGAAAAAGTAACAAAAAATCATTACTTGTTTATTCCCAACCTAGATATTTGAGTGAGACAGCTTTCTCGAGAATTTTGTAAGAGAAGTGTTGAAGACTCTCTAAGTAATATGGAAATACATAAAAAAGAGCAATATGAGGCTATCGCATCTAAGAATGGGGGAGAGCCAGAAGGATCATTGAAAACCAAATTGAATGCCACCTTATTAAAGACCAAGAGAAGAAGAAAAAGGATGAAGAAAAGAATGTCAACCCTCCCTATTATTCACTAGTTCTTAATATACGAGGTGTGAACATCAAAAAATATTTAGCAGACGTTTATGAAAAGAACCTTATCCTTCGGATTAATGTTGACCAAATGACATTCAACATGAATGATGTATTAAATAATCCGAAGGAGGGTAACTCATTAAAGTGAATTGATGTGCTCAAAAGAACAAAAGGATGAAGAATGGATAACAACAAACATCGAGTTTGAAGAAGGTATGAAAGACTCTATTCTTGAAGCGAAAGAAGCAAAGGAGACGCAGGTGATTACGGAAGAAAGAGAGTAACTCACCTCCTTACAAGACAGAGAGTAACTCACCTTTTTACAAGACAAAATGTTAGACTTGATGGAAGATTCAAGGAGTTTTTTTATCGCCTATTTTATTCACTATTTGTTAGTGAACATGATATTACTGAAATTAATTGGTTTTCTCAATTTTAACAATATTGTCCTTCTGATCATTTTGCAATTTATAGCTTACGTACAAGCTACAAAACTATTGTTGAACGAAAAAGGGTGGAAGCAAGCCACTCATAATTAATCCCAACTGATTTTCCAATTAAAGAAGAGCGTCCATCTACTGACCTTAAAGGAAGCATTGCATAGGAGGCAACCTATGGATTATTAATTTCATGTTATTTCCTTTGACGTTTAGATAGTTTAAATTATGTAGTTAGGTTATTTGACTTTCAATTAAGGTCAGGAAGGCATAGGAATTAAATATGAGTTAGATGATTGAGGAAATAAGCAAAAAGAGATGTGAAAGAGCTATAAAAGAGCTAGGAAGTGGTCTCGGGAATGTGTAGATGAATAAAAGAAGAAAAAAAATAGAAATTGGTGAAAATATTGCAGGCCATGATCATGGCTACAATAGGGTAAACTTGTCCCAAGCGATTTTCAGTTTAAAGCTTTACCATTTTACTCTTCATTCACCTATATGTTCATTTCTTATTTCACTTATTCACTCACTTAGATTTTAGCTTTATCTCTCTAAGTTTAGAACCTCCAAATGCTTTCACTTCTCTCTAATTGAATTCTAAATTTTCATTTTATTCCAACCTTCACCTACTTGCAATCCAGTATGCAGTGCATCAAGTAGTCAACAACAATCAATCATCAGGACAAAACCAAGTCCCAGGCCAAGGGAGAAGGAACAGGGTGGTGGAATTCAAAGCACCCTTCCCAATTTACACAAAGGAGGAAGGTATTCGTTTCAAATCCATTAAAGTTAAACAAATAGTAGTCCCAAATTATTTTGATTTTGATATGATTGATAAGTTAGAATTGTGGGATAGGGAACAGAATATAGTAGAAAGAATTCAGTGGGTGAAGTTTATACACTTCCAATATCCTATCTAGTAGGAGCTTACACTTAATTTCTTCACTTACCTTTATTACGAACCTAGTAACCCTAAGGAAATTTAGTTTAGGTTGTGGAGATGAAATTATGAGCTTAACATTGAAATCGTAAATATATTTGCGGGTTCCCCGAGTCTTCCATTATTGATCAACACAATGATTTTTGTGCTTCTTGCTATTAGAATGAGTTCATTGGGTTAGAGTGATATGACGATAAAAATGCCCACAACAACATAATAAGAACCCATGAGCATTTGTTATTGTATAAATTCATATGTCAAATGGTTATTGATAAATCATAAACCAATAAGTGCTCAACAAAGCAACTTTTCCTATTGTGGTGTATGGATTACAGCATCCTAGTGTCCACCTCCACATATGTGTTGAACGCTATTGTTGTAACTCTATGTAAGAGGAGCAACAATTTGGGTGTGAGGAACTTGGTTTTCACCATTGCTAAGTATTATGACATGGACTGTAGTGGTTTAACCATCTACCTCCCAGATTTTCTAAATCACCATCATCTGAGCGTGCTGAAATCCTTAAGTCCCATAACATAGAACTCTGGAACAAAAGCCAAAAGACTCTTGTGAAGATCAAGGTTAGTCAGGCGAGTTCAAGTAGAGCGCCGCCTCAGTAGGCAGGAGAGGACTCGATTAGTGAGGAGTTCAAAAAGGAAGGAGACATAGATGAATCGGGCTGAAAGAAAGTGCTCGATACAATCTTCACGAACACCAAGGAAATTACAAATACACTTGCGGAGAACTCTAGAAGGATGAAGGAGATGGCCTGAACACAACGACATTAAAGCCAAGATATACGTCATATTCATCGATACTTCAAGGCTCAAGGCATACAATTACCACCTCCGACACGATCCCCACCTACATCACCATGAGGCTTTGTTTATAACCCTTTAAAGTTAGTCTTTATTTTTGTTCTTTTTATTTTTTGTCCCTTCATTCCATGTGTGTTTGTTTGTCTTCTTCTCATATTGAGGACAATTTGTCGTTTAAGTGTGGGGAGGGTTATATATTTTGTTTTTGAGTGTGAATTTTTCATATTGCATAATAGCTTATTTAGGTTGCATATTACGAATTGTGTGAATGTGTCAATGGCTTAGATAGACTGAAATTGATTTAAATTTGAACATAATCTATTAGGTTATGAATAGTCATTAGCTCGTGAAATTAGTAATCTAGGTTATTTGGCTAAATAGACAAGCTAATTAGGATTTAGTATTAGTTTGTCATTGTCTAAATTGTCACATTCATTCTTAACTTTAGGTCTTTCGACTTAAGTAGCTTTACTAGTATTTTTTTAATAGAAACGAATAGCTAAAGCAATAAGGTAGGCAATAAATAAAAAATAAAAAATATGTGTTTATTAATTTTAAATAAATAACTGTTCTGCTGGCCTTCAAGTTATGAATATGGCTAGTAGCCAGTTGAGAATGTGATATAGCCGAGTAACCAGATCAACACGTATAACAAATGTGTGCCTTCGTATCAAAAGGCTATAATGACATTCGAACAAAGCAATTTAATAAAAACATGACTTAGTTGAGTAACCGAATCGACATTCATAACCAATGTTTACCTCTGAGTAAGAAACTAAGTCCATGTTCACAAAAATTAAATAAAAAGTAAATAACAATTATTTTCTAATAAAATTTTCTAAACTTGTAAATAGCTTAACTTTTCATGAAAATGTACTTAGGAGTAGTTACAGAGTTTGAATGACCGAATAATTTTCAATGTGTGTGTATAATTGAAAAGGGTGAATAACTCGACATTTGGATCTTGATTAATATGTATGTTTAGTCCAGAGCTCCTAGATGTAGATTTTACATGTTAATGATTTGCAATAACTTGAATAATTGTGCTTGAAGTTTAATTTATTTCATGAAGTTGAAGCCATTGTCTCACTACTGCATTGTGTGCCTTGTGATTTTTGTGTGTTTGTTGTTTTGTTTGCTTGAGGACAAGCAAACATTTAAGTATGGGGATGTTGATAATTGTAAATTGCATCATGTTTTAGGGCATAGTTTGATATGTGTTTAGCCATTAATTCAATCATTTAGTATGTGTTTAGGTTACAATTGTGTTCGCTTATTAATTATTTATGTTTTATGTGTTTTGTTGGTTAATACAAGTCTTTGAGTTATATATTATGTTTTTGCTAGTGCTTTAGGTCCAACATGGAAGAACGGAGAAGTTTCGGAGACATTTAGTTCGAAATAATGACTCGTGACAAAAGCACTAGAGTTAGCCCACAATCGTGGCCTGCATGCCACGATCATGACAGAAGCGTAAGGAATGACCTAGAAGGCTCAGATGTGAGCCATGATCGTGGCCTGCATTAGATAGACATGCAGATACTAAAAATGTCAAGTTTCGAGAGATTTTTGAAAATTTTGGACCACAAAAAAACATTTGGGCTGCTCAGAACATAAAAGGATATTTAAAAGAACAAAAAAAAAGAGGCAAAGGGAGCTTTTGCATCAACCACCTTGAGAAACCCTAGAGAAAATTCATCGAGAGATAGAGACAAAGAAGAAGGAAGAGAAAAGAGGAGAATAAGTTGACTCGACATACTTCCCGGATCAATAGTTTCTCGACATCGCTGCCTCCCATCATCTGTTCAAATCATATTTCCTATTTATTTTTAGTTTTATTAGTGTATAGAATTGGAATAACAGTTTGATGATAGGATCTTGAATGTTGAAGATGTTTTAAATTCACCTTCGTAGTTTTATCTTTGAATTAATGAAATCTGATTGTTTATGTGGTTATTGGATTTGTTTTGCTTTAATTATGCAAGTGCAAAATTCGATAACAAACTAAGAGGGTGAATTTGATGAAAAATGACTAAATTGAGCTAACGAGAGTTAGGTGATTTAATAGAACACGAATTAAATCAAATCAGTAAATTATGGGAGGAGAGATCTTACATAGGTTTCCAATAGTTTAATAGAGAACTTCAGAACTAATTATGGTTTTAGATAGGTTGTTAATTGAGATATTGTAACTTTCATATTCTAATTAGGGTTTATGATTTAGGGTTAATGGTTATAACTCGAAAGAGAGTAATCAACCCTAGGACCATCTATAACCAACAATCTGATAATTCATAATCATTTAGGTTAGCATTAAGGATAGGTAAAATTTCCTTTCTCTCAATTGGTAATTTCCTTAGGTTGATTTTTAGGTGTGTGTTGCAATTGCTGAATAATTAATATTTTCATGTTCGATTCTTAATTTGATTGATTGAATTAAATTCTCATTTTTAGTTTCGTACATTTTGAATTTCTGTGATTTGTTTCTAGCCTTAGCTTTTAGGATTAGATTATCCCTCCTTATGGGCTCGACACCTTAGGCACTATGCTAACAAACTGTGCGCTTGCAAATTATCGAGGGCTATTTATTAAAACTTACGTATAACTAACACCCGATCAATTACGAATTAGGAAAAATGATTAATCAAGGCAACAATCACATACGCTCGGGTCAATTAACCTAGGTTATGTTATCCCTAATGATTATGAACCATTAGTCACTACAAATGAATTTCAACATAATAATTATAAGTTATATTCAAAATTTAGCTATGGATTCATACACAAAGTATAGAACAATAATAATAATAATATCATTATCCATACACAAAACCCAAATCCATAGGCATAGGATAACATAATCAATTTCTAAAGAGATAAAGAAATTAATGAATACGAGGAAAGAAATGCTTAACCGGTTCGTCAGCATCAATTGTTCCTCCGAACTGGCATTAAAATGGCTACCATTCCATGTGTCTCTCCATATGGGAGAGCTTTATCTCCCTATCTGCTCTACTGAAATCTCCCGAAGCTTCATCTTAAAACACCCAAAGATCTTTCGTATCTCTTGCCATCATATGTACCTTTTTATATATTAAAAATGTAGGTTAAATGGGTGAGCAATCAATAGCTTATTGTGATACTTGGGGCTATCACAGGTGTGACTGTGTGTCACACCCGTGACATAACATCGTATGGGTGTGAGGACTGCCTCATGCCCATGCATTTATATTGCACAACCGTGAGTTAAAACTCATGGTTTTGTAATAATTTAGCATGGCCATGAGTTAATGGTCACAGCCATGTCAAATTAATATATGGTCGTGAGTCATTTTCCTATAATTTCCCTTTTTTTTTGTTTTTCTTGTCTCCAGCTTTTGATATGTTCAACATATATCTCATCTTTCTTGGCATTTTCTTGTCTTCTTTTGCTTTTAAACTTCTTCTTGTTGCTCCATAATGATGAGTGAGTGTGAATTTTTGAAAAATGACTCAAAGATGGTGCTTTCAACTCACTTTAGCTTTTTTATTTCTGAATTCTGCTTAAAACCACATATAAGTCAAAGTATCTTAAGCAATTTCATATCAATAATCGCTAGGTATTATGGAATAAATATAAAATCAATTAAGAACGTATCAATTTCACCTATACTTAGCTTTTGACTGTCCTTAGGTAAAACATCAAAATTAAGATCATAGACCCTAAACATTGACTAATTTCCCATATATTCCAAAAATACATAATCATGAGAAAGATGAATGACTTTCAAAATTCATAGCAAGAATTTAACATTTAACGCTTTTACTCATAATTAATCAATATTGAATAACTTTAAAAACTGAGCCATCTAATGGTAAACATGGAAAATGTGTATAAAGAAGATAAATTCTTAGGTACACTCAACTCCATTCACAATCAAAACATTCCACAACTTTACATGTCATTTCATTTCCCCAACACTAAGTTTCATTTGCAAAATCATGAATCAAAGGACTTTTTGAGGTTGTAATATGGGCAAGGGTAGGGTGAGATGTATTTGGGTCAAATAGCTTGAAAGCCAATAAAGCTAGGAAAACAAAAGTAACACTCAATATCACATTTAATTCAAAAACCAACATTCAATCACAATTATGTATATCAACTATGATGAATGGAAAAATGATGTTCCACCACTCAAACTTGAGCCCTCACACATAAACCACATGAAGAATAAATCTCTCATAAAAGTTGATCATAGATAAGACTTTGTAACCATAGGGAGTGACTAATGAAAGCAACATCCACCTTGTATCCAACATACTCAAGTAACCCATTCAATAAAATTTTAGGAGGAAAGATTACTCATATATAACTTTGCAACACATATGCATTTCCTCCTTGATACTTTTATTTAAACATTTGTCTTTTTTCTTTCTTTACTTTTTTTCACCTTTTTTCATATAAACATTGAAAGAAACTACATCAACATGGGAATTTCAATGATATGACATAAAATAACATCCCAACATTATAACCAACCCACACATATATACACCCCCGCACTTAGACATTTATACATCCACAAACTTAACAATCAACAAATGTTCCACTAGCTTTAAGGCTTAGGAAGGACATTTAGTTAGGTTTTAAGCATGTAATGTCGTTAGTAAACAAAAAAGGCCAATATAGCTCTATGGGGCTTATTAAAAGGAAAATCATTTAATAGGTAGACTATTTGGCTAATGTAGTTCAAAAAAGAAAATAATGCCTAATCATTTCCATGTTAATGCATATGATAAAAATTTGTTCTTGAATAGAAAATCAAAGCAAATTTAGGATTTACATGTCATAAAGGTTACACATAAACAAAGACAATGAGACTGATATGAATGTGTCAATCTATAAAAGCTTAAAATCTCACTGACTTTGTCTACTACTAGTCACTACTCTTCTAAAGATAGTGCACATTGACCCATCATTAAAGTAAAAGTACATGTTAAGTTTGCCATGAAATTCTCTAGTCAATTCATTCTCTAGTCATAACTATATAATCCTAGAAGTAATAGAAAATGAGAAAATGTTTGTTTTATTCTCTCTCTCGTTTTATTGAAAACTTAAAAACAGACCAACATAGAAGCACACATGCATAACCTAACTATTGATAACAAGTAAAAGGAAGAAATTTACTTCCCTTGGGCTGCCTCCCAAGAAACGTCTTTGTTTAGTGTCGCTGGCTTGATTCAATGTTTTCCTATCATGTCATAAAATTGTGATCCTCAAGTGTCACATTTCCTTCTTGTTAAGTCAAAATGACTTTACGATTAATAATTTTGATGAAAACCAAATAATAATAATAGGAGAAAGTAAGACGAGGCGGAGAAGAAAAGTAAGACGCAAGAGTAAGACGAGGCGGAGAAACTAAGACGATGCGGAGAAACTAAGACGAAAGAAAATAAGGCAGAAGCTAAAGTCAAACAAAGACGAAGCCCCAAAAAAGATGAAGCGGAAGTGGAAAGTAAGACGTAACCGAAAATAAGATGAAGCTTGTAGACAAAAAATAAGATGAAGCGCAAAGATAAAAATAGGACAAAGCGGAGAAACTATGACGAAGCGGAGAAAATGAGACTGAAGAAAGTAAGACGAAACAAAAGCAAAACTAAGATGAAGACTCAATACCACGTTAGATGGATAATTAGTTTGAGTTAGTTACAGAACTCAACTGAATAACTATTTCTTCAAAGATCAAGAAACAAGAAGAAAAAGCCGGTTATCAAGAAGCAGTTGAAGACGAAGGCTATAAATACGGGTCAGAGTCGAAGACTGAAGAAGTTAGAGATTTAAAAAAAAGTTAGCGAATTCAAAGAGATTTTGAAACACTGTATTCATTGTACTAAACTCTAGAGCTATTATTGTCTGTAATAAAGCTCGAAACATCTTTCAGTAGAAAGAAGAAAAGCTAATAGCCTGAAGAGGCTAAGTGAGAAAAGAATACTTGTTGTATGAGACCTGGAGAGGCTCGACGAAAAGAATACTTGTACTTTTGAGAAGTATAGTGAAATCTCAGAAAGAATTTTGAGGACTGGACGTAGCCCATAGTTTGGGGTGAGCCAGCATAAATCTGTTGTGTCGATTCTTACTCTCAACTCTCAACGTTTAACTTCTATTGTTTTATACAAGTACTTATAAGCAAATTGCTATACTTCGTGATACTGTTATTCAATAGTTCTGAAAAAGCAAGTTTTCAAAAGAAGTTTTGAAAAGGGGATTGTATTCAAGAAAAGGATACACAATTCAACCCCCCTTTCTTGTGTGTTTTATATATCGAATATAAAGTTTATACTAACGTGTGATTTACTTCAATTGGTATCAGAGTAAGGTGTCCAAGAACCACCGTCACAAAGTGTGGATGGCGCCTCTGTCACTAGACCTCCTGCATTCAATAGAGAAGACTACCATTACTGGAAAGACAGGATGTCCTCTTCATTGAATCCACTCATATCGATCTTTCGGAGATAATAAAAAATGGACTATATACACCGGTAGATGAAGAAGGAAATACTATTCCACGAATCAGATGGTCGGTATATCAAAAACTGAGATTCCAGCTGAATTCGAAGGTAAAGTTCTTTTTAAGTTGTGCCCTAAGCAGAAGTGAGTACGAAAAAGTTCTCGGATGCGCACTGCAAAGGAGATGTAGGATACGCTATCCATCGCACACGAAGGCACAAATCAAGTAAAGGAATCCAAGATAAGCATTCTTGTACACCAATATGAGCTATTCAAGATGAAGGACGAAGAATCTATTGATCAGATGTTTGGAAGATTTCAAATTATCATTAATTGACTTAAAGCTCTCGGCAAAACTTATGAAAATCATGATCACGTTCGAAAGATCCTCAGAATTCTACCGAAGAGATGGAGACCAAAAGTCGTCGCAGTACAAGAAGCTAAGGACTTGAGCGTGTTGAAGCTTGACGAATTGCTTGGTGATCGCGACTTGTCGTTCAATCCTAAGATTGATCCTTGGAAACTGGTCAAAATAATTTATACCAAGGATTGCAGCATAGGATGCAACCTCGGGTCGTCTCTCTAAAT
>JANZLX010000211.1:18196394-18212401 GCA_025531955.1 Erythroxylum orinocense | reverse complement strand
GCAAATTTGCAGATTATAAAAACTTAATGCATGGAACTAAATTAAGCATAAAATCATAAATTAAGAGTCAACAAATGCATAATTACTAAAGGAAATAGGCCTAATTTATAGTATAAATTCGGTTCAATCAAGATGTTTATTCAAACTAGTGCTAGGTTTAAAGTCACTAGCAGGACTTTTTCATCATGCTCGCATTACTTGAGGGGTAGACAGAAAGCACTTCTTGATCCTAGGGAAAATGTCCTCCAAAATAAGGCTTACACTGGTGGCCATTTACCTTGAATATCTCACCTTTATCATTGGTTAACTCCAATACACCATTTGAGAAAACTTTAGTGACTTAAAATGGGCAACTCCATCTTGATTTCAGTTTACGAGGAAATAATCGAAGGAGAAAACTAAACAATAAGACCATATCTCTAACCTCGAACTCATTCTTCTTCAGATGAGCATCATTTCATTTCTTAGCTCGTTCTCTATACAATTTGGCATTCACATATGCGTTCAATCTCGGCTCCTTCAATTCATTCAGCTACAACAATCTTTTCTCTTTGAATACTTTTAAGTTAATGTTCAACACTTTGATTGCCTAATACGCCTTGTGCTCCAACTCCACTAGTAAATTACAAGCCTTAACATGAACTAATCAGTAGGATGTAGTGCCAATGATTGTCTTAAAGGATATCCAATAGGCCTAAACTGCATCATCTATCTTAGTTGCCTAATATTTTCTCGAACTATTAACAGTCTTCTCTAATAAATCCATGGTAAAGAAGAAGGAGTTTGAAGGCATTGATAAAAGTAAGATAAGAGCCTAAGATCCTCTGTTTAAGAATTGCTAGATTTAGATTTGAAAAAGTTGTCTAATCACATAAAATATGCATTTATAAATAAAAATTCAAATCTTCCAGTGGTTATTGCTTTAACTTTAAAGGTAGATCAAAAAGAGAAGTTGTTAAATATTCTTAATGAGCATAAAAGAGCCATTGCTTGGAATATTTGTGATATTAGAGAACTAGCCCCTCTTTTTTACTAATAAGACTTTTATGGGGGATGATTTCAAGCTAGTTGTGCAGGCATGATTCAGGGTGAATCCTAATATAAAGGAAGTGATAAAGACAAAGGTAACTATAATATGAAGGAAGTGATAAAGACAAAGGTAACTAAACTCCTATATGTTAGTGTGATTCCTATTTCTAATAGTTCTTAGGAGAGTATTGTGTAGGTTGTACCAAAAAAGGGAGGAATAATTGTAGCACCCAATAAGAAGAACAAAGCTAAAAGAACCATCGTTGGGTAGAGAGTGTGCATTGATTATAGGAAGCTGAATGATACTACTCGAAATGACCAATTTCCTTAACATTTTAAGGACCAAATGTTAGAGTGGTTATCTAGTCATATGTATTATTGCTCTTTTTGAAAATTAAATGAATTATATTAAAAATAAGTAGGATAAGCAGGCTTACAATCGAGTATGGTTACAAGCTAGCAAGATGATATCTAGATATAACAAAAGCATTTGAGAGAGTAACTTAAGTGGAATCACACATATAGCTAGCAAGGAGTTATAGATGAAGTCATAAACACCACTCTCTCCTTACATTGACACTGATTTGAGTGTGGTAGTTGTTGGATATAAGGATTTCCCTAATCCAACAAAACAATTTTTAAGCTAAGCAATGCTTATCAAGTTTGGGTTTATTATGGACCTTATTGTTCCTTTCCCTTTGGATGATGTATACAGAATAAGTAAAGGCAATTTTGAGTACAATTGAATCCTTAGCTAACCTTTTGATCCAATTAGCAGCCTATTGGATAATAGGATCTCAATTACTTACATTGCAGTACAATTTCATCACATGTTGTTAGTTGGGCCAAGTGGATTGTGAGTAGGGGCATTAAAATTAAGGATTTATTTTTTCAGTTTTAGTTTTGCATAGAACACATCAATGGTTTGGAGCTTTTATTCTACCCCTGGTACAAAGTTTATTTTGATGGAAAGCCAAGAGGTGGTAGTTACTTTAGGAACCAAAGTCATGCCAGATAAGATCATACCAGCAAACCTTGGGGGAATGTGTTCAAAAGAATTCCAGATAGGATTTGCTTGAGAAACATATGGAATTTTCCAATGGTTATATAGAAATATCGTCCTTTGCTTGAGCATGCTTGTAACTAGGTAAGTTGATTGCAATATGAGTCATTCCTCTATGATTGAAATTCCAACAGTCACCTCGAGATAATAAAATTTTAGAAACTTTGGTGTTAGAGGGAATTCTACCTTTGAGAGAGTTGAGTTCATTCAGTAAGTATAAAGGGATAATCTGAAACCAATTATCAAACCAAAACTAACTCAACCATTTGTTTAAAAAGAGGGTAGATAGAGTTTCTTGATCTTAACATCTCAATGAGGGGCCAGGAATGAGTTAAGATTCAAGAAGTAATATTGTGAGAAGTAGTGAGCGTTCGTCCATTTAACCCAAATTGCTTCTTTGTTTGCATATAATCTCCAAATCTTCTTTTCAATCAACATCTAGTTTTTTTAATTTAAAGGAACTGATGATAAGGCCTACTTCTTGTTTAAGAGTGCATACTTCATTCCACTTAAATTTGGGCCCATGGGAATAACTTAAATTTCCAGGCCACATAAATCTCCTAATGATCATATCCAAGTCTTTGATAATTACTTTACGTAAGATTAAGTGGGAGCATCAATAAGTTTAAAGGTTGAGAAGGACTAATTAGACTAGCTAGATCCTTCCAATTAAAGAGAGAGCCTGATTCAGCCAAGCATTAATCCTTTTCTTCACCATTTCAATCAATTATTGACATTTCACAACTTCTGTCCTCTTAGTAAAGATAGTTAGACTAAGGTACATAAAACTTAAGTCTAGTCCTTGCATCCCAGATATTTGTGTTAGAGTATTAACATCAGAAACTCTTGCAAAAACTATCAACTTACTTTTTTCTAGGTTAATGTTTAAGCCTGAAATAGAAGAGAATTCCTGTAGTGAGGAGAAGATAATGGAGTGAGAGTTTGACTCATTCCCATAAAACAGATGTAATCATCTGTGAAAATTAGGGAGAAAGACAAGCTCCTTAAATTTATAGTGGTATAAGAAGCTTCCCAGAGATATATGTTAGAGTATTAACATCAAAGACTTTTATAGAAACTATTAGCTTACTCTTTTCCTGGTTAATGTTTAAGCCTGAATTAAAAGAGAATTCTTGTAGTAAGGAGATGATAGTGGAGAGAGAGTTGGGATCATTCCCACAAAACAATAGTAAATCATCTATAAACATTAGGGAGAAAGACTAATCTCCTTGCATTTATAGTGGTCTATAAAGCTTCCCAAGTTATTGATATGCTTCTGCAAGATCCTTAATAAAAAATCCATTACCAAGGTGAATAGGTATTGGATAATGAGCCTTATAAATATTGTACCATGGAAAATATGAGTTGGTTCACCATTAATTAAGACACTAAAAGAAGTGGTCATGATGCATGCTTCAATCCAATTGATGAATTGCGTGGAAAGCCCAAACATATGGAAGGAGTTAAGGATGAACTATCAATCTAGTTTATCAAAGGCTTTGAATAGATCTATTTCGAGTGAACATCTTCTGATTAAAGAGTTGGAAGTACAATCTTTGAATAATTCCTAGACTAAGAGAAACTAAGCATATAAAAATTAAATATCATTTCATTAGAAATCATTTGCAAAATGGGGATATTAAGCTAGGATTTATTGATGCATTACACTAGTTGGCCAATATATTTACTAAACCAATAAGTGAGTATAGATTTTTCATAATTAGGAGAGATCTAGGTATAATTAATAGGAATTTCATTAGATAACGATTTTCATAAGTGCTTAAATTTGATTTTAGTTATTGTTTATCGAATTTATTACATGCTTTAGTGTTTTAATATTAGTTTGGTATACTTTTGGATAATTAATCATTTTTTATGTTTTTAGGGGAGAGAAAGTTAGTGATATTAGATTTATGGGGAGTGATTATTTTCAGTGTTATCTTAGTAATGTTTATACAGAAGTTTATTGAAGATTTTTGTAAGTGATCACCATTGTAATTTTTTATGCATGAATTTAGGGGGGATCTAAATATTCTTATTGCTTTGGAATAATAATCTGCATGTGTTTGATTTTATGATTGAGTATCTAATATTACAAAAAAAAATTCATCATAAAAGGGGTAGATTATTGAACTAAAGGAGGTTCAATCTATATTTTATTGATAAAAAAACATAAATATTGCAGTCTGTTTCTTATGAAAGCAATATGAAAGTAATAATGGTTATCCATAAATCAAAATAAATTTAACAAAGACATAATAGAGAAGATAGAGACTAACTTATTCAAGTGACAATAACATGAACAACATCCCAATAGATATTTCATTGAGACATAGGGTCTATAAAGGTACAATAAAGTTGTAAATGAATATGTAATGTTTATTATACTTCTTACTTGGTCACCTTGATATTTTAGAGGCTCATCATGCATAAATACACCATCATTTTAACTTATTGCATAAGTCTTGTCAATCACTAAGAAGAATTAATGTTTTGATCTCAAAGAAAACCCTCTTGATCCTTAAAACATTCTTTGGGGAACATGTGGAGAAGTTCGTAAGTCAATTTTGTATTAAGGAAATTAAGTTTGAGCATTTAAAGATGTTGGAATCATGATTTTAGGTCTATTAGTAGACTTATATAGGTTAGTTGTCGACTAATGTAGGTTATTAAAGATGTGTATATTAGTTGTTTAGTAGACACATTTATTGACTAACGTGTTCAATCTTAGGATTTTTAGCTTAGTATTCTATTCCTTAGTTTCCTACCCCTCAAAATTTAGAATTCATGATATGAGTTATTCTTGATGGCAAGCTTTATCAAGTTTTCTTACTGTTACGTCCATTTGAGCTATCAGAGTAGTTACGATATTTATATTATAAAGCATTTTTTTGGTTTGTCCTTACTCTTCCTAACTATCACTGATAAGTATTTATTTTCATATATTTTATTAATTTTGGGGTTGCCTTTATATTTTTGTTGTTTAGAATTCCACTACTTGCATCATCTATCATCTACCTTGTAGAATTGACTAGACTATTACAAAAGGTTTGGAGTTGAATTCATATAGGAAGGTCATAATGTGTATACTTCCTTATAGATCTTTACATCTCTCGTATATTTTTTAAAAGTTTCACTAATAAATTACTAAGAAGGAAAAGATATCATTCCTTAACATTGCTATCTTGGATGATGAAAATATATATCAAGAAATTTCTTCATAAGATTCCCACATAGTAATCAATACTGCAAGTAATGCTTTTAACCATTGCTAACTCTATCGCTCAATAAAAATGGTAATAATCTCATTTTATTGACAACTTTAGTGGTCACATTAATCTTGAAAATATAATAGATATTCAAGAAGTTGACAATGTGTGCATTAGGATCCTCATCTGGAATTCCATCAAACTACATATTTTGTTATGACATTTACGTCATTCGGCTTTGACTTGAACTTTACTAGAGTATTAAGACCTAAGAACTAAAATTGAAAACTTTGCCTTAGGATCATTTAAGAAACTAAATTTATGAAAGGAACTTAGACCCATTTTTTATATGAACAAGCAAGAACCTAAGTGATAATAAAAGTTGTTTACACCATAAGTAAGGATGAAGAAGATAAGGTAAGTGATAAGTCTAAATTATAAAAACCATAAGTTAAAAACTTGATAATTTCAAATATTTTAAAGAAGAATCAAGAAAGAGAATGCTTTTAAAAATATTATTGATGATAATTTTTCCTTTGCAAGTATAAAATGGGCCTTTATATAGAGGAAAACATAAAACCCTAAAAACTAAATTTCAATTGAATTATAACTTAGATTTAGAAATATTCAGTTAGCCTAAAATAAAAGAAATTCTAAATAAACTTAATTGCCTAATTTATACTATGAAATATGAAAAAAAGTCCAAAAGATATATAAAAAATAAGGTAAGCAAATATAACTGGAATTAGCAAAAAATCCTTCCAAAATAGGACAAACAAGTTAAATAGTCAAAGTTGCCTCGTCATTCTCACGTCTGAGTCATATAGTCAACTTCTTAGAACCATTCTTCCATTTTATTGCATTTTTTAAGAAAAAACCTTTTATTGCTGCATTTGATGATTTAAGTTAACTAGTCTTGAATTTTATGATTGACTTAATTCTTTAGAGCACTTGCCCTTTTAGCCCATATGGCTTTAATTAGCCCATTTAAAGCTTCTTTAATGTTGTTAGCTATTTCCCTTGTGATTGGACCTCCATTAATGCTTAATGGATTAAAATTTGAACTTGAACTTTTAATTCCTTTTGGATTCTTTTCATTCCCTCACTCCTTAAAATTATTCATCCTAAAATCATCACCAAAATCAAAAGGAGATAATCAACAACACTTAAAGTAGCAGGCACACTATACTCACTAGACAGATATAACATTTATGCATTATCATTGATCCTTGTAATTACTTAAAATGGACCATCTCCCCTTGGATGCATTTAGATTGCCTTTGAATTTGAAATCTTTCTTTGCATATATGTAACCAAACCTGATCACTAGGCTAAAAAAATGACTTGTTTTACCCTTTTTTAACTTGATTAACATATTGCTCTATTTGATTTTCAATATTTTGTCTTGCTTTCTTATGAATTTTCTTGAAAAAATCTGCCTTCTTTAAACCATCCATTTATGGATGACATGTGAAAATAAAATCTTTGATCCTAATTTATTCTACAAAGTTTTCCAAAAGTAACTGACACTTATCATCACTGTCAAAAAAGTACTTTTAACTATGCCATCCTTCAAAAACAAATCAAAAATATGGGATGCATCATCGATTTTATGACATGGAATGAAAAATACTATCTAAAAAACATATCAACAACCATATATATAAAATCATTACCCCTTTTAAACATAGGTACCCTTGTCACAAGATCCATAGAAATATCAATCTAAGGATGTTTAGGTATTGCTAAAGTAGTATATAACCTATTAGGTTTAACGCCAAAGACTTGGCTTGCTTACATGTAATGCATTTTTCATAAAATCTTTCAACATTATGTGTTATGTTAAGCCAAAAGAAATGTTAATATAATACATCTAAAGTCTTGTGAATACCAAAATGTGTTATTAATCCCATTATCTTTTCTAACAAGCAAATCACACGATGAACTTTTAAGCAAGCACAAATTTGATTTCTCTAAATAAAAATGCATTATGCTTACAAAACTTGCCAAAAGCCACATTCCCATATGCATTGAACGCATTACCAAAAGTAGAATCATTGCTATATAATTCCTTAATGTATTCAAATCAGATGATTTTTGCCTTTAAAGTAGAAAGTAAAGCATGCCTTCTTGACAAAGCATTAGCCACCGCATTTTCCTTGCCTTGCTTGTATTTAATCATATAAGGAAACATCTTAATAAACTAAACCCACCTTGCCTGTCATTTGTTTATCTTATTTTGCCCTTTCAAATGCTTCAAGCTTTTATGATCCATATGAATCATAAACTCCTTAGGCCAAATGTAATGTGACAAGTCTTCAATGCTCAAACAAGCACTTACATCTCCTTATCATAAGTGGGATAATTCGATGGTGCACTACTTAGGTTTTCATTAAAATAAACTATAATTTTTCCTTCTTACATTAGGACGACCCTAATACCTAATCCTAAATCATCATACTCAATTTAAAAAGTTTAAGCAAAGTTATGTAAAGCAAGTAAATGTAAATTAATTAATTTCTCCTTAACTAAAGCAAATATGTTTTGTTATTAGCTACCCCACTTAAACCCATCGTTTTTTTATTACTTGAGTTAAAGGTATGACTTACCTAATAAAATCCTTTACAAATCATCTATAAAAACTAGCTAAGCCATGAAAACTTCTAACATCACTTACACTTTTCGGTTTCGACCACTTATTTATTTTAACCTTTACCTCATTAACCTAGCACTAATAATATAACCCAAAAAGATCAGTTTGTTGGTACAAAAAAGTACAATTTTAAGTTTAGTATACAATTTAGCTTCCGTTAAAACTTTAAAAATTGGTCTTATATGGTAAATATGCTCATTAACGTTTTTGCTGTAAACCAAAATATCATCAAAATAAACAACTATAAATTTTCTAATAAATGCATGTAAAACATGGTTCATAAATCTCATAAATGTACTAAGTGCATTAGTTAAATCAAAGGCATAACCAATCATTAATACAAATCATGTTTTATTTTAAAGGTTGTTTTCCTCTCATCACTTTCTTTCATGTGAATTTGGTGACATTCACTTTTTAAATCAATTTTATAAAACACACAAGCATCATGCAATTCATCAAGCATATCATATAATCTAGGTATGGGATGTCTATACTTTATAATAACAATCAACACACATACATCATGTCCCATCCTTTTTAGGCACTAGTAAGACTAGAACTACAAATGGACTCATGCTTTCTCGCATATATCCCTTTGCCATCAATTCCTTAACTTGCCTTTGTAGTTCCTTTTTCTCCTAAAGATTGCTTTTATAGGTTGATATGTTTAGAATAATAACATTAAGAATGAAGTTAATTTAATGTCTATGCCCCTAGTTAGTGGTAAACATTAGGCACTCCTTCAAGGAATAAATCATTAAAATCCAGCAATAACTAAAGAAAAACACTAGATAAAAAAAATGTTACCATTAACATTAAAATAAGTTTCCTTTTACGTAATTACAAACATAGCTTGCCTAAAAAAAAGCTCTTTTGATATAACTCTCTTTTGCATAGAGGCTCACTTTTCTATCTTTTCATTTTGCACACTTTCTTTATTTCTATCTCTTTTATTTGCTCATTTTACCTCAATCTTTCTTTTTTCTTTTGAATTTGTTACCTCACTTTTATTTTCATCTTTACTCTTTTTTTAACTTCTAATCTTACTTTATCTTCATATACTTGTTTAGGAGTGAGGGGTACAAAGGTAATAAGTCTTTCATTCATTACAAAAGAATATTGATTTATAAACCCATTATAAACTACTCACTCATCATATTGTAATAGACACCAAAACAAGACATGTCTAGCATGCAAAGTTACTACATCACACTATACCTCATCCTTATAGTGCCTAATAAAGAAAAAATAACTTGCTTATTCAGTTTAACTTCTCCAGATTCATTCAATCATTGTAATTTATAAGGTCTAAGATGTTTAAAATTAGGTAAAATCAATTTATCAACCAGATTACTACTAGTAACATTGGTATAACTACCTTTATCAATTATCAAACTACATATCTTATCATCAATTAAGAATCTATTATGAAAATATTGTCTTTTTGTAACCCTTTCTCTTTCACTTAGACACTTAAAACATGCCTTATCATAAACATTTCTCCATTTTTAGCAAAATCTAAATCATTTACATCCTCTACGAGTGGCATAAACTCATCATTCGAATTTGATTCACTTTCACTTATAAAACCCCCGTCTTCTTTAATCACATTACTCACTTATTTAGATGTTAAGAAGCAATATGTCCTATACCCAAACATCTAAAACATTTCATATTACGAGTTTTAGTTGGTTAAGTTTTTATTTTACCTTGATTTTATTGCTACCCCCTCTTTCAAGCTTTTTTTTGCATCAATTTTAGGCTTAGAAATAGCCTTGTCCTCCTTTTGCTTCAATTTGACTTCCAAGAAGTGGAACTTGATTTCTGGCTTTTCTTGTTTGAGCTCTTCCTCTTTTGTTGTTGCTATACTTTAATAGCCATGTGTAACATGTCTTCAAGTTCTATATAGTGGTGTAACTCCACAACATCTTTAATTTCTCTATTTAAGCGAGTACAAAAATGTGTCATTTTGGCTTCGATATCCTCTTATACATTAGCTCTAGTCAAGGTCATCTCCATCTCTTTATGGCAATCTTCCACACTCTACTCCTTTAAGAAAGGCTTTGCAATTTCTTGAACAATTGCCTATGATACTGACCAGAAGCAAATTGCCATTTCCTCATACATTTATCTCTTCCCATATGTATATACTTCTCTCACCATATCACGTCCTACTAAGGACAAGCTGATCCCACCAAATAACTACATAATCAATAAATTCTACAGTGACCAACTTCACCTTTTTCTCCTTGAAGTAGTTATGGCAATTAAAAATTAACTCCAACTTCTTTTCTCATTCTAAATAAGCTTAAGGATCATTCATCCCTTAAAATGGTGTAATTTTCAATTTTATATTCCCTAAGTTGTTGTCAACCTTAACTCTACTATTATGCCCAAATCCTAAACTTGCATTTGGGACCTATTCTCCATCATCTAAGTCCACTAAAATCATCATCATACTTCCTTGCTCATTGTTGAGCTTCAGACTGCCCTTTATGTATACTTGATTCTAGCCTTTCAAATAGACCATCAACCACATCAAATCTCATGGCAAGTTTCTCCAACCATTATTGCCTAGCTTTCATGTATAATTTGATGTCAAAAGTGTCTTGAATGCCTTCAGTATGATCTTTATTACTCTCTTAAGGCATGTTTTAAACTTGTAAAAATAATATTGGTTTACCTCATAAACTCGCTCTTACATGTTTCCTCGAGATTAATAACACTCTTACTTATGTTTCATTAAAAAAAATAGGCTTTTACCCTCTTAAGCTCACCACTCTTGCCTTTTCCACTTTTAATTTTTTTTCTTTAGTTCCTTAAGGAACTAATAAAACAAGAATTAATTTGTAACACCCAATAACAAATCAATCAACCCACACAATTTAAGAAAGGAACAATTGAACAAAGAGAAAAAAATTTAAATTAAAAAAAATTAGATGAGAAGAGTATAAGGAAGTTCATATTTAAACAAAGAAAACTTTAGAATGAAACAAGAAGGTGTAAATAAACTTATTTCGAACTATATGATAGTGTAAATGGATAAGGAAATAAGATATAAGCAATAATTTTTTCATTTGCTTTTAATAGTAAGCACCAATCTCAATTATTCTTTTTTATTTTAAAACTAATTGAGATCATATGCTATTAACATAATAAGCACGAAATTGAATTTTAAACAATAATAAAACAAATATATTTTCTATAAGATGAATAGAACAAAAAAAACAACAAAAGAAATAAAACAAATAATAAAAAGATCAATTAAAGAATAGATACATAAACCTAATGTTAGAGCTGAAGCTCAGATATCAAATGATGTGAACCTTACTAAGAGTAGTAAGACCCAACAATTGAAATTAATAACTTTGCCCTAGGACTATCTAAGAAACCATATTTATGAAGGGAACTTAGACCCGTTGTTTATGTGACCAAATAAGAACCAAAGTGATAAGAAAGGTTGTAGGGGCCACACTCAAGGATAAAAAAGAGAAGATGAGTGCTAAGTCCGAATTATGAATGTAAAAAGTTAAAAACTTGATAAGTTCAAACAGTCTAATAAAGAACCAAAAAGAGAATACTCTCTAAAATATTACTGATGATAATTTTGTCCTATACAAGCATAAAATGTGCCTTTATATAGAAGAAAGCATAAAACCAAACGAAATTTGAATCCAATTATAATTTGGATTTTTAAAAAATCATCTTGCCTAAAATAAAAGAAATTCTAAAATAAACTTAATTCATTAATTTGCAGGTATGAAATAGGAAAATAAGTCCAAAGGAAATGCCAAAAATGAGAAAAATAAATAAAACTCAGGGTTGATAAGAAATCCTTCAAAAATAGGAAAAACAAGTCAAGTAGTCAAAGTTGTCTCATCATTCTTACATCTATTTCATATAGTCAAATTTTTAGAACTATAACTTGAGCTAAAAATATCCAGAAGACCATATTCCTAATTTTTAAGGAAGATAAAAGTGTCAACTACAACTTTGTAGTTTTGGCCAACTTAAAATTCTACCATCTTCTTATACTTTTTTTAGCAAAATAGTTTATTGCCTCCGATTTGTTAAACTAGGTTAACTTGTCTTGAATTTGAGGATTAACTTAATTATGTAGTACAATTACACTTTTAGCCCATATGCCTTCAAATTAAGCTTCTTTAATCTTCTTAACGCTTACCCTTGTGATTAGACCTTCATTAATGCTTAATGGATTAGAATTTGGTATTGTACTTTTAACGCCCTTTAGATTCTCATCAGGCTTGATCTCAAAATAATTCGCTTTAATTTTTAGCCTTGTAATTTTAGATTGTGTTTCATTAGAGATGGTTTTGCGTAATCCATCATCATTCTGGTGTTTCCCCTCCATAGTTTCACATTGTATAACCGGTGTATTTTAGGTTCCTTAGTTTGTTCTTTTTCATTATGACGAAGTGTTCTTTCAGGCCTTAGATCTTCTTTAAGAAAACAAAATGTTGCCTTTTTGTCATACACTAAGAATACCCCCAAAATTAGAGTGAAATAAGTATAAAAAATAAAAACAAGTATTTATAAAGAAAATTGACAGAAAGAAACGCAATATACATGATTACTCCTAAAAATCAATTGCTTCTCTAACAATCATGCTAAAAGCTTAATGTGTGTTTCCACTTACCTTTTCCTATTACTAATACATTACCCACACTTTCGAATTGTGCACTTATCATTAGTAAGTAATTTAATGGTAACTAGAGGTTGATCCCTCGAGGAAGTAGCAAGAATCTAGAAAACCCTAAAATTACTAATTAGCCAAAAAATAATTAATAAAAGAGGAAGGACAAAGAAATCAATATTAAGTTAATGCTCAAATAAGTACTTCCCCTAGTACAAAATTTGATTTTATTATTTGATTAATTTAGAATGGATATGTTATTCGAATTGATAAAATTTTTTAGATGATGAAATTACACCCTCTTGACTTACAGCCATCTGCTCTTCAGTTGGTTAACTTATATCTCTACCAAGTTAATACACCCTTTATTGCATTAAGATTTGTGCAAAGACATAAAAGGTTTAATCCTAATACTAGAGAGATCATATAAAACTATCTCTGACACCCCATTTAACTCCTTTTATCTAAGTCATGATCCATTTATAGGTAAGCTCTCTCAAATTGAACACAAGTGAACTTAGATTAGATTTAATCGTTGGTATAATTAAACCCCAAATTAAGATCAATTAAAGATAGTTCACATAAATATATCTCAATTCATAAATTAAAACAAATTAATCCATACAAAGGTAAATATTAGGGTTTTTCCTATCTAAACATATAAAATATTTAGCCATTAATCATATTCAGAATAACAAAACACAAAGAAAAAAATCATAATAAAAATAGGTGTAGATGAAAATCTTGACATTATTAATAACTTGATTCAGTAAGATGAATTCATACTTTGATTCTCCAATGAAAAATAACCTTTTTAATTGACCTCTCGAAGAATTTTGAACCACACAATGACTAATCCTAACCTTTTAAAAGAAAAAAGATGTCTAAGATATTTAGTTTGCAAAATTCTTTTCACGTTTTAAATACGTTTTTATGCCCTTGGACATACATTAAGTCGTAACCTAGATCTTTCTATTTTCTACAGAGAGAGATATGGCTTTTGGTACAGTCATATCTTAGACAACAGATCTTCTTATTTCTCTTATAACTTATATGTAATCTGTGGCACATATGTAGCTCGGGACATACAATATCTTCCCAAGTTGTGTTCTTGGATGTGTTTTTTCCTACACTTTAACCATATGGGGTATGAGCTAGTTGTGGGCCAAATTGTGCTTCTCTAACAATTGAAAATTTTTCTATGTTTTTGCTAGAAATAGCCTTCATTTCTTGATAATTCTCATTCCAATGCCAATATGCATAATTACATAAAATACATCAAAAGTAGAATAATTTGACATGAAAAATGAGCAAAATGTTTAAGAAAATATAGTCATATTTCATAAATATCATGGAGCAAAATTGTTAAGACCTGCAAGAAATGACTGGCGATTGCCGTTATAAGTTCAAGAGAAAGAGAACTTCATGAAGAAAGAGATTGCCTTGTTGGAGCTTGATTATTAAAATTTGAGTAAATTTATATAAAAATACAACAGGAGACTAAGGGTTATGAAAAATGGGGTAAAGTGTTGTGAAAATACTACTTATCATGAAAAGCCATTAATTAAATGTTAGAAGCTTAGTTATTACTAGTTTAGGTTGAATTTGTGAGATAAAAGATGAAATTTAGGGTTAGTTGCAAAAGAATTAGAGAATGAGAACATGATACATGCATGGAGAAGATTGTTAATGTTAGATTTCGCTTGTTTCTGGAATCCAACCTCTTGCTCTGATACCATACATGTTGGATCCTGCTTGTTTTCAGAATCTAACCCTTGCGAAATCATGAAACGTGAGTTTATTCCCATGGAATTTCTTGACCATCATCAATTCATCTTTATTCTTATAACATCCCAAAATTTCCTCACAATTTGTTCAATGGCGTGCCCATACAAATCAATCACCATAATCAAACTCATTTATCCTAATTTAGAACAAATTTTGGGAAACTTCAAACCTGAATTTCAATTTTAGTTCTTCAAAGAAATTGTAGTTATAAGCCTCTATTTTGTTCTGAAATAAGAACCATCTCATTCGGAGCTCTATAGCTCACGATATGCCAAAAAACTAAAGGGTGTTCATACCCCATTCTTGCTCTCCCAACCGATGCCTCATTTTCTTTCCATCAAACTTTTTCAAATTAACTCCAAAAGATACAAATTTTTATGGAGAGATAGATACATGTCTTATGAATCTATTGCTTTAAGAATCACTTCATTTTGAGGTTGGATGAGGAAGTTATGACCAAAAAATCCAACATGTTTAAGTCCTCAATCATGCAGTAATATGTCTTGGCGCGATTGTCATAACTTTCACCAAAGATGTCTGATTGATGTCGTTCTTAGACGGTTGGAAAAAGGACTTCGAGATCTACAACTTTCATGAAGATCACAAGTGAGATTCTGCCTTTAAAATGGTCAAAAATCACAATTTCTTGAAGCTATCCTGTGAATGTCCGTTTAACGGACGTGCATGTCCGTTTAACGGACATTGTCAGGCCTGAAAGCACTTTTTCACCCGAGAAGGTCCGTTAAACGGACCTAAAGTCCATTAAATGGACATGGGCAAAGTTGAGGGTCCTTTTGGACTCGTAAAGGTGATTGAGCCCAAGTTTTCATTATTAATTGGCTGCATTTTCATAACTCTTGAAGAAACCTTTTGACTCATAATTACGAGTTTTGTGCTTAAATTAGTTCCTCACATTGAGTTCACATGGTTTATAATTTGTTAGTAAAATTGTCATAAATTGATATTAATTGCATTATGATTTTTCCGAAGGACAATTGATGCTGCAAATTATATGGTTTAATTGTAGGAATATAAAGGAGTCAAACAAGAAGTCAATAGCTGTGAGTTTTCCATACGTCGCGACGAGTCCAGCAGAACAACGTTACACGTCGCGACGAATAATTAATTTCAACGTCGTGACATATATCATTCAGACGTCTCGACAAACCAGCCAACCCAGACGTCGCGACGAAGAATTAATTTAAACGTCGCGATGTATGTCAGATATTCGGACCAAAAATGGAAAATTCTCCACTATTCCAACCCGGACCGCTTCGTTCTCCTTAAATACTTACCAAATTAGGTCATTAGAGAGGATCCGGAGACACAACCGTTCATCATCACACAACCGCATTTTCGTCCACAAAACCCTACATTGCAAGCCTTCGTCGTCATCATCTTCTTCCTACCACCATCACCAACACACATACTCCACCAGAAACACACAACCTCCTCCACACAGACATCATTCGGGGACCGCCAGTTACTATTCCTTATTTGTTTTCCTCACCGATCGTCATCAACTCATACCGTCAATCGCTGGAGTCATGTATTTCGCCGGAGTTACACCAGCAGTGATGGATATCGCCGGAGTCATGCGTGGCTAGGTTT
>JANZLX010000211.1:18177767-18196294 GCA_025531955.1 Erythroxylum orinocense | reverse complement strand
ATGAAATACATGCATATATGAAAGGAATACCTCATAATATATTATTAACAAATCATAATGTTAATACATGAATCACACATGTCCATTGGCCTAGGGCACACTACTAACACATTAATGGCTCATTACTCAAATTATAAATATGAAACCCACTTTGAAATTCCTTGCTCAATACTTGTTCAAAATGCATCCCCTCTTGCTCCTCTTGCCTCTCTTAATCTTCTTCATCCATGGCAAAATTCTCAAATCAATAGGCATCCAAATTAGACAACCCAAAGAAATAATCACCAAAATTGATCTTAGAAAACTTAAACTCATACAATTCTTAAGCTATATGGACCAAAACTCTTTCAAAAATCCAACAAATAAAAAATGTCCTTACCTTGATCCTTCACCAAATGAGGAGTTTCTTGGTTTGAATGGAAGCTCTCATGCCCCTCTTCCTTTTTCCTTCATGAATAAACTTCAAAATCTCTCTTAAAAGCTTAGAAAAATCAAGACCTAGTTTTTTTCTTCTTTATTCTTTCTTCTTTCTCTCCTCTCTCCACCGAACTCTCTCCTTTCTTCTCTCTTTTCTTTGATTCCTCCCTCCCAATTTTCGTTCATGCTCCTTCCTTAAAGCCAACCCACATGTCTTATTATAATTGTGCCATTAATGAGTGAGCAATGACCACTTTACCCTTACATATAAGCCTTATAACTTAAATAGTTTAATGATCTTCCCAAAAAACCCTCGTTCATACATACTCTTGCTACTTAATTCAACTAAACCACACTTTAAAATCCTAACAACGTCAACATAATAATTAACTCCAAATAAAATAATTAATCTAGCAAAACTTCACAGTTATTCAAATCATGCTTAACTCCTTTTAAAAATCAAGACCTTTTCTAATCATGCAATTGAAGGAATTTGATAACACTTCCTTCTAGAAAAATGTTTCTCATTGTCTTAATTTTCTATTGACATCAAATCATTCAATTTGGTTCCATAGTTCAAAAGTTATACCCCAAACATTTTCAGACTGTTCTTATACTAAAACATTATATCCTACGCTTGACTTCCATATGAAAATTGATACTCTTAAAGACTGAATTAAAACTCGAATTCATCGGACAAGTTGTAGCCTTATTTCTCTAGTTTAATCCAAATTAAGAATCATATCAATTGGACAACTAGAACAAAAAGTTATGGCAAAAACCCCGAAGTATACTCAATGAATATGTTTCAACTACATTTTCCAGCTTTTAACTTCCAACATTTTACATATAACTCATCTTGTATCAAACCATCTTTTCTACTCCATTTCAAATTCAAGAATTCTCCTTTTCTTTACACATGAATAATTGCTAACAATTTTTCATTTAACAGTTCTAGCTTTCATGAAAAGTTTGGGGTCTAACAGTTAATTAAAAAAAGTAGAATAAAAGAAAACCTCCAATCTTTTTTTAAGTTACATATATTAAAAATTAGTTAAATAATCAATTTAGGTTCTGAAGTTGTTAGAAAATAGAATGAAATTAGTTTTAATCATTGTTTAAAAATTTTGAGTTATGTTTGAAATAAATTAAAAATTAATTTAGATTATTTTAATAATTCAACATAATATTAAGAAATTGAGTGAATTTTTTAATTTAAAATATATGGCTTATGGTATATTTTTAATAATTGTTTTACCTTATAGGAGACTGCTTATCCCGAATGGCGTAGTACTTGTTCCGAATGGGATCGCGTTACTCCAAAATGCCAAACACAGAAGACCTAATATAAGTGACCCTTTTGAAGAAAGAACAGCAAAAAGAGCGGGAGCGAGTACTTCAGTACTACCTCATTTCTCTTCCAATTTTCTAGTGAGGTCCAAAGAAGGGAAAATGTCCGTTGGCGTCCGCGAAGTCACCGTACTTGGCGAGTTTAAGCCATTTGGCTTGATAGCCGAATCCCTGGACGGCAAGTCTCCCGATGATGCCCCTGATAAGTACGATTACTTCCTCTTCGACTCAGTAACTATCCGAGACAGAAGTGAAATCGACGAAGGTGGTTCTTCTGTTCCCGCACTAAGCGATCACACTGATCACGAGCTCTTTATTAGGGGAAACAGGTACATTTCATTAGTACCTGTCATTTTACTTATAAACGTGAATATTATAAGTGCAGTGACAAAGTCAGTTTCTTTTGCAGCTTAAATGTCTAATAGAGTTGATTCATGTAGTGCAGGCTATTTGATGATATAAATTGGTGCAAATATGCAACGATTCCGATTTAGGCTGTTTGGTTTGGTCAAACTTATATATGCCTTGCTGGTGACTTATTATTATTTTTTTGCAGTGTTTCTTATTCATTTTGAGTATGTTACTCTTTCGTACAATTGTTTGTCAGTTGGCGAACCTGATCATGTAATTGTTAAACTTGCTAGGTGAGGCAGTTAGTCCATGAACTTTAAAAGTGGTTTTTATATATGTTTTCTTTACCTATGTCAATGTGGCTGCTTGTCCTAAGTTCTCACACTTCTCTGTTAATGGAGAACAGGATCATATGGTCTACAGGTTCACAAGTGTTCAAGCGATTTTCCTTGTGCTAGTGGTTTTTATATATGTTTTTCTTTACCTATGCCAATGTGGCCACTTGTACTAAGTTCTCACACTTCCCTGTTAATGGAGAACAGGATCATATGGTCTACAGGTTCACAAGTGTTCAAGCGATTTTCCTTGTCCTCTCCTGTTATCAAGGTATTTCTTCCTTACAGAACTTGCAATGCTTTTGGAAATTTTCATGTATAGAAGCATTTTGGAGAAACATATATGTAGTTCTCATTTGCGTCACTAAACACTTGCAACATCATCTTCATGCTTAGAAGATTCCATTTCCTTTGACTGGCATTTTTATACATGTGATAGGTATGTTGGTGTCGTCTTGGTGATGCTTCTGAAGCCCAACTTTGTATATTACAAACTGACACTTTAACAATATACACCATATCTGGTAAGTGGATTGAGGTCTTGATTTTGCAATTTACTATATGGTTAACCATGCAACTTGAATATTAATTTTACAAGAGTTTGGTCCTTTTAAACCCTATTGCTTTTAGCTCAAATATTTTCCTTTTGTACTCAAAATTGCTTTCTCCTTTCCTTCTTCCACTCTTCTTATTACTATATTTATCCATTTGCTTATTCAACAGGTGAAGTGGTATCAGTGCTACTACCTTGCGTCATCAACTCAATGTGGCCCCTTCCATTTGGCTTACTGCTCCAGCCTGCAGCTGAAAGAATCACACAAACTCCCTTCTTGTCCTCAAGCTCTTTTTCTAGTGCATCTGATGTATCCTGTGCTAGGAATGAAAGTAGACATTATCACAATATAAGGTTTTTAGGTTCCAGTGAACGTATTATAAAAGGAGATACTATTACAGCATCCTCACACCTAATATTGAAGGATCTGTTGGAAGATCCGGAGGTAATTCCATAGCTATGTGCATCACTTTGATTAATGAGTAATCAGGTTCTTTGCTATCAACTTTAAGTGGTTACAATTTTGTGATTTTAGTAGGTTATCATCAATTGAATAAGTAGTTTTTCAAATTTTCTCTTTAAAATTCCACTCTTGTGGGTTGGGTGTAGGAATCATGTCATGTGTATAACTACTGCATATGTGTTTTATGCTAAAGCTCTTTGTTAATTGATGGTTTCTTTTAGCCAACTTACTTTGAAGAAAGAGGGAAATTGAGCACAATGAAGGATTTTGATGAAAGAACTATCTGGACTAGTGACCAGATTCCTCTGATGGCAACATATAATAGAGGTTTTTCATTTTTCTTCCACTTGGTGATTACATGATCTTTCCTTTTCACTCTCCTAGGTGGTATGACCATGCCACTTCATATTTCAGGGAAGATGCAACATTCAGTATGGGTTGCTAAAATCATTGGCCCCATCTCTGAAGGGATGAATTCTCATTTAACTCATGCAGTTCCTGCTGGTTTATTAGCCAAACGATTCTCCTTTCGTAGAATATGGCAGGGGAAGGGTGCTGAGAGAGCAGCTTCTGAGGTGCCTTTTATCAAATAGATTATTTAATGATGGTAATTATTTTATTTGTACATTCGTTGAACCTCCTTGTTTTACATGCTGATTCAGGTTTTTATTGCAACTGATGATGATGCATCTCCTGTAATTTGCTTTCTTCTTCGAGAACAGAAAAAGTTGTTATCTGTAGGCCTTCAAAGGCTTGAAATAAATAATGAAATTATCTTTGATGTTAAACCCGAGATGAGTTGGAGTATACCCGCTATTGCAGCTGCACCAGTGACTGTAACGCGTCCTTGGTAGATCTACAATTTCATTTTGTTTTTATTATGTTAGACTTCCCTCTTGTTCTTCATCAATCATCTTACATATTTCATTTTTTTTCCTTCTTCTCTTACTAGTGTCAAAGTTGGATCTCTTCCCTACATGGACATTATCGTCTTGGCTTCGGACAGCAATCTTCTTCTTTATGTATGTTGCATCTTGCATGAACTTGTGCTTTAAGCCATTGAGCATGCTTTAGTGTATTGATTCATTTTTATACATGTGCATATAACCTTTATATAGGCATTCTAGTTACCCTTCTATTTGAGTTTGAAAAACTTGGAAAGTGGGACAAGGAAAAGACCGAATCTACTTTAGTTGGTGGGTATTCCAAACTTATTTTTTCCTTGTTTAAATGATCTTGTAAATTTATATGTATATAAAAGTGGAAAGAGTGTGTTCTAATTTTGAATGCTTGTTAATTACTATGAATTCGATCTTCCTTTATGGTTTATCTTTTGTTTTCTTGAGCTGCTTTGTCACATTTGACTTCTATATGTATTCTTCCTTGAGGTATCCTTTGCTAAAATGGAAACCACTTTACTAATGACAGGCATATGCTACAATTTTCATTCGGTTTACTTCTCCCTCACATAATCTATAATTTGCTTTATGATGCAATTTTCACATTCCATGCTTTGCATTTATTGCCTGCCAATCTTTTGACTATCTTTATCTCTGTTTTCAAAATGATAAAAGGTTATGTTCTAATTCTTCTATTTCTAACCACTTGGATTTGGCTAAAGATAGTAATTAACATGTGTCATACTTCAGTCAGGGAAACAATGCCTATGCAAGTATTTACTGCCTTCTTATTTGGGAAGAGATCATTTGTCACATAACTTGGAGGTTCAAGAGACCATGCCTATTCCTTATGAGTCAAAGATTTTAGGACTGGCTGATGCTGTGGAGGGACGTATAAATTTGATCATGAACAACGGGAAAGTATGATATGTTTAAGCCTTGGCATTGCTTGATTTGATTTGATTTTGAGTTGTCTTCAATTATTTTTTTAATCTATTTTATATCACAGGTCTTAGTAGTTTCCTGTTGTCCTAGAATGAACAAAGCTGAGAAAAAATAATAAGGCCACTGACTTTGTGTGATTTGGTCTAAAGTTGAAGATGATTTCATATTGTTAATAATTTTGTTAGATGATGCAATGTAGTTGCAAGATCGTTACTTTGTTTATCATAACTGTGGCTAATTCTTTTAACAAATTTCTAGATGTATCGATGCATTTTGCGAAGAAGCCCTTCATCTTTACTGGTGAATGATTGCATTGCAGTTATGTCTGATGGGCTTGGTTCCAATTTCTACAATCATTTCCTTCTTCTTCTCTGGGGAAATAGTGATTCTGAATATCTATCAGGAGTGGATGCAGGTGTTGATTTTGAGTGGGATTCGTTTTCCAATGCTATACTAAGAATTTGTGAGAATCACTGTTCTAAGTCTAGGAAGTGCTCTAGTTCACAGGAGCTTTCATCTTGGGATTTCCTAATCAACAGCAAATATCATGATGCCTACAGAAAACGAAATTGTATAGGTTTCGCATCTTCTGAGGCATCATTTGATGAGGGGAAGATGAGAGTAGATGTTGAGTGTAAAGGAAGTTCAAAAAATTCATTTTACTTTCATTTGTTGGAGAAGAGTTTGGTTTCTTTGCATGCATTGTATGAAAGTCTGAAATTGGACAACCTTAGAAAGCGGTAAGTCTTCCATCTCTAGCTTTTCTGTTTCTCTTTCTTAATTTGTTTTATGATAATTGTTCTTATTAAGTACTTGAGCTTAGATTGTATGACCTGTGTGCTTGATCTGTAAGTTGGCAACTTTCCTTCTAATTAAATGCGATGAGAATGATGATGGAGATTCATAAATATGTTAATGAATTAGGGTCAGGGAAGTGCTCATTATGAATAGGGTAATGGCTGAAGTATGAGCAACTGTAAAATGAAAATACATTCATAAATTTACTACATCTCCCTCGTATGTTATCCTTTATTCTGAGCTCATATAAACTTTTCTTTATATTGTCTTATTTTATCAACTCATTAAAATGTAACTCTATTTGTAGGGATTTGGAGCTTCTGGCAGTTCTTTTATGCAATATTGCCATGTCTCTTGGAGAAGGAAATTATTTGGATCATTATATTCGTGATTTTCCTATCCTCAAGCAATTCGGTGTTTGTATGACATCCATGTCCCTAAAATTTCCTCCTAGTTTATTCAGATGGCTTGAAAACTGCTTGCAACACGGTTGTAGTTCTGCTAATATAAAGGATCTTCCACCATTAATATATGATAATGAAAATTCAGTGAGCTGGGCACGGAAGGTAGTCTCCTTTTACACTTTATTATCTGGTGGTAAGCAGATTGGAAAGAAGCTAACATCTGGTGTCTACTGTACCATTGCGACGGGAACGCATAATACTTGTGAGGAACTCACCATCCTGGCAATGGTTGGGGAGAAATTTGGACTGCAACAGCTTGACTCATTGCCTTGTGGTGTATCTCTCCCTTTAAGACATGTAAGTCAGATATGTGTTTGGATATGCCTGATCAAATCAAGTTCAAGTATGTTGAAAACTTCGATTCCAAGAAGAACAAATAGAAAAATGCTTATTGTATTATGTTCTCTGCCAGGCAAGGATCTATTTTAGAATGTTGTCTATTAAGTATATTTGAAAATGTATATAATGTTTTATTCCTATATTTTTTAAAATGATGCAGCTATCCTTGTGTTGATTTGTTTTAAATGACAACCAATTTATTGTGTTATTAAAGTAGAGCAATGTCTCAGCCACTTGGATCATCAATGTCAGCTTGACCAATATCTTGATTCAAATGGCTCTTTCTATACGTTGATTCTTTGTCCTATAAATATTCTTCTGCTCTATGTAGGCACTAGATACTTGTCGAGAATCTCCACCAAATGACTGGCCTCCTACTGCATATTTTCTTCTTGGTCGAGAAGATTTGGCTTTGTCACGTTTGACAAATGCTTGTGTTTTTGGTGAACCCAAAGCTCAGCATAAAACTAATTTTATATCCATGTCTACACCTTACATGCTACAGTTGCATCCGGTGACAATTCCGTCCACAGTTTCTGATACATTAGGACTAGAAAGTGCCAAATTTGAGGATACTGATTCTGCTGATGGGTCCATGATGGATGGCATGGAACATATATTTAATTCTAGTACCCAGTTGAGATATGGTCGTGATTTAAGACTAAATGAGGTTTTTTTAATACTTTTTTTATGTGTTCATAAACAATAATTATTTAGTCTATAATCGTTTGTGCAACTAATTGATATTCTATTGCTTGGTGTGTTTCTAGGTCAGACGCCTATTGTGCTCTTCTAGACCAGTTGCTGTTCAGACATCTGGTAATCCCAATGCCTCTGATCAGGAAATTCAACAGGTATAGTTTGAGCTTCTAATCTCATTTGAATGTGGTTGGATGTAAAATTGTGTTGGTTTTTTCCTCGTTAGAAGAAATGATATGTCCAAATGTCTATTAAAATTTTCTTTCAGTAGGCCCTATATGTCACATGGTTTTGTGTTATATATCTCATGTTAAACAACATTGAAAATGCATTCTTCTTGTCCTCACGGGGAAATGGGCGTAATGATTTGCTTAATATTTACCAATTTATACTTCCTAATCAAATGTATTATTCTTGTTTGCAATATTGATCTTTATTCATGTTCACTTTGGAGCTTCAAATTGTTTCCCCTTGCTTGAAAGTTTTTCAAAGAATCATCAAGAGATCGTTTGGTTTCACTTTTATTTTTCTGTTATAATTTTTTAATTTTATTTCTTTTTTCTAACAAACAAAGAAAAAAACTTATTTGGTTAATGTCAATGTAGTTATACTTTTACTACTAATAATAATTAAATATTAAATAAAATTTAGAAATAAATCAATTTTATGAACTAATCAAGTAAAATATTAGTAAAAATTTTTGTTATATTTTATTAAAATAAATAGTTAAAATATTTTAAATTTAAAAATATATTTATTGCATTTGAAATTTAAAATTTTGAAATAATTATATTATTACAATATTATTCGTAATTTATATTAGTAACTGAAGTTAAATAATTGAATAATATATATTTAGTTAATAGTAAATCTGATTGTAAAAAACATGAAAATAGAAAATAAAAATTAATTTTTATAGTTTTCATAAGTTATGAGATTGAAATAAACCAAAAAAATCAAACAAACGAGGTTTTTTTTATACTATATTTGGAAACAAAAACAGAAAACTAAAAATCAAAGTAGAAACAAGCAGACCTCAACTACCTAGGTATTTACATCCTTTAGACAAAAGAACCGAAGAGAATATCATACATCTGAATAGTGCTTTCCCATTATTCTATGTGAATACCTTCCATGTGTGTGCTAGTTGTTTATCTTCACCTTGAAGATATAATTAGTTATTGTTGGGATTATATATTTCTTCTGTTCTTTTTGGCCCTGAAGGCTCAGCTATGGCATTTGGCACAAAGGACCACAGCTCTTCCTGTCGGCCGTGGAGCATTTACTTTGGCAACCATATCTACTCTCTTAACTGAGGTACTACTTATCTCTCAAGTGTATTATTTATGTTGTAGTTTTCATGTTTTCTTTTATGTTATAGCTTGGCTAAAGATGCATCTTTGTTGCTTAACTAATATTTGCTTGAACTTTTGCAGGCCTTTACTGTCCCAAAACTTGTTTTAGTTGGTCGCTTGCCTGCCCAGCAAAATGCAACTGTATGTTCATAATATCCAAACAACATGTTTATGAATTTTTACTATTCAAATAGGTTTTAAAATTTTTCAACTATATGCCATGATTTTATAAATAATTGTTGATCAGTTTCTCATTATGGAACTCAATTATAGTTCTTTTTGCTTTCCCACAAAACTTTTCAGAAATTTTGTTATATAGAAGTAGACTTTGATGTGTTTAAACATATAGTTTGTTTGCCCATGCCTGGCTGTTTGAACCTTTTCAATGGAAAAAGTCATCTTCACCAATTTATTGTAAGCTTCAGGTGTTCTATCTTGAACAACTTATTTAGGACTGTTTGCCCTTACTCTTCTTCAGTTTTATATATTTCTCGCCTATTGTTTTTGGTAGGTTAATTTGGACCCCAATATTAGGAATATACAAGAACTTAAGTCGTGGCCTGAGTTTCACAATGCTGTTGCTGCTGGACTGAGGTTGGCACCATTACAGGTTTTATCTCTAAAACGAACATTTTGTGAATCTTGGAGCTCCAATAGATTACTTGTTTTATCATTCCTTTTATGTTTTACCTTTTCGTTCTTCCTACTGTTTTTATAATCTTGCTAACCTCGATCCTATTTTCTTGACGGTATGAACTTTTTGACCCTTGTGCAGCAAACAGTATCAAGAACATGGATAAAGTACAATAAACCTAAACAGCCAAATGTTACCCATGCCGGACTTCTACTTGCTTTAGGATTGCATGGATATCTTCGTGTTTTAGTCATTAGTGATATATATACCTATTTGACACAGGTTGGGCCCCTTGATAAATTTATCTTAATGCATTCACTCTTCCTTCTCAATCTTTAAATTGGTGTTTTGCTATGTCATTGGAAAAGAAAAATGCTAAATTGAAATTTAGTTTCATAAAGGTGTCATACTCTGAAATTTATTTGCTCATTAATCACTTGAATTATCATAATTGAAAGTTAAACTATTTTTTCTTTAGAAATCTTAAATTCTAAAATATCTTTCTATCTATATTCTCATTCTACATTATTCATATTATGTTACTCTTCCTCTACATCTTTTACTAATTGGTGTTTTTCTCCAACTGTTTATTTTATTCCCTTCTCTAGGAACATGAAAGCACTACCGTGGGATTAATGCTTGGCTTGGCAGCTTCATATAAAGGGACTATGCAACCAGCAATATCTAAGGTACCCCAATTTTCTCTTTATCAACTGGTCATGTGTCTAGGTAAGTCTTGCTGGCAATATTTAACTGCAATTTTAAATCTCAAACAGAAAAGATGCATTCCAATTTGTGATCATGCAAAATTTGTTTTCTTGAAACAATAATCTGTATTCAATATCATGTTCAGTGGGTTATTAATTCATATGCACTCCATACTTCTTAGAGCATATCGAATTTGAAACAGAAACAAGTCAGGAATGAAAAATGACTTGCTCAATTCTTCATTATACTCATAGGTGTATATATATATACATGTTTCCTAAGACAAATAAAGAAAACCACTCTGTACCTTCCTAAAATACTACTGCTACAACTGTTTGTAGACAGCTGCTAGAGTTGACTATAATCTACAATTATAACAGAAATACATTGCTAAATAACAGATCACAATCTGTTATTGTATGTGATTCCTTTGTTGACCTTCCATGGTTTATCCATTGCCCTTGGTAAATACTCCAGCTTCTTGTTTTATTGTAGGTAAACAACTGAGCTTTACCCATCCATCTTCATTTCTCTTTTTATGAAATTTCAGTCAATTCTTACATGTTTCATATGATCATGTTGTGTGTGTTAATAGTGCTTATAGCTGACTTGCTATCAGCACTGCTAGGGTTTTGTATTTGAGAAACCCTAATTGCATTTTGGAATAGAATTTGGGGACAGAAATTGGGAAACAGAAGAAGAATGGAGAATTTAGTTATTCATTATTCATTTTCCCCATTCATTACAATGATTTAATAAAAACAATAATAGCCATTACCTAGGGACGAATGAAATTATTTTGTGCGCCTAAGTCTCGTTACTAACTCGAACGATGTCATTCCTTACTCATCAACTCTAGCAGCTCATCTCTTCTTCCTCATATTCCTCTTTTATTCTTCTCTTGTAACAAACACTGCATCCAAATGTTATTTAGCTAGTGAA
Source organism: Erythroxylum orinocense (assembly GCA_025531955.1). Classification (NCBI taxonomy): domain Eukaryota; kingdom Viridiplantae; phylum Streptophyta; class Magnoliopsida; order Malpighiales; family Erythroxylaceae; genus Erythroxylum; species Erythroxylum orinocense. The sequence goes on along the minus strand of JANZLX010000211.1, from coordinate 18,185,042 downwards.
TGTATAACTTTGAGTCACTATAGTTACAAACATAAGCAATATCTGGAGGAGTAAGTGAATGATAAGTAAGTTTTCCAACCATCCTCTAGTATATTCCTTTGCGCAGTAATTTATTGCTTCAATTTCTTCGCACTTTAGTTCCTCCCAACAGTGTCCCAGTATTATTACATCATAACATCCCGATTTCTTTTAAGAGATCTAGATATACTTTCTTTGAGAGCTTACAATACCCTTTTTACTCCTAGCCACTTCCATATTTAGGAAATCCTTCATAGTACCAGAGTCCTTGACTTCAAATTCAAACCTTAATAACTGTTTTAGTTTTTCAATTTCTCCCAGTATCATCACCCGTGATCACAATATCGTTGACATACCCAATTAATATGGATTGCTTCCCACAAGCTTCATGTTTGGTGAACAAAGTACAATCTGTTTGTCCTTGTCTATATCCAAATTGAGTCAGAATAGAGCTAAATCTTTTGAACCAAGCCCTAGATGATGTAGGACACATAGAAGAAATATTTACTAGGGGTTAGAACTCACAAAAATTAGCCATATGGCTGATATTAGGCTGCTGAAATATCAAATTTGAGGCCTGGATTTCAGCTTGGAATGCTGAAATTTCAAATTTGATATAGCTGGGTTTCTAGGATTTGATTGCTGAAAATTTAGTCTAGGATTTCAGGCTTTAATATGGCTATGATTTAGGGTTTTGGTTGCTGGAACTTTAGGTTGGAATTACTGGAATTTAGTGAGGAAGTGTTATGATATTTTTTTTTGGGACGTTGCGTATGATGAAGAATAGGCAAAGAAGAAGAACAGAGAGGGAGATGATAAGTAATTCATTCAGATTTTTGTTACTTACTACAGTTGTTATAACGGCTAATAAACAATACTAGGAGCCATACGGTGATGACACGAGGTTCATCTAAAGTCAGTTTGTTACAACTGTTACAAATACGGTACGTTTCCATTTTATTTACTTAGTTCTTCAACGTCGTTCTTCTTCCTCTTCTCTCTTGTCTGCTACATACTTCGACGTCGTTCTTCTTCTTCTTTACTGTCTGTTACGTATTACGATTATTATTTGTAACAGGAAGACAAACAACTGTGGATAGAATCTAGGAATCACTCATAATGTCTAAGAATCACTCTTAGAAGAAAGTGTCACGCCTTCTAATTGAAAACTCAGATTTGTAGAAAAAAATTCAGGATATATTATTGAAGGGAAAGTACACATATTTATAGATTAATTCCTAGAACCTTATTCTAGTAGGAAAGGGTTCCTGATAAATTTAAATCTTATCCTAATAAAATTTGTATAAGTCCTAAACATCTAGGATAGCATATCTAAAACTAGAATAACATATTTAATTTACTGGTACTTCCTATTTAATAAGAAATATTAACATAATCTAAATTTCAGCCCTTGTTGTCTTTACTGTCAACTCACCCAACCAAATAAAAGCTTGTGGGTGAGTATTTTTTTTTCTTTTATTTTTTTTACAGACTTTAAGCTCTTTTGCATCACTAGGCGACTGTTTGATACTTTGAGTACATTCAGAGATATTTTTAGCTTATACACCTTTCTAGCCTGTATTTCTCCGTCAAAAGTATACCTTAGTTGATTTTTCAACATAATTCTTTGTTTTGGGCATTTACATTATATGTTTTCTCTCCCATTGGGAGCCATTTAATTTTGTCAAGTATTCTTCTGCTCATATGCATTCTCATTGCTTTTATGAAGTTGAATAACTTGCAATTTTTTGTGTCAGTGTCTATATTTTCATGTTCCTACACGGCATTCTTCTGCATATGCAGAGTTGGAGTTACCAACCCTTCTTCAGGTATCATTCTTCAGCTTACTGCCATTGTCTTACTATAGAAACTTGTTTCCAATGTAATTTGGATGTATATAGTTTCTTTTTGTCTTTTGATTTAGAAAAATGGAGAATAACTATTTTATATTGAGGACACTAACTGATACATTTTCATATTTTTTATTCATGTATAAAGGCATGTACATCGTTTTATTTTTCAATAGTTTGAAGCTTAGTAGATGTTTTATTCCGGTATAAGCTGATTTTGCATGAAACACACAGTATGAGTATTGGTCTCTACAGTAGGGTTGACAACTATAATAGTTCCAAGAGTAGCTGTTTCATGCACTAGTTATCTGATTAACCCCAGCACTGATAGATGATTATAAACCAATCCTTCTGGTATTCACTTCTGACTTTATACTATCCTCCATTGTTGTTCCAGTCAACAGCACTGGTGTCTTTAGGGCTTCTTTATGAAGGATCAGTGCACCCACAGACAATGAAGATTGTTTTGGTAAACTGCTTACACATCACTGCTTTTAGATTCCCTTGATTATAATTTTTAATATCTATGCTATTGTCTTCAAATTTTATTGCTAGATACCATGAAATTTTAGCTGATGAAATGCAACAGATTATTTATTCTTTGTTGGCTTCCTGTTGTCTGGCAAAACTATTTGCTTACCACATTCTAGTATTTCAAGAAAACTAATTGTTACATCTAAGATAATCCAATTAAGTATATTGTGCTTCCTATTTTATGGTTATTGTGGCTTTGGCCATGGTAAATTAGTGCTTTAAAATGGAATATATGTCAGTCTGCACCTTTAACTGCTTTTTGCATTCAGTGCTTGTGGCCGATTCCCTGATAATCTGGTATTAGGTAGATGTATTCTTCCCATTTCAAATAATATGTTTTTTTTTCCGTCTATAAGCATATTTCTCTGAGATCTGCTTTCAACACCATTAGCTGATTCTAATATAATAAAAATTACCATGCTATAGATTGTGTTTCATTATTTCACTGCTATATGTATATATTGATGCCTAGATACAGAAAGTTGCTATCACAGGGTGAGATAGGTCGTAGAAGTGGAGGTGATAATGTACTTGAAAGGGAGGGATATGCTGTTTCTGCAGGTTTTGCATTAGGTCTTCTTGCATTGGGTAAGAATGTGTCTGTGCTTATGTTGCTGATTGTGGAAAAGCTCATCTTCCCTAACATTTTCTTATGCTACTTAAGGTCGAGGAGAAGATGCACTTGGTGTTGTGGACAGTTTGGTGGATCGACTATTTCATTACATTGGTGGCAAGGAAATTCATAGTGTATGTTGTTGAAATCTGTCCTGAATATATGTTACTTTCCCCCCAATTTCCCTGTGAACATGGAACAATTAGAATGGATCATATTGGTCATTTTATTATGGAATTCTAGGTTTACTGTTTCAATGTTTGTGAATAACCCTTTTTTATATTTTCATTATCAGGAAAGACCCCTTTTCATGACACCATCAATGGATGATTATAATCGTGGTGCTGGGCAGGTCATTTCAGCTTCCTGTGACACAAAATTTAATTAATTCAATCTATTATATTAAGCATATGATTCTGTTGTGCTATAGATGATGGATGGAACCACAGTCAATGTTGATGTCACTGCTCCTGGAGCCATAATTTCTCTGGCATTGATGTTTCTAAAGGTAATTTTTGTTTTTGTTTGAAAGGCAAAGGTTTCGCTTCAGTTTGCTCAAACATAATCACTACATTACATCTATCGTGTAAGCACATTATTCTGAATCTATTTGTATTCCTTGGACCTGTATCAAAATCTTATCATTTCCTTCTGTCTTGTACAGACTGAATCAGAGACAATTGTATCAAGGCTTCCTCTTCCACAGACCAACTTTGATTTGCAATACGTGAGGCCTCACTTCATAATGCTCTGCATCATTGCCAAGAATCTGATAATGTGGAGCAGGTAATACTAGTTTTTGGATATTTTTCATTAATAAACTTAACTGTATGCGTGATCTTTAGTTCTATTGTGTGAAATTTTCTATTTAGGATCCATCCCTCTAAAGACTGGATCGAAAGCCAGATTCCTGAGATCATTAAAACAGGTATAAATAGAGTTGGTGATGATAATTATGATTTTGATGAGATCGAAGCAGAAACTTTTGTCCAGGCATATGTGAATATAGTTGCTGGAGCTTGCATATCTCTTGGTAAGTAATCCTTGTTCATAACATGCATTCTTTCAAGTTGTTTTTCCTTTTTGTCAAAATTGACCTTCAGCTTTTTTCTACACTGGGCTTTCAATCATTGTAAGATCTAAGATTGATGAAATTTCAATAAAGGTGGGTGGCTGTACATAAAATTGTAGGGCTTGAATAGTTAAAGACCAAAATCAACTATGAAGGTAGATGTAAATTTCAAGAATTGTTTGTAACTTTATTTTCTACATTTTTTTCCCAAATTTGGTGTTTCTTTACGGCAGGTTTAAGGTTTGCTGGTACTAAGGATGGGAATGCCCAGGAATTACTGTATCAATATGCTATTTATTTTCTAAATGAGGTAAATTCAGCATGTTTTTAGGTTTTGATTTGATACCTTGTTAGTTTGCAGTTGACTTTTAACTTGCATGTTTGCAGATCAAACCTGTTTCTACTCCGTGTGGAATATCCACCTTACCTAGGGGCTTGTCTCACTATGTCGATCGTGGCACATTAGAAATATGCCTCCATCTCATTGTTCTTTCCTTGTCTGTGGTGGGTGGAGTTTAATCCTTGCTATAATTTCTGAGTTATCTTAAACAGTAGTTATAAGTAATTGCAACTTTAACTTAGTTATAATAACCTTCCTGGGAGAGCAGGTCATGGCTGGATCTGGGCATCTACAAACTCTTCGCTTATTTAGATATCTCAGATGTCGTAATTCTGCTGATGGGAATGCTAGTTATGGTATTCAGATGGCTGTAAGTCACCCACCATCAATAGAGATTTGCCATTGCTTCCACTTGTCATCACTCTTTTCTGTCAGACTCTAGATGCAAATTGTTTGCTAACTTCTATCTATTTTTAAATTTGTAAAAACTTGGAATCTTGTGTTTCTTGGCAAGCTACTTCTTTGCTACATAGGCCTGCTATAATATCTCAACCCATAGCTCAGATGGTACAAGTTCCCGCTCTTGAAAGACAGGCTTGATTTTGAGCCCCATTCATATCCAAAAAAATTGTATATCTAATCCTGTCATTTTATCCGACTGTTTAAGGGTAAGTAAGGTTGGTTACTTTTGTTTCAGATAGAAATCCTGTGGCACTTGGTCTTACATGAAAATTACTTTCAGCTGATGGCTTATCTTGTTTGAATACCTAAAGTCTGGCTTTTTGAAGATGGGCTTTTATGTGTGTCATAGTTATTGCTAGACATTAGTGATTTGAATTTTCTTGAGCTAAAGGAAGTTACTTTTGAACATTTTCCTTTGTGATAGAGCTCGATAGGATAACTATTCTACTGGTATCAGCTTTACTGTCTGTTTTACATAGACAGTTTTTCACATATTGTTATTCATTATACATGCAAATTCTGTGAATAAATAGGTTAGCCTGGCAATTGGATTTCTGTTTCTTGGGGGAGGGATGCGGACATTTTCCACAAGCAACAGTTCTATAGCTGCTTTGTTAATAACTCTTTACCCGCGGTTGCCTACTGGACCAAATGACAATCGTTGCCATCTTCAGGTAATTGAAAAAAGTTTGATATTCATCAACCTTATAATATGCTACAGTTTTGAGAAAAAAGTTAAATCATTGTTTCTGCACATCTTTTGTTAGTTTCTGCAGTAATTTTTGCTCTACTGCATTTAATCCTTCCATTGTGGTTGATTAATTTTATCTTTTAGAATGCAATTTAGTGTGAAGAATCCAACTCTTCTGAAGCAAGTAAACCAGGTGATGAATTGCTAACATAAACAGACTAAATTCAGTTTTTCAATTGACTGGTTTTTACAAGAGTCAGATATGTATAGACAGCCTTCAGATCTTAAGCAGTCTTGCTTGCCTGCCCTTTCCTGCCAGGCCCCACCCTCCATGCCTAAATCTCATAGACTGCCTGGCCTGTTTGGCGTACACTCTCCACTACCCATTTTGTGTTGTGTGTATTAATCACCATCAAGTGTGTGCTATTATAGGTGTTAAGTTGCTCCCTAACAACAACAGACAACTGGAGCTATTGTGGTGTTGCACTTGCAATTTTAGGCATTCATTAAAGTTCTTCAGACCATCAGGACGAAAATCCTATTTGAGTTATACATCACATGAACTTTTTACAGTAGTTTTAAATATGCATTCTTGTGCACTGCTGATGGAGTTCATTTTCAGGCATTTAGACATTTGTACGTCCTCGCAACAGAGGCTCGCTGGATTCAGACTGTTGATGTTGACAGTGATCTGCCTGTCTATGCCCCTCTAGAAGTGACAATTAGGGAAAGTGATCATTATTCAGAAACAAGTTTTTGTGAAGTTACCCCTTGCAATTTGCCGGAACGTGCTGTTGTAAGCCTCACTTATACATTCAGAGTTTTACATAATGCTTATAATCATTTGTCTCTCATGGGGATCTTTAAAAATACTTTATTTCTTTTTCTGTAAACCCTGGTGCATAGCTATAACAGGCATGCTTGCTAGAATATATGAACAGCTTAATCAAAGGATTCATGATTGACATGGAATCCAAGATAGTCATATAGTATCTTAGGTCTGCCATAGTAGCTTGTCTCTGAGGCTTATCAATTTTTTCACTTGCAGTTGTAGAGTGTATGCTGAAAGTAGTTTAGGCTCATGGATCTTTTTCATGTAATATTTGCAGTTGAAGACTGTATGTGTTTGTGGACCACGCTATTGGTCTCAAGTTATCGAACTTTCCCCTGAAGGTTAGAGGATCCTATAGTGTTAATTTTATACTTTTCTGAAATCTTACAGTAAATTCCTGCAATTTACTGACAGATAAACCTTGGTGGAGTTACGGGGACAAGAATGACCCTTTCAATTCTGGTATTCTCTATGTCAAAAGAAAGATTGGAGCTTGTTCATATGTAGATGATCCAATAGGGTGCCAATCACTACTGTCACGAGCAATGCACAAGGTAATATTTGGATTGTAATGTCTCTCTAGTTCATTGTTTTCTTTGTCCATGACCAACTATTAAAAATATGTTTTTTTCCCCTATGTTTCAGGTATTTGGTTTAACAAAATCGTCTGATTTAAAAGCCAGTAACCTTAGCAGAACTAGTTCTGTTAATATTGATCAGTTGGTCAATACATTCTCTTCTGATCCTAGCCTAATAGCATTTGCGCAAGTTTCCTGTGATTCTTCGTGGAGTGGCAAGTAAGCATCCTGATCTTGAATCAATTAGTAATGTTCTCTTGAAATTGATCCATAACGTCTGATACC
>JANZLX010000211.1:18148160-18166667 GCA_025531955.1 Erythroxylum orinocense | reverse complement strand
GGAAATGCATTGAAACATTTTATGTTATGCCTTGAAAAATGTCATGGCATTTTGTATAAGTGATCAAGAGAAAGTATAAGCATTGATAAAATGATTTTGAGCAAGCTTATGTGCTTCTGTTTGGGAGAGATTGGAATCATTCTGTTCATCACGTGCACGTCGACAAGAGCCTTCTCCCGGCTGCCCGCTTGTGGCATATAAGCTCCGAAATGGACTCATTCTATTCATGGGGTAAACTTCGATTTCCTTATTCTATTCCATGGAACCCTCGAGTCATTTGTTGTGCATTGCATCTGGGAATTGTCAAGTTGATACATTCATATTTTGTAAGTTGTGAACTTTGACTGCACGGCAAGAATTTAGAAAAGCAAGCATTTTTACGATTCAATAAGATTTTTTTTAAGACAAGTGAAATGTTTCAAGGTTTTTGCTTATCTTCTTATTATAAACTATTACCCACGAGCTTTCAAGCTCACCCCCTCTCTGTTCCATCCTCAGGTTATAGCTAGAAGATCAAGTGATCGAGAGCCTAAAAGGATTTCGCTTTAGTTGCTATTTTGTTTTTGTTTTGTAATAAGCCAACGGTGTGGCTTTTGAGATGTAAACAATGCTTTCAAACTCTATTGCTTGAGTAATGAAATGATAGATTGAAGAAATTCTGTTAGGTATGTATGTTGGGTTCCGGAAACAAGTGGGATCCAACAGATGTATAAGTCCGCAAGAGTTGGGTTCCAGAAACGGTGCCGAACAATGCATCCTAATAGGCAAGGTGGATTGAGCTTTATACCTATTAAGGTAATCCACAAAACATTGGTTGACAAAAAAGCACGGAGACTTCTCAAGGATGAAAATTCACTATAGGTTAGATGGTTTAATAGCTATTACATCAAGGATGAAAATTTATGGACCCTCCAGAACCCTAAAAACGCCTCTACCTCATTCCTTAATATTCTGAAAATCATAAGCTATATTCAGGAAAAGATCCGACACTAGGTTGGTAATAGGAAAAACATCAAATTCTGGAAGGATCGTTGGTCCCCTATAGTGTGTTAAGTCTCAAGCAGGAGCCGGAACCTCTTAAACCACTGTCTATGAGGAAGCCATTGTTCACTTACATGGTGTTTGGTTGGAATAACCATTCCATTCCTGATCCATTTTTGGTAATAAGTTATTCCCTTGTTTGGTTGAAGAAACATATGTAATATATAATCCAAGGTTTTACTTATTTCTTGAGTTTGAGAATAAGTAAACTCATCACCTCTTCTATCTTTATCTATTCTAAGTTTCTATTCAAAGTGGTTGGGAATAAAATTAAGGACATATAGGATAAAAATATCCTTAAAGAATCCACATTATACATAATAATAATAATAATAATAAATTAATAATAATAATAAAATTAATAATGATGATGATGATGATGATGATCATAATAATAATATATGATGATCATAATAATAATATAGTTAGTGGAGACTACTTGAATATTTTAGTCTTTTTGTTAGTTATTCCTTTGTCATTCCAAATTTATGTTTTCAAACCAAACATTGGCTTTACATCATCATTAGAAATTCCTAGGAATAAGTCAAACTAAATAATCATTTATCATCTATTCTATTCCTAAAGAATCACCATTTTATTTCTTATCTATTCCAACAGGTGAACAAACACCCTGTTAGTCCTTTGCAACAAAAGAAGATTGGTAAACTTACCTCCCCATTTGGCTATCACACAATTCCTATTCAATCACCGCCTAGTTCCAAAAAAGGACTCAAATACTTGGAAGGTTCCACCACAAATACTCCCCTTAACAAGTCTGTGAGAGAATAGTTTTAGATGAATGACCCTAATGTGGGATGGTTTCACCTAATATGGGAAGGTTCTGCTCTCTCCAAAAATTCATACACCTTATGGCTAGCTATTAAGGGTAGATTACCTACCACTAATAAAGTACCTAAATTCTTATGCATCCCCAATAGATGTGTGCTGTGTAAAAAGGAAACAAAGACCCTCGACCACATCTTTTTAAATTGTATCTTCTCTACTGAGATGTGGCTTTACATCATACAAAGATGTAGAATAGGGTCCCCTAAAACATCTTGAATAGAAACAATCCACTAGTGTTGCAAAATTAGTCATGCATCCAAAGTTGATAAGAGGATCTTTAGTATAAAGTTGGCTTACCTAGCCTCTAGCGTATAGGAGGAACACAAGACAAGAATGTTCAATGACCAATACCAGTTCCCCGATAGATTCAAGTTTCGCCTTCTTTGAAAAATCAAAAGACACCTACATGTACACAAGGCAACCATTAACATGCCATCGTAGAGGATGATCGAGTAGGGGTTACAATTTGACCACCCTGTATCCTTCTGGAGGCCCCATAAAGGAAAAGGCAGGTAGTCTATGAATGATCCATGAATGAATGGAGAGCACACCTGAGTTGTGACGCAAAGCCCTTTTAAAGTCTGTGACATTCACCCTCTAAGAAAAGCAACAAAAGCCATCCAAGGGCGAGAATGCCTCAAAACCCAGCAAAATTGCTAAAAAAAGGAAAGGTTTAATTTGTTTGTAATAGGTTGTTAGTCATGCTGAGCCTTTTTTGGAATAAATTTGAAACCTAATGACAAAGTTTTCCGAAACTCATTTGGGAGGACTTTTTATAAGTCGTACTCTTTATTATGATGTCTTAAAATATTTTTTAATTGTTCAAAAAAATTACAAGACATCATTCTCATATAAATTTCCTCTTTGCATCAAACATAAGCTTGAAAAATATTTATTCGCAAACTTATATCAATCACGATAAAAAGAAGATTGTAAAAACGACGAAGGTGATGAAGAATATGATGACGATGATGGAAAAAACAATGATGAGTTAGCAGTGAGGAGAGGAGACAATTGCTTACTTGCTTTATGAATCAAATTCATAGTGGCAAGAGGAGACATGGATTGAAATTAAGGTTAGAGATAAATCTTTTCAAAGTTTAGTCCTTAAATTTTTCTTTTTTTATCTGTTACTTAGTATTAGTTGGTATGTATCATACCCACCGGTACCAATTGAAACCATAATTCGTTATGATAATTCAATTTTAAATATCATTTTTCGATTGATACAATACGTATTGAATGGGAATGATATGAAAGAAACAAAGTTTGAAAATTTAAATTGCTTCTAAATGTTGAAGAAAGAAAGGAAGCTGGTCCGGCAAGCAACGTTTGCATGACGCAACGAATTAAGCTTCTTTTTTCTTTTTCTTTTCTATAATGGAACGAGCATGACAAAAGGGAGAATCGCGAGGAGATTAACGGCTGGCAGTGCATCCCATCACACAAGGCGTTTGGTTAGCCGTAAGTTTCTAAGCTTTGGAGGTAACTACCAACCGAACAACTAGTCAATGTCTCTACTTTCCAAATCCAACATGAATTAAACTGGTGTGTTCTTTGGACCGAATGAGATTCGATATCACTAGAAACCTGGACAAGACACCACGATTCTTTCCCTGCTAAATGCTAATTAATTCAGTTTTGACCTTTGGCCCTTTCTATGTTAACTAAATTTTAAGAATCGCAATTAAACGAGCAAAAAGAAAACCTCAAACATCAGCTTCGCATCACCGATCATCATCATCATTTCTGTGCTTTTATATCTAAATCGAAGTGGAAAAAAAAATCTGCAACCGCTCGTCGTCGATTCGCTATGTTTGCCAGATTGTTCCAGAAAAGTCCCAGTCATCACGCGCCACCAACACCATCACAGAAACAACTCTCGCCTTCGCCGACGGCACCGCCACCGCAACCTCTGCCTCAGGTTCTTAATTTCCTCGTTAGTCCTAATAAGCTTTCCGGAGCTCAGAGTTCGCCTCACATTTGTAATTGATGAATGAAAGTTTTATCATTTCTTAATCGACTGATTTCAAAATCCTGTTTCTATATCTTTACTACAAGATTTCCTGTTATTGATTAGTAGCTCCTTGCTTATCTAGTAGATCATTGTTTGGTTAATTTTTGTCTTCTACATGAAGTTGGCGAACATTTTGTTGTTTGTTTTGGTGCAGACTAATGTAGGAAAGGGACAATTCATGCATGAGGACATAAGTCCGCGTGTCACTGTTCACTATGGGATTCCGTCTACTGCATCTGTTGTGGCTTTTGATCCCATTCAGAGTCTTCTTGCACTAGGAACATTGTGAGTCTATTCTCTTCATCTGTAATTATAACTGAATGCTGAGAACAGTTATTTCAAGTGCTCAATGTGGTTTTTCTGGTTAGTAAATTTGTTTAATTTTGATGTAAACTAAGCAGTTGGATGTCGATTAATGAGATTGTGTTAACTGTGTATGAGAACAAACTCGTTTATCGCATGGAGGCTGACTATTCTTCTGAGTTCTGGCAGTACATATGATTTGGCATCAGTTCAAGCTTTTGAACCTCGTAATTTTAAACTTTTTGATGTTTCTTTAAATTTATCTGTAGAGATGGCAGGATAAAAGTGATTGGTGGTGATAACATTGAAGGGCTTTTTGTGTCTCCTAAGCATATTCCATTTAAAAATTTAGAGGTATTTAAGTTCATCTATCCTATAACTTATGATTTCCTTTTCTATATTTAATTCAGTATTGAGACACTTCGTTTTATTCCCCTCACAGTTCTTACAAAACCAGGGTTTCCTAGTTAGTGTATCAAGTGAAAATGAAATACAGGTCAGCATTTTTGTTTTGCATCTCTATTGTATTCTTTGTTTGCATCTTTTTATGTTTTTTATTTGTGCTTGATGTTTCGAAAACAGTCTTTCTACCAATTAGGAATAAGGTTGTGTACTACTAAACCTTCCTAGACCACGTATATCAACGGGACTTTCACTGGGTTATTATTGTTGTTACTGATTTGTGCTTTATGTTGTTGATATGGGCAGGTTTGGGACTTAGAGCAACGGTTTATGGCCTCTTCTTTGAAATGGGAATCCAATGTAACGGCATTCTCGGTTATTCATGGCTCCAGATATATGTACAAGTTTTGAAACTAGAATACTCATCCACTTTCCTTTTTTATGCTTTTGATTTGACTGATTATATTCTAAAACAGGTATTTGGGAGACGAATATGGGATGATTTCTGTGTTAAAGTATGATGTGGAAGAACAGAAACTTGTGATTATGCCATATTATGTTCCTACAAATTCGATAGGTGGTATTCCTTCCTACTTCATCCTGTTTTGCAAAGTTTAACTCCACATTTATTCGATGTCCTTTTGAATCAATTTTGTGTGTCACATATCTTTCTCCCCTGTCTTTGTGTCACAAAATCATACACACAGACATACATACAAACGCCCTCATTTGGTTGGACAGAGACATGTTTCTGTTTTTATTTTACCTGCTCATATCTTTGCTGCTAAACTTATCATTAGTTCCAATATTTTGCTTGAATTCACAGAAGCATCTGGGACGTCCTCACCCAATCATCTATCTGTTGTTGGAGTTCTCCCACAACCTTCTTCCCAGGGAAAAAGGCAAGACAAGCTTGACTCAATTCTTTCACTCAATAGTCTGTGGGAGGATATCCTGCTTTTGCACTGGTTCAATGCTATATATCTAGGTTTAATAGGGAAAAAGCACTGGGATATGCTTTCTTTCTCCCTCTGATGTGTCTTCTTAGGAGACATTTAATTTTGTTCGTGCTGGAATTTCTCTCAGTCTATAATTGTACTTTTTATTACTACATTTTTTTATTTCTAGATGCATTTTTGAGTAACTTATTCTTTTTCAGGTTGTTGATTGCTTATGAGGATGGATTAATCATCCTTTGGGATGTTTCTGATGATAAAGTTATTCTAGTTATAGGAAATAGAGATCTACAGTTAAAGAGTAAAATGTTCACTGATTCTAACATTGGTACGAGTCACAACTTTTCTGATAGTGGATCGGATGGTGAACAAGTGGATAAAGAGATCAGCTCTCTTTGCTGGGCTTCAGACAATGGATCAGTTCTTGCTGTTGGTTATGTTGATGGGGATATAATGTTGTGGAACCTATCAGTTGCTTCTTCTGCTAAAGGTCAAGCGGCTGAAAAATCATCAGATAATATTGTTAAGCTACAATTGTCCTCGGGTGACAGAAGACTTCCTGTCATTGTCTTACATTGGTCAGCCCATAGATCACATAGTGATTCTTGTGGTCTACTCTTTGTCTATGGAGGTGATGCAATTGGATCTGAAGAAGTGCTAACGGTGTGCTTTTGAACTTGGATTAGTTCTTCCTAAAATATGTTCTTCCTTTTCTCTCAATTAGATTCTTGATGAAGGATGATGTGAAATGACTTTCTCATGATTCCATTGGGGAATATGAGAACTGTTTATGGATAACAAAAGCTAATTCCTAAGGTTGTGGGAAAGAAAGGCATGTTGAAAGAAATAAATTATTTAGAAGATAATGTGAGCTAACATGGACTATGCTAGACATTTTAACTTCTTCCTTCAAGATGGATTTCTTTTGGTTACCATTAAGTTATTGGTTCAGCACTGAATTGTATTTGGGAGCACTTTAACTATGAATTCGAGTTGACTATAACAGTCTTACTTGATGAAAGAACAATGGATTTTATATTCTTCCTTTCCTGTTTGGAATGATTTGCTAAATTAATATTGGTGAGAATTGGCTTAATTTCAAAAGTGCAAAGGTGTCAGATTGACAATTGATCAGTAGAGTTTGTCCTGATTGGTATTTGGATCATGGATGGTCCATCTTTTCAAATTATCACCCCTTCTATTGTTTGACAGATTTTGAGTCTTGATTGGTCCCCTGGGATACAGAGTCTGAAATGCAGTGCGCGAGTAGATCTTACTCTTAATGGTTCGTTTGCTGATATGATTATATTACCAAGGACTGATGAAAAGGAAAGAAGTGGTGCTTTGGTATTGACAAGCCCAGGGCAGCTGGACTTTTATGATGATGATTTCTTGTCATCCTTAATATCCCATAGAGACAGAAGAACTTCTATGCTGTCAGTGCAGTATCCTATGGTAATACCAATGGCTGAACCATGCATAACTGTGGGTAAACTTTCTTCTGTCAACCAAGAAGATAAACTTTCAAAGGCTCTTTCTGAGGTACTCTCTAATCATTTTGGAGAATTAGCACGTGTATGTCTAATATGTGATTATGTTGCTCTTTTTTAGTTATTCTAGTAAATTGACTACATCTTTGAATAGTTTCTCTCATTTAATTGTGTATGCGAAGCTTTACATCCGACAGCTTCTGTGGCTGCGGAGAATAATAAGATTTGCAATCCTTCTAAAGTAAAGAATTTAGTTACATGTTTCTATTTGTGAACATCCGTTTTTGTTTTCCTCACCTCTATATTTTTTGATCAGGCAATCTCTGCTATAAAACTTCAGACAGTGCATTCTTCAGGACGAAGTAAATGGCCTTTGACTGGCGGTGTTCCCACTCAGCAGTATGATATTGAAAATTATCAGGTTGCTAGACTGTACATAGCAGGTTACCAAGATGGATCTGTTAGAATATGGGATGCCACATATCCATCTTTTTCACTTCTTTATGTTTTAGGAGATGAGGTGTGTTCTTTCCCACTATTTGTTAACTTCCAAATATTCTATGATTTATATATTTTTTAATGGGGACAAAATTGATTGGAAAACTAACAGTTATATGAACAGGTGAAAGGCGTAAAAGTATCTGGTACAATTGCACCTGTATCTGCACTGGAATTTTGCTCCAGTACATTAGTTTTAGCCATTGGCAATGAACTTGGTATGGTAAGAGATGAATTTCTTTTCATGAGCTTTTTTTTTAGTTTATAAAATTTAAGGGAAATAGTGATTTTTCATATCTCCGAGAGTATGCAGGTTCAAATATACATGCTAATTGAGAATTCTGATGGGGAGAGTTTGAACATTGTCACAGAAACTGGAAAGGAAGGTACCAGTAAATAAATACTTATTTTCTCTGCCTATTTTTCTGTGTAATGTTTTGGATTCTTCGATTTTTATCTTGTAGTTTTATTTGGAAAAGTTGGATATGATGTTTTAATAAGGTAAAATAGTTTTAGGTTTGTGGACTTCATTGAGGAATTGATAACAATTACATCAATGAGGTTATGATGAGATGGACTTCTTTTCCTTTTCCAGTTTTAATTGTATGTTACTAATTGTTCAGTTCAAGACCTGCGACAAGGGGATGGACCCAAATGCACTTCTTTGTTTTCCTTTCTCAACTCTCCTGTATGCACTCTGCAATTTGCAAAATCTGGAAGCAGAGTTGTTGTGGGATTTCTTAGTGGTCAGGTTGGATTTTTACTTTCTGCTTTTTGGTTCCCTTTAATAGCCTCCAACACCCTGCCAAAGCTGCTAAATTAATTGATATTACAGTGACTCTTGCGTTTTCATACTTCAGGTGGCAATGCTTGATATTAGTTCATCATCAGTGTTATTTCTTACTGACAGCGTCCCAAGTTCAAGTTCAGCTGTGAAATCTCTGGCTGTAAAATCATTTACAGATACTAAAACCTCAGTATCTAATCCAGAGAACAATGAACCAAAAGTTGTGGAAGACCATGTTAAGTGTGAGGTTTTTGTTACGACTAAAAATGCTAGTATTGAAGCAATAGATGTCAACTCTGGCAATAAGGTCTGGTCTCAGAAGATACAATCTGAAAGTGAGTTAATGGTGGTTTCGATGCATATCATAGGCAAGTATTGGTGTTAAAAGAACAACTAACTTCTTTTCCCTTGTTTTCGCCCCTTTTGCTACCATAATATCATTTGGAATTCTGAAATCGGTTTCTGTGCAGAAAGCGGCAACTTTATCTCTGACATATCTGCTGAAATACCTTTGGTTTTCTCACCTGAGAGCAGTAAAGTGGAGTGTGAACAAACCAGTGAAAGTAGGACAACTAAAGCTGACTTGGGGATCTCAACTAAATCTGTTTATTCTGAGAATAGAGCGGATAATTTTCTTCTTTTACTCTGTTGTGAGGACGAATTGCTCTTATACTCTATGAAGTCCCTGAAGGAGGTGCCATATCTTACAAACTTTTCAGTTTCCACATTTGTTAATGCGCTCTTCCTAGCAAGTGACCCTTTCTAATTCTAGGGGGATAATAAACCTATTCAAAAAGTGAATCTCTCAAAACCATGTTGTTGGGCTACAACCTTCAAGAAGGATGGCAAAGAGTGTGGTCTTATTGTGCTGTATCAGACAGGAGTCATTGAAATAAGGTGAGATGTTCATGCTTCCTTTTTGATTATTTAGTCTGCAATATGATATGTCCATCTGACCACTAAATCACATGTAATTGCATCTTAAATAATTTATTCGGTAACATCTGATACAGGTCTTTGCCAAACCTTGATGTAGTAGGCGGAATCTCTTTAGAGTCTATTCTAAGGTGGAACTTTAAGACTAACATGGACAAAACAATAACTTCGTCTGATCATGGGCAGATTATACTGGTTTGTGTTTTGCTCTCATTTTTGCAATAGACCAGGTATCTGTTTTTCTGTATTGAAAACATCTGGCAATCTTGATTTGATGATAATTTAAATTTCTTGGGTTCTCTTTGCAAAGTTCATTGAAGCTGTACTTGCTTTATTATTTCCATATGTTTTTGTAATTGCTGAGAGCATAGATTGATATGAATTATTCTTTTATTCACAAAGCGTGGTTGTTGTTATAACACGTAGAAAATGACATTTCTTTGCAGGCAAATGGATGTGAATTTGCTTCTTTGTCACTTTTGGCCTTTGAAAATGACTTCAGGTCTCCATCTGTTCACCTTTGACGATACCCTCTCCGCTACCTTAATGCATATGCTGTTTAATAAGTCATAAATCATATTTGAATCCAATTCCAGATAACTTATTGTGGCACTTTCTGAGAGTATTTGGTTAATATAGGATTCCAGACTGTTTGCCATCACTTCATGATAAAGTTCTTGCAGCTGCTGTTGATGTAACAGCCGTTTTATCTTCCCCTTGGAAGGTGCAGGTTTAAATTTATGTTAAGGCCGTTTAACCTTATCTCATGAACCAGTTAGGAATTTGTATTTACTTCTCTTGCACAGGGTCCTGCTCCAGGTATTTTAGGTGACTTTATCAAGAGCTTCCAAGCAGGGAAGGTTGACAACAATGTGAATCTTCATCCTGAAGTTTGTAAAACTGACCTTAAAAGTTTAGAGAGCATATTTTCCAGCCCTCCCTTCTTAAAACCTTCCACAACCATTGAAGGCTATCAAAAAGTTCTGGAGCTCGGCATAGGTTCAATATCTCCTATCCATCCATCTTTACATTGTAATGGTCGACCCCCTTTTCTGACTTCCTACTGCTTTTTGCAGATGATATTGATATAGATATCGAAGAACCTTTAATTGTTGAACCTTTATCTGAAAAGAGCAACAATGATACAAGTGGTATCTTCCAAATCTCCTTGTACTCTGGTTGATTTTATTTTCTCGACTAGAATGTATTAAGTCTTGTTGTCATGCTGAAGATAAGGGAACAGAAAGGGAGAAATTGTTTGAAGGTGCAAGTACTGATTTTAAGCCAACATTGAGAACGGCAGAAGAAATTAAGGCCAAGTATAGGAAACAGGTAATTGTATCTGCATATTTAGGACAGTGGCTCTATTCTTTGTTTTTCTTGTCTAATATAGTGGTCAATCATTCCAGGATGCCTCTACTGCAGCTGCGCATGCAAGAGACAAGCTTGTAGAAAGGCAAGAAAAACTCGAGGTACCATAGAATTGTTGCTTACTTTATCCTCTCGACAGCAAAATTAGCTGTGTCTTTATGGCTCTCGAAGTGATGCCTAATGTATGATTGGTAACTTGAGCAGCTAGCTATTTACAAAATTCTAACAACTGAACACAACCTAAGAATATCTATCATTGGTTGAAGACAACCTAACCTAATCAAATGTGACTCATTTAGGAATCTAGACACCTGTTTTTGAGAGCTAGAACCTTATTATTGTCTTCTTTATCAGCTAGATGGTTTGAGCAGTTCATAGCTGTAGTGCTACTTAGTTATTAATTTCTCCTCTTAATAGGGAATTATATGATGTTTTGTCCATGTGGTCTATAAGATGATGAATTATGCACGAATTCATATTCCTGTTGAGTTTTTGCAAAAGTGGTATAGAAGCTTTACGATGTTTTTGCTTTCCTGTGATTTAAACCAGAGGTTGAGCCTACGCAGTGAGGAATTACGGAATGGGGCTGAAAACTTTGCCTCTATGGCGCATGAACTTGCGAAACAGATGGAGAAACGTAAATGGTGGAACATATGACGATCGGTTCTGTAAGAAGTTTCTTCGATTTGATTAAACACCATGACTTTTCGTAAGAAGCAATACTATTTTCGACCATTCTTTAAAGATGCCAATTAATGTGATTCACCGTACATATATTGAATTCTAATGTAGCACAAGTACTGAGCATATTGTACATGTCAGTAATACCAAAAAAGAAAAAAGATCAGATATATATGCGTATGTTATGATTGTACAAGTAACTCATTAGGATACAGAGCACTCAAACTACTGGTTCCTATGCGTCCACGTTTTTCGTTCTTAGTGTTAGTTAATTGGTTATTCCAGATGGTCACTTGATAGAATTATCCATCTGAGATGGAAAAGCATCATATAGTTGTCTAAGGACTTGATTATTCCAAAGTTGTGTTTTGTATTGGCGGTCAATAGAACAATTCTAAAAGTCAATCAAAGTGTGACAACAGCAAAAATATTTTTCAAGAATTAACAGATTAATGTGAATTCGAAGTAAGCAAACATTACATTAAAAATTCTTTAATATAGAGGAAAATTTTATGGGCCAAATTGATAAGTAGATTTACTAAATTCAAATAAGAACCTATCAAATTTAATTTTGAGCAATTGATCTTGTTCAAAATAATATCTAGCCTCACAATTGCAACTTGTTTCACTAAGTTTTAGGATTAAAACAAAGTTCATATATCAATTAACAAGTTCTCAAACTAACCCCAAAAACAATTATAAAAAAAGGAAGAGAATATTTTTCTACTTGCTTTCAATATGTTTTCTTCATTTTTTGGTGTTTTTGGCTGCTCTCTCATGAAACTCACACCTTTCCCTTTTTTATATTTTAAAATACGTCTTTTTTTTTCTTGCAACACACAATCTTATAAGTGAATGTTCTCTTGTAGGTTAGACTAGATCGAAGGTATACACGATTATAGAGAGTTATATGATCGTTACATATGGTCATCTATGTTATGAATACAGGCGTGTACCAATGTTGTGAATAACATACCAGACTTAGTACCATATTGAGTTATGATACGGTACTATACCAGTATCGGCCAATATCGGGTACCGTTTCGGTAATTTTTAAAATTTATAAAATAGTTCATAAATTTTTTTAAATTACAAAATAGTTTATTTTCATATTATACAGTTGTACTGTAAGTTTACATCAACCCTGTCTCTAAAAATCACAATAATAAGTAATAATCACAATTAATGTGAAATTACAATAATTTTTAGATATTTTATATATAAATAATAACTACAATTAATATAGGAAAAAAGACATTTATCATCATACAAATATAAAATTAAAAACAATACAAAATATTTAAAATATTACAAATTTAATTTCCATCATATAATAAATAATGATTACATCAAAACATCCAATAAAAAGATAAATAAATATCCTTAACTTTCAAACTATTACAATTTACAACAAGAGTTCGTGATGAGGAAACAACCAAGTAGAAGTCAAACCTGAAATAAAATCATTTACAATTACAAAACATATATAGAATTTAACATACACATCAAATATAAGTAAAATTAAAAGAAAAGGAAAAATAAAAACTTGGAACAAAGTTCAATCGTTTATGGGAGGATGCCTGCTATAACTGAATTGACCCTAGTTAGCATTTGGTACAAAATTTTCATCATTGAGAGGAGTTTCATCATCATCATTATTTAAATTCAATGCACCAAATGACATATCAATACTTTTCTATCTAAGATTATCTTCCAAGTCATTCACATCTATCAAATCTGATTCCTTAAAAATCCAATCTACCAAAAGATTGATATTATCAATGGAAATTCAATCAATTGAATTACTTATGCTGTTAAGACTTCTAGTAAACAATAAAATTTAATTATTAGAAAATTATAAGAAATTATATTGAAATTAACAATGATAATAGCATACCTTTCCTAAAGTTTAAATTGTAACGAACAAAGACCAAGTCCTTCAACCTTTTATGCACCATTCTATTTCTTTTCTTAGAATGAATAAATTCAAATGTGTTTCAGCTTCATTAACAACCTGTTATATTCACACATTGATTTAAAATCCGAATTGCAAACCTTTGCAATTCTAGAATAATATTTTCGAATTGATCCACCAAGAAACTGTAAGTCGTAAGATGACAAAAGTAGCGTTATAAACAAAATAAAGTGATAATTAATTTTCAACAAATAAGGAAAAGAAAACAACTAATATCTAAAGAAAGTTTTCCCCTTTGTCAAATAGCAATCGACATTCCAAAATCCCCAGAAGATGCCTTATAAATCTCCATTTATAAGCTCAAGAGATCTTACATCATGTTATGCCCAACAACTGCTGTAATAGTTAATAACATTCCTCTATTAACTTCAACTTTCTTAGTAAAATCCTGTCTGAAATAGACAATAGGATTTAAAAACGTCCCAACTATAAAAAATGCAGAAGAAAGTTGTCTTTCTCATCTCTCATTGATGATTGCAAGAAACAGTGAATATAAAGAAGGCCTATGTTTCAAATTGGCCTTGATTGCTTCCTTCGATCTCTCTATGGCATCAAAAAAATAACCAATTGTTGGCTTTTCTTCACTATCAGCCAAGCGAAGAACCCTCACCAAAGGCTCACAAACTCAGATAACAAATTGGCATTGAGACTAAAATTCTCTGCCTTTCAGTATAATTCTGGAACCTCTACTCCAGCATTAGACCTAGCATACTGAGATGCAACTCACTTATCACTTAGAAACATTTGTCTTAACTCTTTCTCCATCGTAACAAAAGACTGAAGTGATAAGAAATTTGTTGCAAATCTTGTCACAAGAGGACGACAAAAATTCCTACCTTTGGTAAATTCCTTTCTCATTAAATTCTATACCCATACATGATTATAAAGGAACTTAGTCACCTTTCTAGCTTTCTACATAGTCTCATTAATAATAGAAAAATACCTAGGATCACATATATTCTCCAGCTTTAGGTCAATGCAATGTATAATACACGGAGTAAAAAAAAAAGTTATATTTCTTTTACAACTTTCTTCCTATAGCTTTATAAGTGGAATCATTGTTAGTAATAAGCTGAACAATTTTTTCTAGCCCTACTTCATTCACAACTTCAACAAATATCTCAAACAAAGTCTTAGTATTTTTAATAAGGCTAGATCCATCAATAGGTTTCAAAAACATTGAGTCATTGGTAAAATAAAGCAAAAATTTAATAATAGGCTCTTGTCTCCTATTTTTCTAACCATCACACATGATTGAACACCCATAAGTAGCTCAATTCACTGTTCTTTTTGCTAAATGACTTCTAATTTCAGAAACAAAGCAACTCAAAAGTTTATCTCTTAAGTCATCAATCGAAGGAGCTTTATATCCCAGACCATAAGAGGCTATAACATCCACTATAGGTTGATAATAGCATGACTGAGAAGCATTGAATGATGAACCTGTATCATACCACCAACTAGCTATTGTCATATTTACATAGTAAGTAGCATCTCTTGATTGCATAGCATTACGAATTGAAGGTTGGGTTCTAGGAGTTGTTCGTGGTGCAAAAAAACTATTCATATGCCTTCTTTTCCTAACATCAGGTTCAAGTGCTTCTTGTTGGGACTAGGATGGAACAATACCACTACCACCAATTTTTTCGCAATCACCACAAAAACTAACAAATGAACTTTCACTTCCAATTTCAATTTTCAACCTTTCCCTTTTATCTTTCTCGTATTAATATTATTAAAGTAATATTTTCATTTGACACCTCACATCATGACTTACTTTTTTACAGGGTTTCACATCTCCTTTAACCCAACTAAATGTTTATTTAATCGGGTGATTCTTCTACCTTTCAAATGCTTGCTACAAAATAAACAAATAGTATGGTTCCTCATATTAGGAACCAATACAAGATGAGCCCAAACTGGATCATTGTATCTTTCCGAGGTGGTTTGACCAAGATTACTTAAACTTCTTTCCATTTATCTGTAAAAATAAATAAATTCATATATCAAAATAAATAACACATAATTTCATTACACAATACACATGTCCATCTTATATAATATAAGTCATTTTATATTATTACATCATACACAATTCAATTTCATCGAACACAGTTCATTATAAGTCAAAACTAACAATTCAATTTTTCAACATACATAATTACACAAAACATAAATAAATAATTTCCATTTCCAACAATCATAAAATATACATAAAAAATTTTCATTTCCAAATTCCAACAATTTCATTTTTAACATTTTCCAACAATTTCAATTCAACCACTACAAAACATGCATAAATAATTTTCACTTCCAACAATTTTCAACAATTTCATTTCTAATAATTTCAAAAAATTTTAATTCAAATTTTCAAATATCACAAAACAAACATAAACAATTTTCATTTCAAACAATTACAAAGCATATATAAACAATTTCTATTTCCAACAATTTTGAACAATTTCAGTTCAAACATCACAAAACATACATAAACAGTTTCCATTTCTAACAATCACAAAACATACATAAACAATTTTCATTTCCAACAATTTTCAACAATTTCCATTTCCAATAATCACTAAACATACATAAACAATTTTTAGTTTCAACAATTTCCATTTATAATAATCACAAAACATACATAAAACAATTTCCAATTCCAACAATCAGAAAACATACAAAAATAATTTTCATTTCCAATAATTTTCAACAATTTCTATTTCCGTAAATAAAAAACATACATAAAACAATTTCTATTTCCAACATTTACAAAAACATAAATAAAACAATTTCCATTTTCAACAATTTCTATTTCCATTAATCACAAAACATACATAAAACAAATTCTATTTCCAGCAATCACAAAACATATTTAAACAATTTCCATTTCCAACAATTTTCAGCAATTTCAATTCAACCATTACAAAACATACATAAGCAATTTCCATTTCCAACAATTTTGAAAATTGCAGTCAATACTTTTAATAAACTTATAGCAATTATATAGCTAATACATTAATTGTGTACGTTAAAATATGTGACAAGCTAATAATTGAAAGTCAAACCGTAGATTCGATCTATCTAATCTTAGTAAACTCACACATCTTCGCCTTCCTACCAATAACTCTAAAGTATAAGAAATAGTTATTAAAAAAATGTTTAATCATAATTAAAATGTGTTACTCAATGCATATAACATTTACTTTTTTATAAACTAATAATTTTATTAAGCAACAAACAATGTCGATGCTAATTATGCTTTACTAAAAATTTTTTAGATTCTAACTTTTTTTATTAAGTTTAAGTCTATTATTATTTTAAATGACTTAAACTTTAAACATCATAACTTAATTGTAACAGTAAGTATATTAAATATTTTAATCTCATATATAAATAAAGATGTAATGTAATTATCTTATAAACATAACATAAGATCTAAATGTAAATATGTCACATTATTTAGCATGCCAATCTAAAAAAAGTGCTCTAACTGCCCTTACATACTGCTTTTTCTTCATCTTTGCGTGTTCTGGAGTGATCAAGGAAGGGCTACAACCCAAATAAGGAGAAGATTGAAGAAAGGAAGAGCATTATCAAAGGTAAACGTGCTGAAATTTCATGTTTTTATAATTTGTGTATGCATGCATCTGAGATTCTGGATTTCTTGGGATGTCGTGGGGTTGAAATTTAGATTCCGACACTTCAGCTGCCTTGTTATGCAGGTGATGTATGAATTTATGGCTCCCTAATATTCTCTTTAGTTTTAATGTTATAATTGATATGATTAGGAACTAAATCATTCACAGTGCCTGGATAAGAAGAATCTCGAAATGAGCCTTATAATGATTTTATTTTATTTTAATTTATTCGTTAATTGTATTAATATTTAATTATGTGTTTTTTTATTATTCTTAAATTAATATTGCCAATATATTAATTCATGTTTAATTTCATACAACTAAATTGAAAAAATCTTCAATATGAATTCATCTACATGATGAAAGGAGTTTCATACAAACTTAAAAATATGTTGATATAAAATTTCTAAATTAAGATCAAATCTAATAACAAAATTTAAAATCAATTGATGCATTTTTAAAAATTTTAATTAAAAAGACATTTTAATCTTAAAAAAAGATATTAGTTTAATTTAAAAAATTTGATGATCTAATGAACTTTAATTTAAATTAATTTGTAAAATTTTAATTGAATGGGAGGTTTTAATAAGATATTCAAAATCTAAGTACCACTATTTTCATTAATTATTTTTTAATTTAATCTTCCTTCGAATTAACGAATTGTGTTGATCCTCGTCATTTGTCAGTGAGGAAAGTGCTTTAAGCGCACCATGCTACGACCTTTTTGTAGTGCTCAATCACTCAATACCATCTCCGTAGCATTGGGAATGCCCCAACATTTTATAGTTTCCTGCATTCAAGTGACAAGAAAGAGGCCTGGCAGGCATAGATACATGATTTCAGTCGGTTGTGTAATTGTAATGTCACAAAATTTCCCCATGCTTTTTGGACGGTTAATCTCTACAGCCCTTCCTCTGTCTCCATTCGGCCATGATGGAAAACTTAAAAACTATATAAGAATGAAGAACATATTTAAGGCAACAAAGTGCGTGGCCCAGAGAGTGTCACTACCAAATTTTGTCTATATGCAGCCAGTTTTGCAAACTCTGACCTGAGCGCATAAATCTCCGCACAACTTTTTATCACCAGCAAGCATTTACCAAGGGAGCTAGAAACCATCCTGTCCGCTGGATGAGATGGCCATGTGTGTAATTACACGTCTCTTACATGTAGGAACAATAGAAAATTAACGAGCATGCAATGCGACCATGTTTCTGGATTTCAGATACCAAAACGGAGATCAGCTATGCTACATGCAAATCTTTGGGCCTTATGCTTCTAGATGGTCTCTTGTGGGCAGTTTCCTTTCCTCATGACCAGTCAATAAGACACAGAACGCACGGCGCTCATTAAGGAAGATACTCTTGATTGATCTTTATTTATTCCATCCGCAGCACAGATGCCACTACTTACATCAATGCCATCAGGTTTCAGTATAGCCAATGCTTCGCAAACATTATCAGGATTGACTCCTCCTGCCAAGAGCCAACCATGTTTGCTTTTGATTGGTGGTAATTTGAACTGCATCCAGTTAAATCCTTTCCCACTGCAAATAGGGTCAGACGA
>JANZLX010000211.1:18122189-18136951 GCA_025531955.1 Erythroxylum orinocense | reverse complement strand
GACCGAGTTGAAGAGAGCAAAGATATTTTATTAAAGTTAGACTTGATTATAAATTTTAAGAAATTTTATGATTAAATATGAGATATTTAATAAACAAAGATCAATATGAGATATTGGGTATTATTTAAGAATAATTGGTGTTTAATTAAAATTAATTATAATTCTTATTAAAGTTTATGATATTAGAAATTAATTTCAATTAAATTATTAAAATATCCCAAACTTATTATAAACAGGCTTAAGTAGGGATGTCAATTTTAGCCCGGCCTGACCTGCCCAGCTAGGCCCGATTTTGGCCCAGGTTGACTAGGCCACAAGTCAAGGTCGAGCTGAGCACGAGTCGGCCCATGGCTTGGCTGTTACTTCAAAAATTACATCATTTTTGACATTTTTTAAAAAATATAAAGTCAGTCGGGTTGGCTTGGCCTATCCGTGGCCGATCGAGCCATGAGTTGGGCCACAAGCTGGTCAACCTATGATCGGGTCGAGCCACATGCCGACTTATCCCGGCCAATTGAGCCACAGGCCACGGGCTACCTAGCCCGTGACATTCTTAGGCTTAAGCTCTAATAAAGATAACACTTCTTGCTTAACCCTCTCTATAAGAATTATATAATTATCTTAACCTGTTTAATGGATACTTTTAGAGATCAAATATTTGTGCAGCTACAGTAGCTAAGGTAAGTCAAATTTGAAAATTGTTAGAGGGATACGATAAGAGAAATATCAAGTTTCTAAATAAGGTACGAATTAATATTCATACTTTATTATGATTTATATGTTAATTATTTTATAAAATTAAAATGATCTAGGTTTTTGAAAAATCAAAATGCGAAAAGGTTTCATAATTATTTCGTTACGGTCGAGATCAAATCACATCTCGATTTTTCAACAGTAGTACCAAAGCCAACTTTAAATCTATAATTTGATTAAATTGTTTTATTGTTATTGGTCAAAACTTGGAATTGAATTTTCAATTTAATTGAAGATTTTGTTTAAAAGTTAAACAAATATATGAAATTAGTTTCATTAATTTTGAAACATCAAAAACACAAATTTTAAAAATCCAAAAAGCCAAAACCTAGAAAAGTTTAGATTTACAAGGCGGAAATTAAAAGTCTAGAACAATAAAATCATCAGAAGGGTGTGAGGAGTATTGGTCTCGTTTTGGGTTTTGTGCGCGTTGGTATCGCTTTGAAGGCGTCGATGTGGAAGCTCTGCTGGTGTTCACGTTGGCAGTGTAACAAGGTAGCAGTGGGCTGGAGATGCAGGTGAGGAGTAAATGGACCTAGCGATGGCGGCCTTGGAGAAGGTTGGCAATGGCGACAACTTTTCATCGGTGGCTGGGGAGGGGGGCTGACTAGGGTTTTTCTTCTTATATAATTAGGGTTTCTAAACTTGAAGAACGGTGTGTTTGTATACCTGAATAACCTATTCTAGGGTTAGAATAGGGGAAGTTTGGCAATAGGGATAAGAATATCCTAAGCCTTGGATAGGGTTTGTTTGGAAACTAGGATAGTGTATCATATGCTTATAACAAAGCTTGTTTGGATACAAGAATATATTTATTCTAGCGTCTGAATAAGGCTTGTTTTTCTATCAGATTAAAGTAAGCTAATCTTTGTCTAGTAACGGAGTATTCCATGACATATTTCAAATATAATTTTTAATTTTTGTTTTAATATTAAAATTCAATTCTAAAATAATGAAAATTATATTTCTTAATCTAGTTAAGATTAATAATTATATTATTTTTAATTAAAATTTAAAAAATAGTTCATAAAATTAAATTAATTATTTTTAAATAAATTTAAAATAATTAATTAGACTCTTTAAAATTATAAAAATTTTCTTAAGTAATTAATAAAAGTGTTTGCTTTCTTTTAAAAAAAAGAAAAGTGTTTTTTTAATTTCAGCGCACACTGGCAGAAACTTCAGAATGGATAATATGTTATGCTATACTGAAACGTGTGATGTGAACAGTACCATGGCAGACTCATTCAACTTATGAGTTAAAACAAGACTACTGCATAAGGACTCCACGGGTTGACTGCCACACCGATGTATATGTTGATTTCTCTTATTCAACCCGGCTGTATCTCATCCTATCGGTATGCATGTTATGACTCTAAAATACTCACATGCGCAGTGGTAGCTTGTCGACATTTTAGACCTGGAGTATATGGTGCGTTGCCTTAAGGCCTTCCGTGCAGCTGAAAGTTGTTGCTGTTTTGAGATATTAAACTGATTGAAAGTTGTGACACCTTTACTCGCGCCATCAAGGCTTAATTCATTCAAAAATTTCAAAAATGGTATTTTCTAATTAAATTTATTTATTTAAATTTGATGAAGATAAATTAAATTTATAATTTTATTTATTTAAAAATTATTTCTTTATTTATGAATAATAAGTTTCTAGACTTATTAGAAAAGATATTTTCTTGATTAAATTTTAGAAAGTGTTTTTATTTATTAATTAAGAAAATGAGTTTTCTTTAATATTTTGAAAATAGTTTTATAATAAAGAAAGATTTTTTTTAAAGGAGAAAAAAACTGCTATTACATTACTAGTTGCAGGGATAAGACCCTAACCATATCCGCAAGGATATAGGAGTTACAATCTGAAGGTGGATACTGAAAACAAAGAATTCTGATATCAAAAAACTTGACAACATAGGCTAACCAATCCACATATCTATTACTTTCCCTGAATATGTGGCAAAATTTTACCTCCCACAATTTTGCCAAGAGCTCGCGAATGGCCATTCCCAATGAACTACCTCCCAAGTTCAAAAATCTAAACCCTGATAAAATGTTAATTACCTCCAAAGCATCCACTTCAAGCTCAATTCTCATATAACCCAATTCCCACGCCAGATTTAATCTGGTATGTACTCCTTACAGTTCTGCAATTAGCGACCGATAGGAACCTATATTATGCACAAAGCCTCCCAACCAATGTCCAAAGCCATCCCGCAATAAACCACCAGCTGTGGCACATTGAGAAGCCGAATTAACCGCTCCGTCTGTGTTTAACTTCACCCAACCATCTTGAGGCCTGGTCCAGACCCCATTACGCCTATTGGCACCACTGCTCACATTTGTTGCTCGAGCGAACATGTGTTTTGCCTTTACTATCCCTCTAACATATTCTAAGACAGTAGCAAGGCCAACACCCGTACTTGGCCAGGAGAAAGTGGTATCGAAAATGGTTTTGTTCCTCCAATGCCAAACCAACCAACAAGCAACCCCGAAAATAATGGACCAAGCAAAACCCATGCCACCGTAGCATTACGTAGGTTCGTGGTCAGCCATGCACTAACGTCGCCTAGGAAAAATTCTGCATAGCGAACGTTTGGGAAAAGTCGAGTCCAAAAGGACCGAACTCGAGAGCAGTCTCTTATTGCATGTAAACAAGTTTCTAGGAGGCCATAAAAACTACACTGTGGATCCCCAGTAAGATGTCTGATGACCCTCTGCTGGTTTGTCAGTAACTTCTGTTTACTTAATAACCATAGATAAGATCTGATCCGTTGGGGAACTGGCCAACGCCACACTAAATCCTAAAAACAGCTGCCCTCCTTAACGTGAACGTCCTCAATGAGCTCATACACTGACGCAGTAGAGAAATTACCATTGGGGGAAGCTCCCCATATGATCTAGTCATCTCCAAACTCCTCTCGTGGGACTATAATGCTAGCAATATCCATACAGACAGCAGAAGGAAGGTAACGCTGAAAACTACCCCAATTCCAGCCACCCCCCGGACCGACATAGTCCTTGACTCTTGCATGAAGCAGCACATCAGGGACAGAAATTACAACTACGTGAATTAAGGGGGCCCATTCACCAATCCAATCATCTAGCCAAAATTTTATTTGACATCCATTACCAACCTGCCATTTGGAACCTGCGAGTACAAATTGCCAGGTAGCTAAAATTCCTCTCCACACTATCGAGGTGCCAGCGGCATTCAACATTCTAGAGATGTTAGTATTATCAAATTGGTACTTGGCTCGAAGAATGTGAACCCACAAGGTAGAGGAATTCCTCAACAAGTTCCAAACTAGTTAGTAAGCATTGCGTCATTATTAGATCAAACGCACTTTAGGCCAAGGCCACCCAAGCTCTTAGGCTGGCACACCGAATCCCTGTTGACAAGATTGATCTTCCTCTACCCTTCTTTAAAACCCCAAATAAACTCTCGCATTTGCTTTTCTAGTTCATTGCATCATAATCTCAGGAGTCTTACCGTTTGCATGGTAAATATAGGCAGTGTTGCACAGACGGATTGGGTAAGAGTGACCCTTCCTGCAAGCGACAAACATCTAGCGCTCCATCCTTCAAGCTTACGATGAACCTTATCGATGATGTACTAATAGGTATTCCTTTTCGATCTTTCATGTATGAGAGGTATCATTAGGTATTTCCCGAGATTTGTTATATGCTAGAAACTTGCCAGTTGGCTTAGTATTTGGGCTTTAGCTCGAGAGACATTCTTAGAAAAGAAAATTCATGTTTTGGCATTACTAACCTTCTGCCCTGAAACTTGACAGAACTGCTATAAGATATGTGAGATTATGTGCACTTGTTTTTTCTGTTGCTTCTGTAAACAACAACAAATCATCAACAAAAAATAGGCGAGAGAGACTTGGACCTCCTTTGCTCAAATGCATCGGTTGCCATTGCCTTTGCTGCATTTAAGAATTAATAAGATGCCCCAATCTTTCCATACGCAGTACGAATAGATAAGGAGACAATGGGTCACCTTGTCGAATCCCCTTAGATGGAACAAAATGCTCCAAGAGTGATCCATTCCAACATACTTGCATTGAAACTGAAGATACACATTTCATGATTAAGCAAATCAAGGCTTTCGAGAATCCAATTTCCTGTAAGGTATCCTGAATGAAATCTCATCGAAGTCTATCATACGCTTTCTCCAAGTCTACCTTAATTACGAGGAAGCCAGACCTCCCTTTCTTTCTTTTCATCGAATGAATAGCTTCTTGAGCTAAGATAATATTATCTGTAATCAATCGACCTGGGACGAAGCTGCATTGGTTAGGGGCCACCAACTTGTCCAAAAATAGTTTCAGTTGGTTTACTACAATCTTGGTAATGGTCTTGTATATCACCGAGCATAGACTGATCGGGCGGAATTGAGTGACATGCATCGGCGACGGAACTTTTGGCAGTAACACCATAATCGTACGATTTTATTTGATCCTCCCATGTTTCATGTTGAAATTTGTTCTGGAAAAACTTCACCACCAAGACACGTACTTGTTCCCATTGCTGTTGATAAAAATGCGCACTAATCCCATCAAAACCAGGTGCTTTATTGGGATGTATGTCAAATATGGAATTCTTGACTTCCTCAGGAGTAATAGCCCCTGTAAGACTTTGCAAGTCATCATTGTGCAACCTTTGGAAACCGCCTGAAATGGGAGATCCACCCCCATTATCATCCTCCTCGGAAAACAACGATGATAAATAATCTTTTGCCAAGGCCCTTAATAAGTCCGGGTCTGACAATATTTCCTGCATCATCCTTCAATCTATCCACTCTTAGCTTCCTCCTCTTTGCCATGGTCAGTCGATGGTAGTATTTTGTATTGCGATCGCCTTGTGACATCCACTTACCACGGGATTGTTGGTGCCAATATAACTCCTCCTCACAAAGAAATTGAGTTAACTCCCCCTTTAAGCATCTTTTCCAACGCCATAAGGGGTTCAGAGTCTCTCATTTTCAATTGTCACTGAATGCCATCCAGTCTAGCCAAGAGTTGCCTTTTACGGTGAAAAATATTTCCAAAATCATTTCTGTTCCAAACCCTTAATTTTTCTGTAAAAGTTGATAGTAAACCACTAAAATTTGCCATATTCGGATTCCAATTCTCCTCTACGAATAAGGAAAATTGGGCGTTAGCCAACCAAGTAGATTGAAAACTAAAACCTTTCCTTAAGCCAGCCACCAACGAGTTAAGGCTAACCTTCACTGATAGTGGCCTATGATCCAAATCCAAGAAAGGCAGGTGGGTGACTGTTGTATCCGGGAAAGCATCTAGCCAAGAGGAGGAGCAAATTGCTTGGTCTAATCTCACCTCGATGGTACCCCTTCGACAGGTAAATTGGGGTCCCACATACCCTAAATCATTCAAACAACACAATTGAACAAATTGCCTGAATTCCTTGCTTACCACGGGCATGGATGGTGACCCTGCTCGTTTATCTGAAGCATCCAACTTGGCATTAAAGTCACCCCCAGCAACCAAGCCTCTGAAGTATGCCTAGCAATTTTGGGCAATTGCTCCCATAGGAACCTCTGGAGAGTATAGTGCGGACTTGCATAAATGGTTGGGAAAAAGAACCCAACCCCTGCATATCCGATCTTTGTATGGACAAATTGACGATGAGCTAATAACACTGAAATCTCCAACCCCAATTTCCACATTAACCAAATCCCTCTTGAGAAGCCCTCGGTTTCAACCCGAAATGAGAACTCAAAACTAAGTTTAAGTATTATTTTCTGGGCTCTGCCACCTCTGACTCTTGGTTCAACAAGAACTACCAGAATAGGATTATGAATCTTAATGTAATTCTTCAAAATAAGCCAAAAGTCGGCACCTCCTGCTCCTTGACAATTCCAGATGACGATAGACATTACACACTCAAAATTAGACAGGAATGTCCCCTCCTCTTAGACCAAAGATATTGCCCTATACCCAAGTGGGTAGTCATCAGTGTTACAATCCGGGGTTTAGGGTACCACCTCTTCAACCGAATTCTGATTACCATTATCTTCCTTCATCCAATGCTCCTTCTCATTATTATCAAGAGGTTTAGTAGGAGGTAACATGAACTCAGTTGAGGTAGGCTCTAGGTTTGCAACAGTTGCTACCTCCATACCGTCCTCCAGATTGCCATAATTCATATCCTCCAATTCCCCAATTATATATAATTCAGCCCCACTTACCACCTCCTTGTGCATGGGTATACTGATTGCTATATGATTATCTGTTTTACCTTAATGAAGTGGCAGTCGAGAAGTGGAAGGAGCATTTCGCCTTAAAAGAACTGACGGGGTGCCGCTGGCAGCTGCTTCCATCTTGTTACTATTTACTGCCTACATTTTGTTCCTCTGGCTTGGTGTGGCTTTTGGCTCGTTATGAGAAGATCCCTGACCAAGGGAAGTCCTTTGGGGAACGCCCTATGACCCTACCCAGTTCCATCCTTCCAAATATTGGAACATTATGATCATTATCAATATTTACTAGAGAGTGTTTGTTGTTTTCCCCCAAAATTTCAGTATTTGATAATGTTGAGTATCTGGAACCTCCTAGCTAGGGTAAGTTGCTGATACTTCAAAAAATCCTTTTGATTCTGGGTCCGTATGCGTTGCCTACCGTTACGCCATTGGACTTGAATCCACAACCCATAATTCTCCGTTAGAGCTGCCTTTGTCGGAATTGGGTGATTCTCTGTGCGTACCCCTTCTGGTCTCTCTGTTGCTGGATCATTATGTGGTTCATTATTTGGCAGGTCTCTCTGTACTCAGACCTTTGCTGGGCAGTTGCTTGTATCGTGAACCACTATACCACAAGAAAAGCAGATCTATTGAAGGCTTTCATAGGCGACCTTGATCTCTTCTCCGTCGAGCTCAACTCGAGATCATAAAGGGGTATTGAGGTCGACATCCACTGCTACGCGCACATATTTGCCTCGGACAGAATGTGTCGTAGTCTCATCAATCTTGATAGTGTTGCCTACTAGATTACCCAGTGCCGTGAGGATCATCGGGTGATAACGCGAGATGGGTAAATCTGGAAAGCGGACCCATGCCACTGCTCTGGATATCTTCCCCAGCGATGGGCGAAAGCTCGGGTGCCAGCGCTGGACCGAGAAGACGTGACCCAGTATCACCCAAGGTCCCTGCGTTAAGGCATGCAGAAAATCGGTTTCCTCGATGAAGTTTACAAGATAATAGTCATTCTCTAGATCAACCACTTTCATCGGTCCAGAGGGTTTCCACATCGTTTTTCGCTTGGAATAAATCATCTTGTAACCAATTCGTTTCTCGAGAGGCTTCACAATTACCTCTTTCTCCCACTTTTGATCTAATTTCGTTCGAAAGGTGCTTGACAATTTAATTCCACTACCAAAATCCCCAGGTACAACAGCGATGTCACCCTCTTCTATCTCCACGGGTTCCTCATTTGGCCAGCGAAGTTCCGTCGCGTCATTGCTTGCTGCGGTACCAATCACTGCTGCACTGTAACTGTGTTGGTAAGGCAAAGGAAGAGGCTCCTCCTCGCGAAATCTTTTCCAGATCTTATTTGCCAAATGGCCATTGTGATTGGGTGCGGATTCAAATCGTATCGAAGCTTCCATTTTAACTTACTGCTGGTTTTAAGAAATAGATCTCTAAATACATAACTTTCTTAATTAATTAAAAGATGTTTTATGTAATTTTGAAAGGAGTTTCCTTGTAATATTAGAAAATAGTTTTCCAATTAGGAAAATGTAATTTCTAATTAGATTAGAAACAATTTTCTAATTGAATCAGAGTGTGTTACTTATATAATTTTGAAAAGGGAGTTTTTCTAAATTATAATAACGTAAGAAACATAATTTATTGAAAATTGTTTTCAATTAGATTTTGTTAAAGGGGTTTAAATAATTGGAAATAGTTGAAAGTTGTTTTCAAATCAAATTAAATTTCTATTTGGAATAGGAATTTAATTCATCTAGGAATCAATGAGTTTGATTTAATTTAATATTTTCAAGGAGTTGGAAATATTATTTTAGATTTTGAAGATCAATAACTAGAATCATGCAAAACTTGATGATTTATGTATATAATTTGATTATGAATGCATAAGTTGCATGTTAGAATATATGTTTGATTTATTATGCATATCGAATTGTATGTTTTATATGTATGATATTTTACATACAATTTAATATTTAATGAGACAAACAAAATTAAATCTCTTATTAAAAATATTAAGTACATAGTTTTAAACATTATTGTTGCCTTCCATTGTTATAAGAATAAATCAGATTTCTATTTGTTGTTAGACTTGTTAAAAAACTCATGACCACTTTTAATCCAAATATGTTTAGTCTTATGACAATGAGTTCTAAGTAACTAAATTTGTGTGATTTGAATAAGCAAATTCATGATCACATGAATTTAGAGGTAGGATTTAAAATAATATATAAGATATATTTTGGTAGAAGTTGTCACCTAAAAAAATTAGGAGTCACATGAGATGTGATTGATAAAGTTATTATGTACATAATTTAAGTTTAGTTGGTTTGTTGTGTGAACTCATGGCCAACTAAATTTGAATGGGATTAGCCCAGTAGAAAGATTAGAGTAATCTTTTTGAATAGTAGTGAGAGCTATTATTTCAAATAAAATGGTAAGAGCATCCAAATACATGAGTAAAGTCCTAATCTTATTTGATAGTCATGGCATATAATGTATTACTTGATTTTCTTACATTTATTTGTTGTGAGTAGAATTTACCTTATTTAGTGTGGTTGATACTAAGTTACCGAACCAAATTTCTTGGACATAGGCTATGTTTAAGAAGAGTTCTCGAAGTTAGAAAAGAAAATTTTATATCCATTATGCAATTTCGCTATAATCCATGTTGAGGATTCAATGACAAAGTTTTAGAGATATGTCAAAATCATATGGATGACAAAATTTATTAACATTTAATTTGAATAATGTCTTATAAACTTTGATGACAATATGTAAGATGTATGTCGACACCATGATAGCAAGATGCAAGAGGTTGCATATGGTAGAACTAAAAGGTATAGTACCTTGATGAAATTGTTTCACTCAATTTAGCCTACTGAAAGCATAAATATGAACTGCAATTGAAGGCATTTGCTACAGAATGATAATAGTTATCATAAGAAGAAAATGATTGTATGACTTTTCTTGTTATACATGATATGATAAAGATTATATATATTTCTAGTTCATGCTTATAAGTATTTGATATTGAATTTAGATTTAACATTATTATAATGTTCAATGCATGACAAGAAATATATTAATGAGTAAAAGTAGTTGATCCAATTTTATAAAAATAATTTGTATATATTGGATCAAAGGAGACTTATGTTTAATATAAATGGAAAGAATAAAAGTTGGATAATCGAGTCTATATGTTTATGCCATTTTGGTTAAATCAACATGATAAGAATCATAAAGTTATATACAAGGATATATGTAACCTTTTGATTATGAATTGTATGAAACTTTTTAAGTTGAAGAATAATCCAATCAATTTTTAGTAAAAGAATGATGATGGCAATGAATTGTTAAATCTTATAAATGTGATATATTGGATAGAATAACTATTCATAAAAGGATAGTACTTATATTTCATTTGATTATGAATGACTTTATGTGATATGTATTAAATGAAATAATGATTTAAAATTTTGAAAAGTTCAAATTATTTAAATCTAAATAAAAATTAAACATTGAGAATGTTGAAGCACTTTAATGAGATCGTTGTGCTAAGTTTTAACTTTTTGGTTATCTATAGGGAATGAGATTTTTTGGTGAAAACCTTCACAAATAAATTTGATAAGAGTATGGATTTATGTAAGGAGGAAAATTCAATATGAGACATTGTATGATGTAATATTATTTCTTCCATAGCGATGTCTAGTACAATGACTTACCTTCAGTCGTTCTAATTAGATCAGTTAACAAGATTCCATATTAGATATGAAATGCTAAGTCTTTAAAAGAGTCAAAGTTAATGATTCAAGGATGTGATGCTTGGTTGAAGCATACATTATCCATTAAATTTGGAACTAAATTAGGTAATAAAAAGTTATGAGATATCCAAAGGTTAGATATAATCTTATAGACCCATTGAACAAATTGTTTATTTCAATATATACTTATAGGAGAATAGTTCTTAAGATAAGTAGTAGGAGTAAGATGAAATTTGGAAAGTTCAAATCTCATGACAATACATCCAATTGAAACTAATGTCTTTGTTAATACATTTGATGTATAGTTGACAGACTATGAGATATTGAA
This sequence comes from Erythroxylum orinocense, assembly GCA_025531955.1. NCBI lineage: Eukaryota > Viridiplantae > Streptophyta > Magnoliopsida > Malpighiales > Erythroxylaceae > Erythroxylum > Erythroxylum orinocense. Next base: position 18,125,865 of record JANZLX010000211.1, on the reverse strand, counting down.
ATATTCACTTTCATGATGAATTTAAAGAGTTTATTTTAGAGATGATTGCGAATTTATCATGTCTACAAGAAAGTTAGTGAGAGTATAATTTTCCTCTTCAACAGTAGTATGTAGAGACATATTGCTCATAGAGAATAACAATTCTAGTTTTCAATTGTTGAAAATATAATTGTTCAAAAACAACTCTTGTTGGATATAATAGAGGTAAAAACTTAACTTTGGAAATTAGATCTATAGAGATAGATTGGAAGTTGTTTACTTATTCTAAGTCCAAGTACATAGATAATGTATTAAAGATGTTTAGTATTTGAAATATCTTATACTTGTGAAGTATTAAAGATATTAATTATCCTATGTATGAGTTGATATTTGAGTTCAAGGAGATAAGTATTTTACTTTAAAAGTAAATCCCAATTAAGGTTTATTTTACATAGAACAGTATCATTTTAAGATTGAGCAGTTTCCAATATAGCAATGGTTATTAAGTCATAATACATTTTTCATTTAGTGAAAATGATTAATTGGATCAATACGTTCTTTAGTAAACTTGATATAGTTCCTTGTATTGTTCAAGATAGTACTATGGAACATTAGAGCCAAAAAAAATGTAAAAAAATGTAAAAAAATGGTTTCATCAAAGATCCAATTATATACTTAGGCAAAATTTCTTAATTATGATGTTAGTTAAAATGAAAATTGTAAGATTTAAGCAAGTGTTCACTATAGAGAATTTTGTAAAATTCTCTCATAAATCATTGTCCTAGAAGTAGCATGATCATCATATGGTGATATGGCATATGACACTTAAATGATTAGCTTGGTGTAAGTGGGAGATTGTTAGTTTATGCCCTATAGCCAATCAGTTTGGTTGTAGTTTAAGAAAAATATTTAAAGATATTCTTTATCTTGTACATATTTAGATGTATCTGATAAAGTCCTTTTGTAATTATAAATTACAAATGAAATTATTATGAGATTCATATTGAATTTATGCATTATTGTTAAATTTTTTTAGTCATTTTTCTATTAAGATTGGATATTAATAGAACGTAAACATATTATCACACATTATGTTTTTTCTTACAAAGGAAGTGGTCGATCTCATAGACTAAAGTATAGAGATACTTAAATAAATGTGTGGGTGCTTATTAGAGAGCAAGTTTATTGAATTGGCCTTAGATGAGAAATCCATTGGAATATTACTTGTATGTCTATGGAAATTCTCACTGTGATGATTGTAGAAGTGATTAATTGACTTGATCATTTGACTTGAGGTCTCCAAACGTTATCTTGTGTATGGATTGCTATGACCTATGTTAATAATGGATAGTTCAATTGGTAGTCATTTAATCTAGCATGCACCATATAGAGGTAGTTGAGTTATCAATATATGATTCATTACCCTAAATTAATTAGGGAGAATGTTTTATTATTCTCGATTAGTATTGAATCGAAAAGCCTTAGTCAAGGTGGAATGACTTTTATAAATAGTTTAGAAATGTCATTAATTAAATAAATAGCTAATCGAGAAGAACTAATATGATTGAACTCAAAATAGAATAGACATTAACTTCATGCTCTATATTTAATTAGAAGATTGTATGATGAAAGGACTGAATTATATGAAAAAATCATGTGCGGAAAGGTTAGTCAAAACCACTTTAACATTCCTAAATATTTAGGTGATCATGATATGCTATAAACATTAATCTTGATCTATGATTATAAATTGTGTAATTAAAAAATTAAAGATAAATTAAAAAAAGTTTTAATTTTTGTAATTCTAATTATGAATTATAATTATAATTTATAATCATTGCCAACATATTTGAGAACATAGTGAGTCTTATATAAAGAACGAGTCGAAGCGAGCAAAGATATTTTAATCAAATTGAATTTGATTATAAAGTTTAAGAAATTTTATGATTAAATATGAGATATTTGATAAACAAGGATCAATACGGAATATTGGATCTTCTTTAAGAATAATTATTATTTAATTAGAATTATTTGTAATTCTAATTAAAGTTTAATTGAAATTATAAATTAATTTTAATTAAATTACTAAAATATCTAAGACTTATTATAAATAGACTTAAGCTATAATGGAACTAACACTTCTTACTTAATCATCTCTATAAAAGTTACAAAGTTACATAGCTTATTATAATTGTCATGTTTGTGGCATTTATTATGTTCTCCTAATGCTGTGGATGTTCATATATGTTAACAGTATCAATCTCTAACTGTAACAACTTCCCTCATTTTACAATGCTGTATTTTTTGCCAGAGATGGGATCTGCTATGAATTTCATTTCATTTTTATCTAAGGGTGTAAGACAGGTTGCTTGCTTTTGTTTCAAATATAGACACTGACATTGCTAGCTTGTATGAAAAATGTTTTCAGTGTGAAATGAGGTATGAATGTTGAGCTCTGGCCTCTTGAGGATTTGCGCTGAAGTGTAATGTAGTGATTGCTAAACATTAATTGCGGTGTCTTCTGCAAACCAATTCTTTATTGCGGTGTCTTCTGCAAACCAATTCTTTTGCATAGCGACATGAGTATGAGCATCACAGGAAAAACTGGGGGCGAATTCTTCTTATTTTTGGAAATTAAATCGACCTTTCTATTTTGAGAAAAATTATAAAACTGTTTCGCTACTCTTATGTAGTTTAGATTTGCTTGTTATTCTATACTATTTCAGTGTTGTGCAGGAAATTGCACTCTCTTTTTCCTGGGATCCGTTATTTGTTGAAGCCGATCATTGTATCTTTTCTGCTGCAATTAGATGATACCATGTTAGCTTACAAGATTAAAATTTTCAGCGACCGTAAAGTTGAGGAAATTTTGCTTCCAAATGTATTGAATGGTCCAATCAAAAGCAGAGCGTATTGGTCTGCTGACATTTATAGAGATGAACGCTATGTTGAGTTGAGCCCAACAAGTTTGCTTTTGGGGCAATATCCGTCAGTCTTTTAGGCCTTATGACGTCGGTGTGACAACCTTTCGCGGAAAGGATTAGTAAAGGGCGTGGTCAAGAAAAGACGGAGGAGAAATTTAAGAATTAGTTAAGACCAGATAATAGAATGTGAGAGTAAGTTAACAAACTATAATTTTAAACTCTCTTTCCATCGTAACACTTCAAACTCCAATCTCTTAATAAAAACAAATAACTAGTATTTTTATCCTTTTGCTTTTTATCTATTTTTATTACCTTTCGTTCAACAGCATGCTTTAATATAAGTTGTAGTTTCTGAGTTCATATTTATCTTAATATGATTTCTTTTATTCATACAAAGATGTTAGAAGTTTAACATTTTGAAGTGTTATTATTTTTGAACAATATATCTTAAAGCTAACAATTTTTCAACTCATTTATGATAAAGAGCCCAAGAAGAATGGGTTGAACCGTGAACAAGGATGGCCCAGATACAAATTGTTTTTGCCTATTTCCTGTTGAATGAAGTTAGCAATACTATGAGATATTTGTGCATTCCACAGTTTTTCTTCATTCAGCTCTTGTGTGGTTTCTGCTGGACTCTCATCCGATTGAACCATATTGGCTTTACCTTTTTCTCTTTGTGCAGCAAGCTCCTTGTACCATTCTGGAACCCCATGAATTTTGAAGCAAGTCTCCAAGGTATGCCCACCTTTCTTGCATTTTTCACAATACTT
>JANZLX010000211.1:18089480-18102154 GCA_025531955.1 Erythroxylum orinocense | reverse complement strand
ATAACAGATTTTAGTAAACATAACAAAATCTTTTTAGCATCTATGTAGCCCTTTTGCTGGACATTGGCCTTTTGTTTTAAAGATGATCCCCTTTATTTCAACATAGGTTTGGAGAAAGTTCTCTACACTAACCAAGTTCGTTCATAAAGTTTAATTTAATTAGATTTCAAACTAAATTTATATCTAATAAAAGAATTTCAATTTTCAAATTTAAAAAATCTACTCAAAATTCTTGATTTAAACTTGTATGGAAAATGAAAATTTGATCCAAATTTTAGTTAAAATTAAATTTCAAACTAAACCCGAGATACATGACATCATCAAGGTGCAGAGTTGTGTTGTAGAACATTTCAACTTTTAATGATTTATTAAATATATTTTAATAATGTTAATATGTATATATATATATATTAATTTAAAACACTATTTATTGTCAAAAGAAATATACATATAGACATAAACACACACTCTTATATAATATAATATAATTTAAATGTCTTGTTAATTTTAATTTTTAAAAAATTTATAAAAATAATTTTCTGTAAAATACATTAAATTATTCTTAATAACAATACAAATTGTTAGGGCTAGATTTTAAATGCTAAAATTTTTAAAAGATAATAATTCAACGTAGTTAAATTTTATTTAGTTAATATATATATGTGTATATATGATAATCATAATATTTAACTTAAATCATTTGAAATAATTTCCATTGCATTCAAGTCATCAAATCAGCGAGAGAGAAATCAAGAGCCCAAGACCATGGGCTCAGCGACGCCGAGTGTGGTTTCCATTCCTCGACATTTTGAAGTCAACATACCTCGAAAATCACTTTAAAAACTATACGCTTTTTAAGTTTCCGACCATTTATTGCTACCATCATCAGCCCTGTCACACGAAAACATCGATCTGCAATCTAAAGAGCATGGCTGAATAGTTTCATCAGTGCCATCACTTTGACGTTAGGCATATTAAACAACATTACTAGTAAAACAAAACATGATATAATACGTGCCATCTAAGGTGTAAAGTTTCCAGAGTTATATTCAACTAAACAAAGCATGATATAGGACACGCCAACTAAGGGGTAAAGTTTCCAGAGTTAATCAACTAAAACAAAACATGATATAAGGCATGTCATCTAAGGTGTAAAGTTTCCAGAGTTAAATTCAACTAAAGAGCATCTGTTACACATAGACACTATGACACGCAGTGGGGAGAAAAAAGGAAAAACGAAACAAAGAAAATGTGATATCTATGAAGTTATTTTATGAAGACATCAACGTAGTAAAAGAAACGAGGAGGTTAGCACCTTCACAAGCTTTTCACTCAGGCATCACTGTCTAACCTTCTTTGAGCTGCATGAAGGGCATTTGTACTGCTTGATCATTTCTGCCTTTGCTGGTGTTATCTTCACACACTTGCCGTGGTACCAGCGTTCACAAACATCACAGCATATCCAAAACTCATCAGCATTGTAGTTCCCTCCACAGCTCCCACAAAGTGTGTCACCGTGTTCATCTTCTTCCTCTGCATAACTTTCATCAAGCAACTTGGAGTTACCTTTCAACTGTCCATCAACTGCTCTCTGCATTGAAAAGGTCAATTCATACTCAAATTTAGTTGAATATAAGAGTAACACAACATAAAACTCATAACTTAATTCAGTTCTTCAATCCATTATGATAAAGAAAAATATCACCTTTGTGTTGTTTCTGGACTTGTTTCCACTATCAACACTAGGTTTGTCTTTAACGGGCTTCCTCCCAGTTACCACTTCAAACAGGGTTGGCAGATCATTTATAAGGCTAAAAAGTCGTTTCCTGTTCAACAAAATGCATAGAACCTTAATACTACATCCACAACGAAGAACAAAAGGCCATGCCATAAGAAGGTTTGACATGCATGCACACTGGCAAACCCAAACAACTATAACACAACCAAACAGATTGCATCTTTTTGTTTATTTCTATTACATGTTGGATGTAGTAAATGGTAAGAAATGGCAGAAGTGACATGCATTGACACTGGCAAACCCAAACAACTATAACACAACCAAACAGATTGCATCTTTTTGTTTATTTCTATTACATGTTCGATGAAGTAAATGGTAAGAAATGGCAGAAGCATTAATCAAGAAAATATATTTTTTCTATAAATAGTCAAGAACCTACCACGGTCTCCAATATGCCTCTTGATGGAATTCAAATCTTCAGCACATAAATTTTTGGAATGTAGGTCATCAAAAATGGAACAAGAATAGACAAAACAGGGATTGCAGGTGCACAAAGCCTGACCTAAATATCATCTCATTCGATCTAATAATAACCAAGTGAAATATGTTAAACATGAGTACCAAAGATGTTTAAATTTAAGAGGAGAATAGGACTTCTGATAGCAACTGTCATGATTAGACAAGCTTTTTCCACATTGTTCTACATAAAAGTTGGAGTAAAACAGGAAGATCAGTTGCTATATTTTGGGGTATTAACTGGATAAAGGAAAGCTTGGGAAGTACTGAGGCAGGACGTTAAGTGGAGAACAGCAGTAGTCCATGACTACCTAAGATACATTTCTTCCCATAACATGATAATGTGATGTTCATGAGATTAAACTTGTATTTTGGAGACTACTTTAAATTGTTTCAACTTTCAAGAGCACACATAAGTTATGCTCTTCAATACATGCTTTCACATTTATCATTATTAAGGGTAATGCCACCATCTCATTCAACAAAGAAAAGAATGAGAGATGCAATTAACCACCTTTTGGACGAGCATGGGACATTGGTAACCTATCTTCAAAGTAAAAGGGCGTTTCTTCCCACAAGATCTAGATGAAAAAATAGTTGCTCAGCCTGTATCCAGATTACTTAAGAAACTTATTAGATGATTTTATGGATCACATGAGCATTCAACCTGGCAGACATTTGAATCATTAAAACAAAAATGTGTTGTAGCAGCACTTGCATTAACCCAAGTTCAATATCGTAAGTCTGTCAAGGAGAAGATTGGGTTGTTTTAGAAACTTAAATTAATCCTTCATTGGTGGTGCCAAGTTGGACACTAACGTCTCATAGGCACTTCCTAATCAGTCATACTATGTGCAAGTAAATATTGGAGACATGAAAATACCTTTCATTACGACTCAATTGAGCACCAAAGTAGAATGCCACAGAAAGCAACCAACAGTCACTATGCACTGCTACCAATGAAAGCCAATCTTTGCGCTGCATACCATCTCTTGCAAAATTGATGCCTAATGCCGGCTCAGGGAGTTCCGGTGGCACCTCCTCTGCAGGTAAAGTCACCTCCCATGACTCATTTGGGTGTCCATATAAACATAAATTCTCCTTTTCTGCAAGATCACAAGGAAAGGACATGATGACTGATATATAGTAATGCAATACCTATTAAAGACTTAAGAATCTGTGCAAAAAGAAAAGGCAAAAGTCAATCTGAATATCTTTCCTGGCAACTAGAATTAAAAAAAAAAGCCAAGAATGCATATTGCAAAGCTTATTTATTTCTTCTAGGACAGGACTATTACCTGTTGAGTCTTTTTCTAAGAGACATAAATCAAGGGGTACCAAAAATATAGTCCAATTGAAAGTATAAATGAATTAAGCAATTAGAATCAAACTAAAAGCCATAACAACAGAACTTAACCGGTACGAAAGAACCAAAAGCAAAACAAGCTCAGCTTTGACTCCATCAATTCCCGAGTTTCTTTAGTCAATAAAAGCGCATCCACATTAATAACGATAAGTGGAACAATTCTTTTGGAATTCATTCTCTGGTTGGTCACATTTTAGATACAGCAACACAAAAACTAACACCAAAAACGAAGAAGAATGCGAGAGACTAACCTGGATCGCATTGCGAGGAAAAAAGATCGACATCTGATTTACCCCCAAGAAAAGCAAAACAATTTAAACAAAAATAAGAAAGCTATAACATGAATATACTAAAAAAACAGCAAATAAATAAAAGGGAAGCATAATGCATAAAAATTAGGGTTTAGCGGTTACCGGAAGTGAGGGCGCGAACAAGGCCAGAGCGACGAGCGCTATAGTCTTTAAAGATCTCTTCTACGGTGCGAGGGCTTGAAGAGATTGAAGACATTTTACATGCATAAATAAAATCGACAAGCTAATAATATTCTTTTGTATTTAGTTTTTTATTTTTTTTAATATATCTATAGATATATATATATATATATATATATGTAAATGGAGAACCTGAGCGGAGACTTGAGAGGAGTATAAAGATATGGATATACGAGGGGGCGTAAATGACTTGGAAACAGTGTCTATGGAGATATACGAGACTGGGCTTGGAGTGGAATTGGATTTGGATGGAGAGAAAATCAAAGAAATAGAAGAGAGAGAGCAGGAAAAGGTTTTGTGTCAGTCAGGGGATCTTTGGAGGTGGAGGGTAATTGCGTAATATTGACACTCTTTTGATTAATTAATAAGATCCGTACTACTTGGGCCTGTTTTTATGACAAACCAAAATAAAGCTGATTTCAAATAGTTGATACAATACAAGCTACATAAATATTTTATGTATTGATCATTTATATGATTTATATCACACAAGTTTATATGAACTATATATTAAACATACATACATTGACTGCCAATCGCCTAAGCTGCAAAAAAAAAAAAAAAAAAAACCCCACTAAATTATGTGATTACAAGGACTACTACTGCTAGTTCCTAAATGCTACACATTATACATCTAACTACAACAACCATAACCTCTGTTCAAGGCATCAGTTGAAGAAAATTTTTGTGGGCAGGTGACCTCCTCCTAAGTTTTCTTCACAAACACCAAGTTTGACCACGCAGTGAGCACTGAGATTATACTTTCTGCTAACTTCCACAAACGCCCAGTTCAGCACTTGCTCAACCCAATCTTTCACAACTTGATCATTTTCAGATAGATATGCAGCCGCAAGTAGTTGCTCCATTACTTTTTGATCCACCTCTAGCAAGCACTCCAACCCTACAGTCTTGTGGAAGTTCCCGTTGATCTCTTTCAGAATTTTCTCTGCAAGCGCATCAAAGTCGAAAGGCCTAAACATCACTGTACTGTCTACTTTCTCAAAGAAACTATGCAACCAAGACTTGGAGCTATCAAGCAAGAAAGCATGTGGATCAGAGTCAAAGTCATCGGTGCCTACTTTGTCATTCCCTTCCGCAGGAAGGTTCAAATCTAGATTCCTGGTTGACATTTTGTGCTCCCTTTTCACCATATCATGGTTTGACAGATTTTGATTCATACCAACCAGCTTTCTCTTATTCAGACGAACTGAACCAAAAATGCCTCTGCTTGTCACGGCTGATGTGGGTAAGTTTTGGCCAATTTTGGAATCATAGGCTGGTTCAACTAAAATCTGCATGGACCTGCCCTTGACATTCAGTATCGTTTCCTCAGTGTAGATAAACTTATCCTTCCTAGAACGAATAAGCTTATCATGTGCAAATGAAGAAGTGGTTATGAATATTGCATTATTGATTCCAACTTCTCTTCCATGTGAATCTGAAAATTTCCCAGTCTCAATGGCATGTGACAAGGTAGTTCGAGCCTGCATATCAGATTTATCCAGATTTTCGAGAAAAACAATGGACAGAGGCTTCTTACTCAATTCTCCAGCAACATAATCAACCACAGTCTTGCCCCTGAACATTGCATCATGGTGACCGAACAGTGTGAAAGTTTGGATCGTCCCATCCTCAGGATTCAAATCTGCAGAAATGAAATTATTCTTGCCTCGGATTATTTGAGCAAGAGCTGTAGCAACTTTCCTTTTGGCACACCTGTCAGGTCCAAGGAAAGTGAACCACAAGTCCCTTCTCAGACTTTCTCCTTGCCATTTCTCATTTTTAGTTCTCCACTTCAAAACAACTTCACTAATAATACATATTGCTTCTTCTTGCCAGCTAACTTTATCAGTTAGAGTTCTAAAGAGGTTTTTAAGATTAGTGAGTTCAAAATGACATTCAGTAGAAGAGGATGAAGACAATTGAGCAAGATGCCCTGAGGCACTTTCATTAACAATGTCAGTATTCGCAGCCAAACAGCTTGATATATCCTGCTCAAGATCAATTTCCTTTTGGTATCCAGTTTTTCCGGTCAGTTCATTACCGATGGGAAGCGAGCTTATTCTCAAGTTCAATTCTATTGCCAAGGGACATGTGGATTTAGGAGAAGCTTGACTACCATCAGCCAAGCCCGAATTGGAAAAGCTACAAGGAATTCTTAGGCCACTTGGCTCAAGGTCGTCATTTAAATGTTTATCTCCTTGTTTGGACACCAGACTCTCACTCTTAGCCTCAAAGACTACAGGAGAAGGAGCAACATCTTGCTTCCTATTCATTTTCTGCAAGTCACTGGGAATGCACGAACATCTATTTCCAGCTGCAGGTACACCCCTGTCATTGCTGCTAGGAATTTTGGCATAGTCCTTATCATCAACCAGCTGAAAACCCATAATAGTCGGAAAGTGAGAAGGATGAATGTCTATCTGAGAAGACTGAGAGTGGTGAAGACGCTGACAGATATTATCCCATTTCTTTTGCAGACCTGAGACTATCGTACTCAATACCGCTCCATCATCTCTAGTCTGCACTGAAGAGGCAAAAACTAGTTTTCACTTGAATATGACAAAAACTTTAGTAAATATATCATCTTCAAAACATACGAAGAAATGTTTTACCAATTTTCCCTGACTAGGCAATCAAATTAAATCACTTACATTTTTTGCTTGAATATGACAAACTTTAGTAAATCTATCATCTTCAAAACATACAAAGAAATCATTTTCCCTGACTAGGCAATCAAATTAAATCACTTCCATGACATTTTCACAGCCAAGCAACGAAAACAACTCTAAGCATAATGTATTGTTCGCCTCTGTGTGTGTGAAAGTCAAAACAATATGCACCTTCAGATCAAGTCCTTTGTTTCTGCCAAGTTCGGCCATCTGCAACCAAGTTGATAAGGTTGATTGGTACTGATCTGTTATAGAAGCAGTAAATCCTCCTTTTGATAGAGCAAGCACTTCTTGTTCACAATTCTTATTGCATACATGACAGCGAGGTATGCAATGGCATGAGTTGCTTAATGACCCATTGATTTCTGAAGGCGTTGAAAAGAAGCCGCCAAATGGAACAAATGATTCCATCAAACTGCCATCATGATAATTTTACTAATATCACACACAAAGGATTCATTCATATACAAGAGTTTCACCTATATGGTTATGATTAACCATTCGTAGAATAGTAATAAATTTTATGCAACAGTAGAGAGATTGGAGAGAAATGGTTACCAAATTCAGAAAGCCTAAAAATGCAGTCAATCTTTTTGATTGATCATCAGCTTGCTCCAATGAAATTCGTTCAGAGATTCCAGTTTTTTTAAAGCTAAAATTTAGAAATTTGAAAGGCAAATCATATCCAAGCTCCTTTATATTCACAAACAAACAAAAGAAGTCTCCCCGCAAATAAGATGACGGCAGAAGAAGTATGATAATGGCCATCGTTTACAAATTTAAAAGCCTATAAATAAAAACACTCGTAGTCATGCATGTACGTCTTATGAAAAAAGAAACATAAGAAGAAACAATATTGTTTTAAGAAACGTTATAAGGCGAATGTACCTGGACTTTGGAAATGACTCAGCCGTGGAAGTCCCGGAAGAGGTGATAGGCAAAAGCTGCAAATCCCATTCTTTTTCAACAGAAGGAAATATACCAACAAACTTGACGTAAGTCTCATTATTTCCAACTGCACCAATCAACCACAGCTTCCCATCATGTAGCTGCAACAACGTTGTCAATTCTCCAACAACATAAGTCACGGTCTCATCGCTGTGATCAATAAATGCCTTCAAGTCCCCTAATTTCACCACCAACCCAGGTCCCAAATTCTGCTCCACTAATTGACCCACCTCCCGAAATCTCAAATCCAAACACCTTTTATCTGAGCCTCCGCTGATAAACTTAGCGATATCATTTTCAATGCAGATCAAGCTCAACCCACATAGCTGTACAGGTAAAATATTCTGTTTTCTCTTTTGCAACAGTTCACTGAAACGTGCTAGTGCATCGTAAGCACATGAGCCAACAAGTAACGGATTCTTCCCTTTGTTTCTTGACATAACTTCGCCAATCCTCTTGCAGTTTTCGTCTCCGTTGGTAAAATCAGTGAAACCCTGAAATGGAAAGTTAAAACCCCTTCCACCCGAACACAGACCCGAATCCAAATTCTCGCTCAAGTTATGAAGAAACAGAGGCCGGCCCTTATAGCGGGAGAATTTGAAAACCTGGTGGAGGGGACGGATTATAGCGAGCTTGATTTCGGAGCTCCGAAAACCCGCTTCCCCGAAGACTCGACTCACAAGCGGGTCGTCGAGGATCGAGAGGATCAGATTTCGGAGCTCCACTTTGACACAGGATATGGAGGACGAGGACTGTTGCTGCGATATTTGTTGATAAAAATGATAATTCTCCGGTTGTCTTCTCTGGTTCGCTTGGGACCGCTTTATCGCGGCCATGAAGGAGTTAGACACAGGCGGTTCGTCGCTGAGTTGACCCGAGGGAACTCTGTCGAGCGAGACGCTGAGGCAGAGCTCAAGAGCCTTGAATTGGAGACGCGGAGAATACGCCGAGTTACGAGAACGCACACAAGCGTCGCGTAGAGAGGAGGATGGCAGTGCAAGGAGGGCCGACACGGCATGAAGCGATGTCGTTTGCCCATGGCCTCTACGGCGAGCGACGTTCACAGCCTCGTCTAGCGCGTGAGCAGCGTCTGGCGTCAAGTATTGTCTGGCGGTAGTTACCGACGTAGGCATCGCCGTTAAAAGACAGCAAGAATTAGTTTTCTTTTTTAAGAGGAACAAAAAGTTATGTTATGTCCGTTATCAGTTTTGTTCGGTTTTTCGCTTTAGTTTATTGAACACCAACCGATTAAACAAAAGCAAAAAACACAGAGAGTAGAATAAAATATAAGGAGGAGAGAGAGAGAGGGGGAGGGCGAGGCTTGTTTAATAAGATGGTGTAAGCTGACGGTGGTGGAGGTAGAAATGGGAACATAGAAAAGGTAGGTCCTATTGAAAGGTTGGAACTTGAAAGACTAAACAGTATGTATGAAAATAGATTCTATACACGTACAAAGATCTTATGCGTATTGCAAGTTACATAGTTAAGAGAGACAGTCAGAGAGAGAGGGGGATGCGTCTGTCCACTAGCCCAAAAACACAACAGTCAGCGTCTACATCTTTGTAGTGAAGGCCATAATAATATACGACATAAATCGTTAAGGAACCAATGAGCTGTGCAAACGAGTAGACTCGTAAGACTAACTCAGTAGGCTAGCAGCAGTTCCTTACTCCGTTGCCATCTTGATTTTGCTTTTTCAGGTAACTATAGAAATATAAATGTTATTGTGTTTGTGTAGTGGCTTAACAGTTAGGCGTGTCAAGACAGCGGAGTTATGAGAGAGAACGGTCATGGTGATGCTGGGTAGGCTTCAAATTGTAAAGGTTGAAAGTGACACGAAGAGAATAAACCCCACACCCTCCACCCCACACATAACATTCATCATGCCTGTCACAATCAAGAAGGCTTCTTTTGCTGTCCAATTTCTCCGAGAACTATTGAGCATGCATTGTTGGAACGGAGAAGACGAGCGTGTATTTGTGTGTAGTGTTGGGTCATGTGTGGGGTGTACGTGTGGGCGTGAGAAATTGTTAAAAGATGTTGGATTTGACGTTTGGTTCTGTTCCTTACCTTCTTTCACTCACTTTTTTGCGGACCCTTGACATTTCCTTTTTTCTATACGTACTATATAGTATTACTAATCGCCTCTTCTCTCGCTTTCGACCTTTCCTTTGTCCACGTGTCAACAACTCGCTTTTTTTACTCGCATTAAATTTATTTTATGGACAATATAAAAAGCTTTTAGTTATATAACCTCGTATAATTTATAACAAGAAGTATTGATTAACTTAATCTATGTTAAGTTTCATATTTTAATATATGAATGTGTCTACAACTACCTCATATTTTTATATTTTTTCTTTTTTTCACTCTCTTTTTCTTTGTTTCTCTTTTTTTCTTATGTGTCTACCAAACAACTTATATTTATCAGCCAATATTATTAGATAATTAAAAATATTAAAATAGTGATTGTAACTAAAAATATTGTATTTAAATTACTACAAATTACATTGAAACCTTTATTTACACCTAAAATTTTATAATTGATGATGATTGAAAATTGTATACAAAAATATTATTTGTGAATGAAAAACTATATTTGAATTGCATTAAAATTTCTAAAAGGTTATATTTAAATAAATAGAAATTATTTCAACATAACTAAAAAAATTGCATATAGATAATTGAAAGTTACATTAAAAAAATTAAGATGTTAAGTGACCGTTTCACCACAATAGTTTAAGCTGTTGTGTTAGCCCAACTTAATTAGTTTTATATATTCACTAATATAAGAAGTTATGTTTAAATTAATGAAATTTATATTAAAATAGTAAAAAAATTGCATTTGAATCATTGCAACAACAACAACAAATAAATAAATATGTGCGAATAAAAATATAAAAATAATACAATAAATATAGAAAAAGGTAAAGAATGAAATAAAACAAGTAAATAAATATACAAACAAAAAAAGAAGAGGAGTAAATAAATAAAATAATAATCCATTATAAAAAATATTTATGATAATTTCAAACTAAATAATTAAGAGGAAAGTTTTATATATTAAATATTTAAGACTAAATATAAAACATCAGGCTTGACAATCGTCGAAAGGCACATTAAAATAATTAAAAATTACGTTTGAATATTTACAAATTAAATCAAATAATATTTGTGAATGTTACATTTAAATAATAAAAGCTGCATCAAAAGTAGTAAAAATTGCATTGATATAATATTTTTGGCAAAAAACTTGCATTTTGATAATTAAAGACTGTATTGAAATACTACTTATAACTAGAAAATTGTATCTAAATAATTAAAAATTACACGAAACAAGTGATGTAAGACTAAAAATTTAGACATTAAATATTATTCTTTAAATTTAAAATGTCTTTTAGTGTTCACTGATCCATTTAAGATTTTCCTTCGTTTTATTACTTATTTTCTCATCCTTGGTTTAATATTATCCTTCTGTTGAACTGATTAAACTTAAATAGACACTCTTGAAAATCCCTCCTATTGCCACCTTTTTCATCAACTCTCAAAGACTTGCTTCACTCAGGCGGGCGTGCAGTAGGAAGACGTCCTTTTTACAGTATAAAAAATTAAAGATATTGTTAAAATTTAATCTATTATTAAAAGAAAATATCCAAGGAATTTAGGGAAAGAAGAGCAGGGAAAACACTAAAGAAAAGTTTTAAGGAGTGTAAGGAAGGAGTGTATCCGTCCATTTAGGTGTTAGATAGACATGTTGAATGAAAGAAGAATCAATAGGGATGATAGAAAGATAGATATGTTGAATGAAAGAAGAATCAATAGGGTAGGGATGGTAATTGGTAAGGGTGGCGAACCTGGCAGTCGTTGTCACATATGTTGCCCTCTCGACAGCCGAGGAGCCCAACATTCTTGGTTCCCAAACCAGAAATAAATTATAAAACAAAAAGTTGTGGAAAGGAAATTTTTGATAGGGAAAGGAGCAAGGGGGGCGGGGCAAGCAAAGAAAAGAAAGAATCTGAATACGGAAGCTTTGGAATCATTTTCCTCTTTAACTTCTCGTTCTGTTTTCATATTCACCCGACCCATTGGGTCAAACCGCACTCCACCAGATCTTTTTATAATCATCAAACGTTTGATACAGACGAATCGTTTCTCAGTTAAACTAATTTTTAAAAGTTCAAATTTTATTTACAAAAACGTTTTAATATTTTTACCATAATATCCTAATACTTATACGGTTGGAGGTTGACTCCATTTCTTACACCATATGTTTCTTAATCCTCGGATAAGAAAAACCTATAACTCTACAAGGTTGATATTTATTAACTTAATTTGATTTCGGATGCCATTTATCATCGTCAATTAACGGGGACAAGACAAATCATTTGGCCTCCCCGTTATTTAATTTCTTAATTAATCATTTAAAAATTATTACTAATTAATTTATTCCTAAAAATATAGTGGGAAGAAAGGAACAAACTTGCGTGTATATGCCGACAAAGAATGCCCACCAGTGCCTGCCTGCTTTTGATGGGTCACAACTCACAACTTTTAGCCAATATAAAAAAGAAAATAGTAGAATGTCATGCAAAAGATGGTTCAATTCAACTTTCCTCTCACTTCATGGTTGAAACCTGTTCAGAAAAAAAATAAAAAAGGAGTGGCTTGATTTGACCTTCGTTTCTTTAATATTGTGGGGACCAGCTTCCTCCATATGCGCATGAACTAAATTCTGTTCCTTTTCACTTGTCATAAAAGCTTTACTCATTCCGTTCATCATTTTTTTCTCCTTCTTTTAACTTTCTCGACTTGCTAGTGGACGTTATCCTCTGCGTTATGATTAGACCAGGATGGCCATTAATCTCCCGCATTAGCTCACCAAAATAAATGGGAATTAAACCACAACGTTGCTAGTGTGCGGTCAATAGTAAATGTAATTCTAA
>JANZLX010000211.1:18024918-18039804 GCA_025531955.1 Erythroxylum orinocense | reverse complement strand
ACTAACACATTTAATTTCATTCACTTTCTAACTAACTAATTTAATTAATGCTAACTCAAATTCATTAATGCTTTAACTTCCTTAAATCATGCTTAATTAAATAACACGCTTACTTAAATAAATAAATAAAAATAAAAATAATAATAAAAAAATATTTGGGGCTAACAACATTAAACACCAATAATTCCTCATTTAATTTCATTTAATAAATCAAATTTCCAAGAAAAAGTTCGAGGTCTAACACCCATCCTAAGGCTCGATTGGGCCTTAATATTTAAGCCAAAAGCTTGACCCGAAGCTTGGCCCGATCGAGTTTAGGCCTAACACTTTTTAATATTTTTTATTTTTAAATTTTTATATATAAATATATATAAATAATTTGAAACTAAATTCATTTTTAAAGGAATTGAACAAAAAAGATTTCATTATATATGATAAATGCAGCAGTCATTTAATTAACACAATTTTTAATGAAAGAAAAATGAGGTATTTATATATTAAACGTACATAAATTATAAAATGAATAAGCTAAAACTAAATTCATTTTTAAAGGCAGTGAAAAAAAAGAATATATTATATATGAGAAATGCACAAAAACGATCATATTGTCAAAACAAAAGAGTATCATCGTACTAATATTATCCCTTTTTAATGATACAATTTATAAAAAGTCAAAATGAAATCATCAACTAATGTTAGAGAGTTGTTGTCATGGAAAGTAAAGAGCAAATATTGAAGTAGGGAATTTGTCAAAAAAAAGTACAAGTAAATAATTTTATCTTCAATTACAAGAAAGTAATGCAATCATATGAAAAATAAGTAATTATAGAAACAAAATCAGGATTGTCAATAGTTTGCACAACTTCATTTGCATGTAGAAACATTAGTATGTAAATAATATCTAGTGCTATAATAATTACATTAAATGAATTTTAGGTACATGATAGTTATTAATAAAAAATTAAATATACCTTCATGATCGAATATATTATCAAAATATTTTTCAGTTATATAACTGGTCACCTCTGCATCAATACTTGTGGCTATATTAATATAAAAATTAAAAATATAATAAAATATAAGATATATCATAAAAATAAACAAAATTCATATATCATAAAGACAGAGTTTACCCTCAATATCTTCATCATCTAAATAGCTCCAAGTACATATGATGACTTCTACAGTATAAAGATGAAGTCATATACGACGAGGACTAATAACTTGACTATTAGTACTAAAAGCATATTTCAGAGCAATAGTAGATGATGGAATTGCTAATAAGTCTTATGCAATTACTTGCATGATTTAAAAATTATTTACATGGTTATTCCACCATTGCAATACATCGAACTCCATACCTTCAACTTTGGTCACACAATCATTAGTCAAATATTTGTCCAACTCTCTTATCAATTGTGTATATGAGAGCATCAAAATGTTGTTAGAAGATGATCTCAAACCTAAATATGAAGCCGAAACTAACCAACCTGAACTAAGGTAATCTTGAATTTTGTCCACTATGAGTTGATAATCAGTAAACAAATCATACTAGAATTGTTTAATGACATCAATATGCTCTTGAGCCCCATCACTATGCAACATAGTTTGTCCAACATAGATATAACTGCCATATTATGTCCAACCATATACTAGTAAGAGTTGGGCTTCTCCGTCACCTACTCTGCCATAACCCAAATAACCTTATTGAAATCAAACATCTAATCAGATAAAGCTTTCTTTATGTAACACATATTGGTAAAGCAATTGTGCAAAGTTAGATATTTTATTATCAAAACAATTCATTAGTAGTATAAAATATTTTCAATATCGCAGAAAATTCTTTAGCTAACTCTCAATACTCTTCTGTAGGCAGACCAGTATATTGAGAATCTTATTGTCTCAACCTGGTAAACACATCAACATAAAGGATTCTCGACTTTAACATCATAAAGGTTGAGTTGCATCTGGTAGGACAATCTAATATCAAATTCTTTGTCTTTAGAATGCCTAGTTGTTATATAGTGTCTTCAATTTTTCAAGGTGTTACACTCCAATATACTATACTATTTTAGACTAAATCTACTTTCCTTTATCATCTCCAACACGCCCATCACAATCAAATTTAGAATATGCTCAAAATAGGACGTATGGAACAACCTCTCATCAACCAACAAGCTCCCAACTTGTAACTTATTCTTCACCTTTTCAATCATCGCATAATATGTGCTATAATTATAGAATGTTATGGTAAACAACATGGTGTCGATATTCCAATCGACTAAACACTCAACCAACACGGTTGTTAACTTCACACTTATATGTGGTGTCGACACATAAATTAACCTATTATTTACAAATGGGAAGAAATATTAATCATAACATAATCAAAAAATAAATGTAACAATATTAAATAATATAATTGACTTTGTAGTCTACCACATAGAATCTATTCATTGTCAATCTAATGTGTCATCACTGCCATATAACCCTTTTTTTTAATATTAGCTATCCACATGTCTGTTGTGATGGCAACCTATCCTTCAATACTTGATAAAGTTTTAAAATTTTCTTTCTTTTGATCCTCGTAAATCTTCATCATGTTTTTCTTCAATGTATTCCAAGTTAGGATCTTGAAGGTCGGTTGTAGTGAGGTGAGCAACATATTAAATCTTTTGCGAACAACTATAAAGAGTGGATGTTTATCACCAATGACCATATTAACCATTAAAAACGTTGATTTGGTGTTGTCATCAATTTTAATAGTCATTTCATTCTTCCCTCTCATTAGGTTAAAGGTAAAAAATGTTTGATATTTTAATATAATCCTCTTTTTGTTACACAAATGCAAATGTCTCTTTATATTTATATTTGGCCTTCTCTACTTCGTCCATTGATTTAGTCTTGTTGAAGTGATTCTAAACATCACTTTTTAATGGACCTAGACTTCTATCTTCACTTTATATTGGATTAGAAGTATCCGTTCATATACGCTTAAGTACTGATTTAAAACTCTCCACTTATGGAATATGCTAATCGATATGAAGCAATCAACATATATGACTATGTTAGTTATTCATAGACATTTATATATAGTATATGATGATGATGGCTTTTTTTAATTCATGTAAGAAGTAAAGTACCCTCTGGTGCAATAAAAGCAAGATTTTTCAATATATTCTTCTGAATGGAGACTAAAGATGGCAATTTTTGACCCATGGGCCTAAATTTAGTTGTTTTTAATGGGCTAAGCTCAGGCCTAGACTAAATTGAAACTCAATTATTCTAAGCAAAATAACATTGTTTTACTGAAAAAAGTTGGGTCTCGAGTAAGCCTGAGCCTGGGTAGTCTAGACTCAGATCCCATTAAAAAAAAGTTGTTTTTATATTTTTAATTTTTAAAAAATTATTTTTGAAAAAATTAGTGAGGGCCATTACCATCCTTAATGGAGATTAGATTAATAATACCTTATTAATATTATATTAGACTTTAATGGAAAACCATCAGAAGTAGTTACACTTCCTCATCAATGGTGAGTAAATTTAGTCAAGCATAAATAATTTAAGATGTTATTTGATTATTAGCTTGTCTAGCCAAAAAAAATTAACAAGTCTTAATAAACTCCACAAAGAAAAGCATCCCAATTATGTCTTTGATATTTTGTATTTGCTTGTTTTCTAAACTAAGTCCTTAGAATTTACCAAGACTCTAAACAGATATGAGAAAGACTTAAAAAGACTGTAGCTTTCTCCAAGTAGTGTTTTGAAATCTTTCAATGTTATGGTTTTGTAAAATTAGGCACTTACTAATTAATCACAATTAAAGATAAAGAGACGAAAAGAATATACATAGCACTAGAATTATGATTAGGACTAATTTCTGTAATGAATAGAAAATTAACAAAATTTCAAGCAAGTTGCTTTATTACTATCCACTTAGTTTCCTCATTTCTTAAATCTTCATATAATAAGGATAGAGACAACATGTTCCTTAAAATGCAAAGAAAAGAACTGGTCTTCTGAAATTGATTCTCCATATATGCTACAAGGTACTCATATGTTCATGGGAAATTTTAACAAGTTTGTTGAATGGGTTGCTACTGCAAGCGAATTACATGCATTCATCTTCTTTTAGACCCAAAGATGATATGGAATAGAACAATTTAAAAGGACTGCATCCCTTGAAACAAACAAGTTGCAGAGCACAGAAATTCATCTAGGGTAATGGAACAAATTAAATGTTATTCCTTTGGTTCAATAGAAAGCTCATAATTCCTATAAATGTTAGCTGTAATGAGATTACAGAAATAGGGTATCTTACATCATTCAAGGTTGTTCCAAGTATAATAAGGTATGCAATTGACTATTAAAAGGGTTATTCATCAACGTCTTGTTCATTGACTAAATCACTACTGGACTGGATAGGAGACGACTGACTATAAACACCGAAACCTCGTGCAAATGTCGAAGGAAATGACTATGTCATTGACAAAGGAGGAGGGATTGCTAGAGACGACTGAGTATTATGGATGGGAGTATGGGAGACTGACCAAGAGTGTGGTAGTCTAAGGTGATTTTATCCCCGTTTTGCTTAGGTGTAAAATGGCGTCATTTTACTAAGGCAAAGTAGAAATGAGATGAGTAAAACAACGTCGTTTTACTTAGGTATAAAACAAAAGCTCCTACAGTAAATTGATGCCATTTTATATCATATATAAATAGACTTTCACTTTGTAAAACATCGTTTTATGCAAAAATAAAATGACGTTATTTCATCCAATCAAGTGGAGACTCGGCTTAAAAAAAACCCACGTCATTTCATCCAATCAAGTTGAGGCTCGACTTTTAAAAAAAGACCTAGGATCAAGCCTAAGTCCAATCAACCCAACCTTGTCGCCGTCTGGCCCAATCAGTCATCCCTGTTTAAGGCTTCACATTTTTGCTATACAATGGAATCTTTTCTTTCGATTTCTTGTTTCTTGTATTTAACCTAAATATTTTTTTTCAATTTTTGACTCTTTAGTTAGTTTATTTATTTATTTTGTATTTTTAATTGCTTATTTATTTATTCTATTTATTTTTTTTCTTTCTTATCTATCCATTTATTTATTTTTATTTTTATTTTGAATTTTTACTTTTTTATTTTAATTATTATTTTATGTAATTATTTATTTATATTTTTAGTTCTGTTTCCTTTAAACTATTTTTAAATTTTTCATTTTTTCTTGAGAGTTTATTGAAAACAATTCTTTACTAGTTGAAAGGTAAGATTACTTATTTTTTATCCCTCTCAAACCTCACATTCTATTAGAATATTGTTATTGTTGTTGTATATTCGCAATATAAAGAATTTTTTTTATAATACAGAGGGAATAAATCATAATTCAAATGATGATTGTAGTTTGGAAGTTACAATTCGATCCTCTTTCTTAGTCAAAGTTTCAACATGCATGCATTCTCCAACAGCTCTACAGATTTGGAGAGCACCTATGTCTAGTCGTATCCCTATTTTCTCTTCATTTGTCTTAGATTCGAAGTCCTCCGAGGAGCTCTTCACCGTTCACTTTCTCAGCTCCGACACGCTGACTGCACGCTCCAGCGTCTGTCTCCACAATGCTATGAAAAGTCAGGTCTTGCCCGCTAACTCTACTCTATCCAATGAGCCGCCAAATATTGTGAAGGGCGTTTTTAATTTTAACCCGCAAATACACGCCAGGGTATAATATAAATTCCTATATATGATATGTCTAGAACTGTGAATTCTTTTTTTTATAACTCATTTCAACTTAATCTTGGTTCTATTAAAAAATTTATTATGAATCTAGATAGATAAAATCATAAAGATATGTCCTGGACTGTTAGTTGATGTGGGTATAGAAGTCATGCTATATTGTTGGATAACAAGTTCTCAATTCTTTATTTCTATTTAAATTGATTTTTTAAACTGCTCTTTATATATAACTTATTAGGTTTCTAATATATTAACAATGATTATAAATTATAAATTTTAATTTTAATTCATAAGTATAATTAGATAAATTAAGAATCTTTTTAATTTATTTTTAATTATTCAATTAAACAATTTATAATAATAGATCAAAATTAATATCTAACAATATGTCATGACCATCTAAATATTAAGAATGTCAAAGTGGTTTAACTTAATCTATTTATGCATAGTTATGATATATAATTTAATCATTTTATTATCCAGTGTTGCAATTAAAGATAGAATATGGAATTATTGTCACCTTTTTAAGTCCAATTATGTTCTAATTAGTAATTGATTTATAATTAATATTTAAAAATAAACTTTTCAAATGTCTATTCATTTGGTTAAAGATTTCCTTAAGTTATTATTAATCAATAATAGTAGAATATCCTCCCTAATTATTATAGGGTGGTGAATCGTTTATTGACTTACTCAACTATTTCCTCATAGTTTATGCTATATTAAAGTACTATTGACTAAGTTATTCTAAATAGAATATGTTCTAAGTAGGGTTAAAATATTAATAGTTTTCACTTGGGATACTTTAATAATCTCAAGTCTAAAGATTAATTATACAATTAAAAAGGAAATTTACCAACACATAAGTAATATTTTATTTGATATTTTTATTATTAGGTCGGTTCAATGAATTTATTTTCTAATATGTACTCACGTGTTTATTTAATTATCGTCATACTTTAGTTTATTATATTAATTACTTCTTCATAAAAAATATAATATTTGTTAGTTTGTTCTATTAATATCTCATCTTGATAAAATTATAATTAAGAGTAATTTTAAAATAATAGATAAATGCAAATTAAATGTTGTAATTATAAACTCAACATAATTTCAATTGTAAAATAATTATTTTAAAGACTTTTTTTATTTATTAGTTGATTGAACATATATATATATATATATAATGAAATGTCTTTAATTAATTATGTGATGAAATTTATAATCAATCAATTGAGTACAGAATAAATTAACAATGCAAATTTAAAAAGAAATCGCCTCCTAAGAACAAAAATACGTTGTTGATAATGGAGATTGTTGTAGATAATGATTGATATTAATAGTACCCACTTAAAACTTATTAATCCTTACGACATTAAATCACAAGTCCTGGTCCTTAGATGCATTATACTTATAATAAAGCCATGGATTTTACTTGATATAAGATGATTTGGTCATACCATATCATCATTTTCATTTAAGAAGTCTTTCAATTTTTGTTCAGTTTAAGAGTGTGGTGGGAATGCATAGGAAACAACAGTTCCATTACCTAATTTTCCTATGTACAATTACTTACATAGAGATTATTACGCCTAATATGATATGAACTGCAATGCATTTGGTGAACAACAAAAAGAAAGTAATGATGAAAGTGCAGTCATAGAGAAAAAGAAAGGGTTAGTGAACAAAAAACTTTTACTGGGGTCACCGGCAAAGTCACACTCGCGTGCATAGAAAGTAGAAACTGAAAAGCTGCTTTGGGCCTCGGGCAAACAACATCATAGCGTGAGGTGGGCTGAAATTAGTCAACTATTTTAATGATGGACCCCCACGCCCTTTTACCACAGTCATTTGATATTTGTAATGTTCAACATCACATTACACATCGCCCTATACAATCAAGAAAAAATCAAGAAATGTTCAAAAAGGAAAAACAGGGCAATGGAAATGGGGAGGTGATCCCCTGTTCAAGTTGGGCACATAAGTGGATAGACATCCATCCCACTGAACAGAGTTAGCACACCACAACTTGGACAGGGGATCTGGGATAATGGAAATGGTACCAGAATGCTTCGCTAGTCGCTACTAAAAAAACGAGAGAGAGAGAGAGATGCCATACAATCTTCCACGTGTACGGATCTCAATGGTCCAGGGCACATAAGTGGATGACATCCATCCCACTGAATAGAGTTGGCACACCACAACTTGGACAGGGGATCTGGGGTGATGGAAATGGTACCAGAATGCTTCGCTAGTCGCTACTCAAAAAACGAGAGAGAGAGAGAGATGCCATACAATCTTCCACATGTACGGATCTCAATGGTCCAGGGCACATAAGTGGATGACATCCATCCCACTGAACAGAGTTGGCACACCACAACTTGGACAGAAGATCTGGGGTGATGGAAATGGTACCAGAATGCTTCGCTATTCGCTACTAAAAAAACGAGAGAGAGAGAGAGATGCCATATAATCTTCCACGTGTACGGATCTCAATGGTCCACGTCATTTTCTTGAGCCCATTGACCAAGCCCACACCACACTTCTCAAAGTTGGTAAGAAACAAAGGCTCCAACACAACACCTGACCTTAATTTTTAAGCTTAGCTTCAATTTCACGGTCTTTACATTACACGCGCACACGGAGGAGACACAGAAAGGGGTGCATGCAAGTCCTGATTCATTGTTTACCTTTTTCCACTTTTGACCCTACAAATTTGCTTAATTCACATGCAACCAACGTCTTTCTCTCATCTTTCTCAGCTTCCACTTCGGGTTTGACTTTTCACCATCATGACACAAACTGGACGTTTCATATCGGAGGTAGAAGCAGTGATAGAGTTTTTGAGAAAAAATGGACTAAAAGAGTCGGAATCTGCTCTCAAGGAGGATATGATTGAGAAAACTCAGTTGGGTTCTTTCAATTTCGAGAAATTCTTGTTTGAGTTGCCGCCTGTGAGAATTCCGGCGACTCTCCGACTGCGGGATTTTGATGTTGGCATTGGCGGTGAAGGGTCAAAAGGGGATTCTGAGTCCAGCTCTGATGATGAGTTTGTGAGCTTGGGTTCTTCTACTAGCGATGTTTGTTCTTCAGGTAATGGTAGATGTATAAAAAATTTATTCAGTACTGATCACAGATAAATTTTAGTTTATTTTATTTTCAATTATCATAATGTTATGAGATTGAAGATATTATAGCGGGAAACAGTTGACGACAAGCACGGAACTTATTCTATGTGTGTGTGTGTGTGTGTGTGGAGCAGCTAACTCGAGAGAGAGGCTTGTAATAACATCTCGAGTATTTATTCTTTTTGAGTTTTGTATTTCTAAGCTTCCAAGTTCCAGTCTATTCATGGTCCTAGAGAGAGTTGCAGTCCCCTAATGACTGAAGACCAGGATTATGAAAGTCCTTGTTTCACTAAAACTACCTTAAACCTATGCATCATGATTATACTTGGAGACATGCGCATATTCAAGGTTCTTCGCAGGGTTCCCTTTGGGATCTAAAGTTTGTGAATGGAACTATAATCAATTTCTTAGTGGTGTAATCGGCACTCTCAATCCATTCCCATTTCTGCAGAATTTATCAATCCCTATGGACTCCGTTCTGCATCTCAGGCTAATTCAGAAAGTTCATCTGAGAGGTTGTCTCAGTTCGGCACAGCACGTGATTACCCTGATTTTGATATGCAAAATGATCTGTTTTGGTGCGATGACAAAGATGATAATTGCTTCATGACTCCCACCTTCCAAGGAGCAGGCTACTATTGTTCTCCAAGTGAGGACAAATTTGTGATGTCATCAGAGACTAGAAGGCAATATGGAAGTCCAGAGAATACATACAGACGACATGAAGGATTTGTAGAGACAAGCACTGATTACTTTGAGAACCCTTGCCTTCTCAATAATGCTTTGGATGAGGAAAGTGAGGCTCAAACAAAGGACTATATCTCTTGTAAAATTGAAGATCTTCAAAGAGGCATTGAGGAAGATAAAGGTTCAGTCTCCCTTTGCAAAAGCCATTCAGGAGGTTGTCAAATTTATTTCAAGGATCCTGTTGACAATATCTCGAGCTCCAATCAATCTGATTTTGATGATTTTCAGTTGAAACATAGAGATCTTTATTCGTATTGGAATATAGATCCTAAACATGAAGAAAACGAGAAAACTGACTACTCTTCTGAAAAGATTTTCAACAGTGACTCTATTGAAGGGTTTAAAAATCTCTCTGAATTCATACCGAATGTACTTTACCATGAAGTTGGAGATGGTCGGGAAATATATGGAGAGGCCAGAGCTCCTGCTGTTGGAGAGGTTGATGATGATGAACTGCTGATGTATGGTAAACAGGAGGATGAATACGAAGTATTCAGTCTAAGAATCATTCACAGGAAAAACAGGTTTGTGGGAGATGACATGTTAAGTTTTTTGTTGCACGTTGGGTCCATACGGAACATATTTGTCAAGGTTGCAAGAAGACACAAGCGAAGAAATTGAAATATGTAGCAACTGATAAATTTGTTTTCAAATAGAAGAAAAGGCTGAATTTTTCTCTTTTGATGCCCACCATTCTAGTATTTCTGATGTTTCCTGAAGCCATTGAGTCATTGCGCTGTTACTTATTTGATCTGATATAGGTACAAAGTTGGTGCATTTGCTCATATTCATTATATTGTCTTTCACAGGACTGGATTTGAGGAGACAAAGGATATCCCTATAGTGTTGAATAGTGTCATTGCAGGAAGATATTATGTTATAGAATACCTTGGTTCAGCTGCTTTCAGTAAGGTTGTTCAGGCACATGATCTTCACACAGGAGTTGATGTTTGCTTGAAGATAATAAAAAATAACAAAGATTATTTTGATCAAAGTTTGGATGAAATTAAACTTTTGAAGTTTGTAAGCAAAAATGATCCAACTGATGAATGCCACATTTTGCGTCTTTATGACTACTTCTATCACCGGGTATGCCTTGAAGAAATAGCCAGTTGTTTACTTACTGCATAAATTGCTACTGAAAAGGATACTGCTTATATCAATCATTGTTGTTGTCACGCCAAAACTGCTGCAATCCTACCTTGTCTAAGAATTTCATTAAGTTCGTACTGAGGAAATCTGAAGTTTTGTATTTTCTCATTTTGTAGCTTTCTCGTATGTATCTTCATTTCGAGTATTAAACTTTCATATCTTCGGAAGGCTTCTTTTCTGAAATTACTCAACCACTGTGAATGTGATAAGGTTTATAAGGCATGTTCTTGTCAGTGAGCATAACCATAATCCAAAGATAGTAGTACTATATTTAGGAACCAGCCTTTTGATGTACATACAAAAGCTATGTTTCTTAAGGTAGCAGTGTTTTACTTCGTCTCTTTTTTCTGATGGCATCTGAGAAAATGTTTACCACAATCTTTTGTTTTTCCTTAGAGTGGGAGTTACTCTACACGGATTTACATGTTCATTTTAGTCAGCATGTTTTAGCTTTTATGTTTTAAGAGACAGATCCGAAGTGTTACAGCTGTCATTTGCATTCATTTACAGGTTGAATTCTTATTTGATGGCTCATGATCTGTATCTAATGACAAATACAGGAGCATTTGTTCATAGTTTGTGAACTCCTGAAGGCAAACTTGTATGAATTTCAGAAATTTAACCAAGAATCTGGAGGTGAAGCTTACTTCACATTAAGCAGATTGCAGGTTAGGATGATGTTTCCAACAGTTGTTGTCGAACAATTCTTGGATCCAAATTGATCTTTATTTGTTATGAAGCACCTTGGAAAGCAAATCCTGCAATTTTCTCTAGCTTTAACAGGATGAAGCATGTATAAATTTGGGGCTCTTAATTAATTGTTTCACAGATCATAACCCGTCAATGTTTGGAGGCCTTGGAATACTTGCATGGCTTGGGAATCATCCATTGTGATCTCAAGCCTGAAAACATTCTTATAAAGAGCTACAAGAGATGTGAGATAAAAGTTATTGACCTTGGAAGCAGTTGCTTCAAGTCGGACAGCTTGTGTTTATATGTGCAGTCCCGTTCCTATAGAGCCCCGGAAGTTACGCTAGGTCTTCCATATGACGAAAGAATTGACATATGGTCTCTTGGCTGTATCTTGGTTGAACTATGCTCTGGGGAAGTATGTCTCACCTCTCCTTTCCTGTGTTCTTTAAATAGATCTCTATAGTATCATTGGGAATTTGATTCTCTACATGATTGATTTCAGCATTTTAAACAATTCAAATTCCTCTTACTAGTTCCTGCCATAATTTAATCACTAACCTATTCCAAGTATTGATGTTTATTTTAGGTGCTATTTCCAAACGATGCGATTGTGATGATCCTTGCACGAATTATTGGTATTTTTGGTCCCATTGATCTAGATATGTTGGAGAAGGGGCAGGAAACACACAAATATTTCACAAAAGAATATGACTTGTACCATATGAATGAGGTTTGCCGTCCAAGTTTTTTTTTCACTATAGTTAACAGACTGCATTACGTTATCATTTAACCTTCTATACAACTTCTCAAACACTGCACATCCTTCACTTAGAAAATCTTCTGACCCAACCCACAATGGAATTCATATTGAATATGACTAAATCTGTCGATTTGATGCGTCTTTCTCAGATCTTTTGTGTAAGACAGTATAGTGATTGATTATAGTTTCATTAAGTTGAGAGGTTATGGCTGTCATTTTCACTAACTTTTGATTTTCATCTTGCTCTTTGTTTCCAGGAGACAAACCAACTAGAGTACATAATACCTGAGAAGTGCTCGTTGCAGCATCGTTTACAGATTTCTGATGTTGGATTCATCAACTTCGTAAGGAGCATGCTCGAGGTCAATCCCCTGATGCGTCCAACTGCAAAGGAGGCATTAAAGCACCCTTGGCTCTTACGTTCATACGGATCCCGGTGACTGGTACCTGCTCAGAATCAGTCAGGGAGCTGAAGACTAACATTCTGCTAGTACTCGGAATGCATGTTCTGGGAGATCAATTTTGGTTCTGTGTACATTGCAGCTACACCATCTTGGATGTATAAAAAGAGTTCTCTTGGCGTTTTTGTTTTCGTCCCCTCACTTTGTGGGGGCTTGTAACTAGTGTAAGCTATTGATTTTGGAAAAGGAAAAGAACAATAACACTGTCAACGAATCGATGTTTAGTAATTCTTGTTACCACTAAATTGTATAATTTCTCGCAATCTTCAATATTATTTGGAAGCTTCATCTGGTTGAAGTTTTGTCTGTCTCGTTCGCACAAAATCACGAAATTTACTAGAAAGTAAAAACAATAGAAAAGTTTAAAAAATTCTTAATAATCATCAAGGCAGAAATTTACTAGAAACACTAGAAAAAAAAATCTTAGTAATTATCATGGCATATAATTTTTCTTAACTAATCCTCTTTACAAGCAAATATATCTAATGAGGGATTATAATCATAAGATCGTAATCCAAGTCCACAAATCTGAATTACTAACTATGGCCCGTCAAAGTCTTCGACTAGGAAGTAGCAATGGGATGTCATGTGGTATGAATTAAGACGCGAGTATATATTATTAGTTTATGTCAATCATTTGGTCGTAGTTTCTGACAATTATAAACAATTTTTTTGGTAAATTATTTAACAAATTTTTTGTCTTGTAAACATTTAGAAGTATATGATAAAATTAATAGAATAATTATACATTGTAAATAAAATTATAATTATGAGATTCATATTATATTTATGCATTATCTCTCAATTGTTCATATTCATTATTCTATTAAGACTGAATATTAATAGAACGCAAAAAAAAACTAGTATACGTTATATTTTTTCTTATGAAAGAAATAATCGATCTCATAGACTAAAATATAGAGATACTTAAACAAATATATAGGTACTTGTTAGAAAAAATGTTCACAGAACAAACCTGATATGAGAAATCCATTTGAAACATTACTTGTATGTCAATGAAAATGTTAACTGTGATGATTGTATAAGTGATTCTTTGACTTAAAGTAAATAGAGTTATCTTGTATAAGGATTGTTATATTTTGATCCTACTTATGACATATTCTAATCATTAGTCATTCAGTCAATAGTCATTAGATGTAGCATGAATTATACGAAGATAGTTGAGTGATCAAGATAGAATTCATCATCCTAAAGTAATTAGGAAGAATAGTCTTATGTTTTAGATTAATATTGATTTAGGAAATCTTTGGCCAAGGTAGAATAACATTTTGTAAATAGTTTACAAATGTCATTAATTAAATCAATAGCTAATGATAAAGAATTAATATGATTGAACTCAAAATATAGTAGACATTAATTTCATGTTTTATGTCTAATTGGAATATTATATGATAAAATGATTAAATTATACGAAAAAATCATGCACGGAAAGATTAGTCAAAACCACTTTGACATTCATAAATATTTGGTATTCATGATATGTTGCTAGACGTCAATCTTGATATATGATTATAAATTGCTTAATTGGAGAATTAAAGATAAATTAAAATGAACATTCCTAAATATTTGGGTGTTCATGATACATTATTAGACGTCAATCTTGATATATGATTATAAATTGCTTAATTAAAGAATTAAAGATAAATTAAATAAATTGTAATTTATTTAATTTTAATTATGAATTAGAAATATAAGTTATAATCATTGTCAACATAATTTGGGAACCTAATGAGTCTCACATAACGAATGAGTTGAAAAGAGCAAAGATATTTTAATTAAGTTGGACTTGATTGTAAAGTTTAAGAAACTTTATGATTAAATATAGATATTTAATAAATAAGGATCAATATAAAATATTGGATCTTATTTGGGCACAATTAGTATTTAATTAGAATTATTTGTGATTCCAATTAAAGTTTAATTGAAATTAGAATTTAATTTCAATTAAATTACTAACGTCCAAAACTTAATATAAATAGGCTTAAACTTGGATAGAGCTAGCATTTCTTGCTTAACCTTCTCTATAAGAGTTATAGAATTCTCTTTAACTTATTCTGTGGATATCGTTAGAGGTCGGACACTTATGCGGCTACAGTGGTTAAAATGGATCAGTTTCAGAAACGATTCATGGGATACAAAAAGAAAGGGATCAAGCTTCGGAATAAAGTACAAATAAAGATTAATGTTTTATTA
>JANZLX010000211.1:17983142-17997582 GCA_025531955.1 Erythroxylum orinocense | reverse complement strand
ATACGGATATTGAACATCCTGCATAAATTGATCTGTTTAACAATGAAAAGGACTTCAGAATGCAGAAACAATACAAAATTCCATCTAAATTGCACAATAGTATTGCAATTATGTAGTGTAGAACTATATGGCAAACCGTTTCCGATGGACGACAGTTGCCGAAGAGAAACTACAACACCTGCAGAGAAACAAAAGAAAAGGAAAACTTATCACAGCTGCAGCACAGAGAAACAAAAAGGAAAAAAGGAGAAAGAAACCGCCACATGGAAGAAAGAAGATGTAACAACTGGACAGAAACAAAAGATTAAAAAAACCTAAATTTACCAAAGCCGAAAGAGAAATACCTTCCGGAGAGAAACTACAATACCTGCAGAGAAACAAAAGAAAAAACGAGGACTTAACAACACAAGAAGAAGGAAAAAAGAACAAGGAAAAAAGAAGAAACACCTCTCGGAAAGAAACACAAAGAGAAATAGGAAAACTTGACAAAACCTGCAAAGAAACACCTCTCGAAGAGAAACTGCAAAACCAGCAGAGAAACAAAGAGCGCAAAAAATAAAAGAAAGGAAAAAAATAAACAAAAAAAGAAATAGGAAAACTTGACAACTTACCAAACTCAAAAGAGAAACACCTGCCGGAGAGAAACTGCAACACCTGCAGAGAAACAAAGAAATAACCAGAGACAAGAGCTGCAGAGGAAGACAAGGTCGGAGAGGTAAAGGACGAGAGAGAAACCTTTGCACAACTCCAGGTTGAGAGTAATAATAAAGAGACAACACATATAAGGCGAGGCACAACATTCAATGAACAAATAGCCATATCACCGTTGGATTAAATGGCCGGTTGGGATGCATTGATATAACTAGGGGATATGATGGATAGACAGATAACACATAGCTGCAGAACTTTCAGAGAGGGAGGATGACTTGAGAACTTTCAAAGAGGGGGAGGGGGAGAAAGTGACCGTTGGATTAAATGGGCGGTTGGGATGGATTGCGTGATCGTCCATCCCAACTCGTAGGTATATATACTTAATGATATGCAAAGATATATATTCATGTCTCTTACAAGGAATATTTAATTACTTGACATGTCTCTAGATGCTCATAAAATAAAATAATAACAAAATAATAAAAATAGGTGCTGTAAACCTCAATAATCTCCGCCATTTTGACACCGTCAAGACGGTGGTTGGATCATGTATGGCTTGCTAACCCTGGACCACGGGCTGACGTCTTACGAAATTCGCAACACTTGGAAGACTGCAATTTGTCTGGCAGAGGCAATGCAAAGCATGGCACGTGGGCGGCGGTAGCTTTGTAAAGTCGACAATTGATTGGATCAAAGAGTATATTTATAAAGGTTTGGAAAATTTGCGCATTTCCCCACAAAGCTTGTAAGTAACAAAACCATCCTAAAGCTTTCATCTGAAATTTTCACGAGTCAAACAAAAGGCTAACTTTCCAGTCTGAGAATTGTATGGTATCCCTTACGCTCCCCTTTCTTTTAATTTATTAGTTTCTGTAATTGAGTATAGTCTGTCTTTCTTGAAAGTCATACTCATAAAAAGTTCATATCAATCGAGTGTATTATTCCTTTTTTTTTTTTCTAAATAATATATATAAAATAATGTAGCAACTTCCATGCATATGTGTCACTCTCCTTTTATACTTTACAGTCACAAATATGATACTAGTGTCACTCTCAATTTAAAACTTTTCTCCTGTTATAACTTTTATATGCTTTTCCACCTCCAAATACAATTAATGGTAATGGGAAAATTGGAGGTTATATGATCGTCTGGCACAATCAAATTGCCAAATCTTACAACTTTTGGAGACCAGCATTTCTATTTGGCTGTAAAGTATATATGCACATACGTATGTTCCTCCAATTAAAAAATTTAGAAAGACAAACTAGAATAGAATATATCTTATCCAGTCCACATTGTTCTCATCTTGTTCAACAACTATGATTGCACCCATTAGCAGCTTCGCTGTGCACCAATGCTCGTTCAGTTTCTTTTATATATTCGTACCTCCAATTTGACCAATCTTTACCTAAGCACTTCCCAAAATAATTTGGTGGTTCTCTTCGTTTCCAAAATAACATTCCATCCTTTTATAGCGTAACCAACATTGGATATGTTGTTGCGATGGAATTCTGTGCCCAGGATCGCTTACCAAAATGAAACACTACTTGGATATGTTGTTGGCATGAGTGTCAGTTTTGATTCTTAATTTTCATTTTTTAGATATTGTCCACGGTTAGATACGATTCCTTTTCTCGAATGTAAACCTACATAATTCAATAGTTTCCACGACCTTTGGAGTATCTATAACGCCTCATCGTTTTGTTTTTGGTTTAAGCACTCAATACCTCGAATGAGCGCCTTCTTGTTACTTCCGGTCAGGTATTTTTTCAAGAGAGTTGGAGTCACGCAAATTGTGTTTAATATAATAGTCTCCATAATTATATCTAAACTAGCATTATGCTCTGTGTGTTTTATAGATGAAATGAAATACATAACCAGTTTATAAGTTCTGTTGCAAGCCAACTAAAAGGAACTCAGTTATTTGTGCTTTCTTAACACTGAACAAAGAAGTTCCATTCTTGCCCTTGTTGGCAAATTACATAAAACAGCCCATGTGATATACTTGATTATTCATCTTAGCCCCTGTGTTTTTAATTCGGTCACCTTAGCCTCTGTATTTTTTATTCTCATTCAAGATATCCCAATTGGGTATTTTCGGACAAAATTGCCCTTAGATTATTAAAATACATTTTTTTAAATCTCTTGATTCCAAGGGCAAATTTGTTCGAAAATACCCAATTGGGGTATCTTGAATGAGAATAAAAAACACAGGGGCTAAGATGAACGAATTAAAAACACAAAGACTAAGATGAATAATCAAATATATCACAGGGGCTCTTTTATAGGATTTGCCATTCTTGTTTGTACCTGATAGTTAGTTGAAGGATAATATGTCCGTAGTTCATAATCTCACTCAGTGTCTACTTTAATTTATTTTTAAATTTTATAACGGTGATTAAACTTTTAAATGTTAAATATTTTATCTTTCCAGTTTAATTGTATTTTTAAAAATAAGAAAAGCATAAGATTCACAAGCGGGGTGGTATGAAAGCAACATAATCTTGAAATGTTACCATGTCTATTTTATTATTATTACATTACAGGAGGAGTGGTATGAAAGCAACATAATCTTGACATGTTACCATTTCTATTTTATTATTACACATTCCCACTAAAAAAAGTCGCAAATTATGTGCCCAAAACAATATCCCACATTAATCTTCCCAACCTCTTTATCAATGAAAAACACGACCAATTTTATGGTCAAAAATTGAGACAAACAAACAATAACCAAACCAAGTTGACCCATCAGGTGGCGTAGGTGAAGTGCTCAAGCTCTACCTTAAATTACAACCCAAACTTTGGCTGCGGAGGAAAACCATAATTAAAAGGCAAAAGAGTAACCAATCAATATGGGTTGCTTGGAGTTACAGTTTCAAGAAATTAACCAAAATTTGAAGACCCAATTCCTGCTTGACCAGTAGCCATGAAAAGAAACCCATGGACCGTCTCTTCGGTCAAATTCAAATTCGCGACCTTACAAGTTAGTTTGCAAGGTTAATTAAACAGTTCTCGAGCACTCACATTCATTTCCTTATTTTCGATATAATTTTAATGCTAACCTTTGATATAGTTGCCATAATGGCTGGTCTTAGATGTAGAGCCGAGTGAGTTTCCAAATACAGAAAACAAACCAAACAATTAGACCAGAACAAGCATCATTTCACATAATCACGTCTTCCCTTTCTTCAAAACAATCATCAGTTATGTAATTTTGTTTGTTAAGTTGGACCAAACGTAAACAGTCTCTTCCTTTCTTGCTCTCTGTAATAACTAATCAGCGTTTACAAGCTCATTCTTTTCTTTCTGCTCCTAACATTTTCTGTTCTCTCTACAGTCTACATCAATGAAGCGGAGCTACCTAGAGACCACCATCAATTACGCCGCCGACCACTGCTCTTTTAGATGAAGAAATCAACTTTTCCCTCCTCCTCTGTTTTCTTCTTTATCATCTGTTTTTTTATCACCTTCCTATCTTTCTCTCATTTCACCCATGCCTTGGGCTCTGGTTCAACTATCGCCGTCGTCTCTGGCTCCGCCACCGTCTGCGGCATCAGGGCGGCGGAGTCCAGCCAGAGTGTCATTTGCCACCGCGGTGGTCGAATGATTTCCGTCCAACCCAACGTCTCTTTCTCCTCAATCTCCGGCGGGGAAAGCTTCTTCTGCGGGGTTCGTGACAGTGGTTATGCTTTCTTATGCTGGGACGCCGTCAACTCCTCTCTTTTCGACCCACGAAGAGTCTATAATAACCGGAGCGTTGTAGTACAAAATCTCGCTGTTGGGGATAATCAAGTTTGCGCCACTTTAAACGACACAAATAGCCTCAATGTTACCGGGGCTGTTATGTGCTGGAGAGGAGACGATGGCGTACGATCGCCGACAGGTGGCGATCAGTTTGAGTCAATCTCATGCGGGTTCGGGTTTTGTTGTGGGGTTTTGATGGACGTTGCAAGAATTCGGTGTTGGGGTAGCAATTCAATTGTCGCAAGTGGGATAGAGTCAGAGTTTAGGAACATGTCAATGTTGAATATTTGGGTTGGTGGTTCACATGCGTGTGGGGTGAATTCTACGGGTTTTTTGGTTTGTAAAGGTGATAATTTGTCTGGTCAGTTAAATATTCCTTCGAATTATGCGCTGGAATACTCGCAAATGGCTCTTGGAGCGAATCATAGTTGCGCAATCAGACAAATGAATCAATCTGTCGTGTGTTGGGGAGGGGGTGGACAGTACGAGGTTAATGTGACGGAAGGTGTTTTCTTTGAGTCGGTTGTTTCAGGTTCGAATTTCACTTGTGGTTTGACAGCTTCGAATTTTTCTGTAATTTGTTGGGGACCAGGTTGGTCCGGTGAGAGTCGGATTAACTTGCCCGAAACCCTCCCTGGACCGTGTGTTAAATCTTCTTGTACTAAATGTGGTTTATATGCCGATTCTCAGAGACTCTGTGGTGGTTCTGGGAATATTTGCAAGCGTTGTGAGTTTAACGTTACGATTCCTACAACTTTGTCTCCGCCTTCACCGTCAGTGTTGCCTCGGTCAAGACGATCAAAGACCCTGACAACAGGGCTATTGGTGTTTGCTGTTGTGGGATCAATAGGTTCATTCGCTGGCATTTGTAGTGTTATATATTGCTTGTGGACTGGAACTTGTTTTGGCAAGAAAAAAGTGCATAATTCAGTTCAACCAACAATCACTAGAGGCGGTTCCAATGGTGGCACTACATCAAACACTAGTATTCTCTCACGATCGTCCACGATAAGGCGTCAGAGCTCACGAGCAATGAGGCGTCAGAGGAGTGGAACCTCGTCAAAGCACGCAGATCGAGCTGAGGAATTCAGTCTCGCAGAGCTTGCTGCTGCTACCAATGGTTTCTCGCTCGAGAACAGGATTGGTGGAGGGAGTTTTGGTGTTGTTTATAGAGGTAAATTAGAGGATGGTCGCGAAGTGGCAATCAAAAGAGGTGAAACAGACAGAAAGACCAAGAAATTTCAGGAGAAAGAGAGTGCTTTCGAATCGGAATTGGCATTTCTGTCGAGGCTTCACCACAAACACTTGGTCAGGCTTGTTGGTTATTGCGAAGATGGCGATGAGAGACTCTTAGTATATGAATACATGAAGAATGGTGCTCTTTACGATCATTTACATGATAAGAACAATGTGGAGAAGAGCAGCAGTGTTATAAATTCGTGGAAAATGAGAATCAAGATTGCGTTAGATGCAGCTAGAGGGATCGAGTATCTGCACAATTATGCAGTTCCACCAATAATACACAGAGACGTGAAGTCGTCAAACATATTACTGGACACAAATTGGACAGCCAAAGTTTCTGATCTTGGATTGTCCTTGATGGGTCCTGAATCAGAACGGCATTACAGACCGATGAAAGCAGCAGGAACAGTAGGTTACATTGATCCCGAGTATTACGGTCTAAATGTATTGACTGCAAAGAGCGATGTGTACGGTCTTGGTGTGGTATTACTAGAACTTTTGACAGGGAAGAGAGCAATAATCGCGAATGAAGAGAGTGGAGGCACACCAACGAGCATAGTAGATTTTGCAGTCCCTAAGATCATGCTGAATGAATTGGTGAAGATTTTGGACCCAAGAGTTGGTTCCCCGGAGCTTCATGAAACGGAGGCTGTGGAGCTGGTGGCCTACACGGCAATGCACTCCGTGAATTTGGAAGGAAAAGACAGGCCAACAATGACGGATATCGTTGCCAATTTGGAGAGAGCTTTGTCTCTATGTGTCAGTAATGGTAGCCATGGAAGGATCTCCTCCAGTGGTACAATCTCGATGGCTTCAGATTGAATTATTTTACTTGAAAATTCTTTTCTAATTGAGTACACATTTTTCAGGATGGTGTAAAGAATTAGGAGTTGCCATCCAGTTTCCTTTTGCTTTTGGATTATTTTGGTTAGGTAACAGTGTTGTCACTGACATTGACAAGGAGCTGTCGTAGTCTAATGGGAGGATTTTTGAAAACACTGACGCCCGTCAATTTGATGCTTTTTGAACTTTGACCGGATTAGAGATGTTCAAAAAGGCCGGTTTGGCCTGACTTAAGTTGATTGGATTAGTTGTGGGTTAACAGTCAGGCTTGTGACCTGATTGTTATTTTCAAAACCACGTCAATTTGAAAATTTTCTTTCAAAAAGAAATGACAAATCGGGTTGTGGACCAACCCATCCGGGCTTACCAAGCCACCCATTGACATCTCTAATCTCGAAAATTGTTAATTTCTCTTTTATATCCATCTAACACGTGTTACCTCAGGCACCAAAATAAAATGAGGTGGGATGGGATGGATTGCCTTTGGAATTACAAATGGAAAGGACTCTGCTCGTAGTACTCTTTTCTAAAGTGATTTGGATTGGTCCGGTCCCACTTAATTATTAAAATTCAAGCTGAGAAATGCTTAGGTTAGATATGAGCTTTGACTTATAATGTGAAAGCAAAAACAGGCGCCATCATGGTTGGCCTAGCTTAGGGTGGTACGTTTTATTACCAGGCTTCAAATCCCCCTGGTTGTTGTTGTTTTTGTCCTTTCTATGTTCTCTGTTCCAATAATATCTAACCCATTTAATAAAGGGCACAGAAAAAAATGACACAGATGATTTGAATCCTTATTACTAGTGTATTTAGTATAATCAAATGCTGTCGAGGTAGAGAATCGAGATAGCGAAGGTCCTTTTCTTCTTCAATAAGTAAGTGTAATAGTAAATTCTGTGTGGTCCTCTAACTATCAAAGATCCTAGATTAAAAATGATAATAAAAAAAAAAGTTGTGTTGCATCTATTTATCTTGTCTCATTCTAGACAGTAACTACATTAGTAGGTTTCACTTCAAAGTGTGTACTCTCCTTTTTCATAGTCATTTGTTCTAAATTTCATGCCTCAATTTAGCCACCCGCCCGTAACTTAAGCTTATTACTATTATTAGTATGGAAATGTCATGCTATGTCTACCTTGTTTTTTTAATAAAAAAACTAAGATGTTACTTTATGCCTTATAAATAATTTGTTAGTTGACCCAGATGAGAGTCTCCTTGCCCTAAACCGCCACATCTAACTCTTCACCGATAACCATCCCGATAGCTTGCCTCCATCTCAAATCCCAACAACCCATCCATTGCCACCCTTGTCCTAACACCTTACGACGACCTTTTTTCCTTTCTTGACAACCTTGTCTTGTGACCCACCACCCACAAACATAAACTTTCAACCATCATCTCCCGCCAACCAACCGCTCTTCCCCCGACGGCTTTGCCCCTTATCTCTTAAATACTCTCCCAATAACTCTAGCCTTATCCATTAAACACTCTCTTGATAATCCATTTTTCCCCAATCTTCAAAAACCCTTGTCTTACACCAACATTTTGCCAACAGCCTTTCCTAACACCCAACAACCAAATTAACTTAAACCAAGCTTCCTCCACTCAATGAAACAACAAAATAAACCTAACCTATTCGCCCTACTTAATCAATTAGAATTTTCAGCCCTGGAAGGAACCTTAGATAGGCCAATTTTAAGAGAGGAAAATGGGATCAAGGAGAAGACCAAATGAAGCACTATTATAGGAGACAGAGAGAACATGGGAGAAACTAAGGTATATGAAAACTGATATTGAACCCCCTATCCAGGCTCCTATGGAGATTTTACAACAAGGTGCTAGGAAAAGCAGTACGTCACTAATGGGATTCTTCCTCGAGAAGAGGCTGACATTCTTGTGAACATTATAATGAACAAAGATGGGTTGTTCGTATTTAAATTCAATTCAGTAGAGAATGCACAGAAGGTGCTTGAAGAAAGGCCATGACATGTTTTGGGTCATCCACTTCTCATCAAGAAATGGTATCCGAGGGTTCACGCTGGACAGGAACAAATTGGAGTCAGTTCCATTGTAGGTCAACATACATAAGGTACCATTAGAATATTGGTCTGTTGAGGGTATGAGCTATATAACAAGTAAAATAGGAAAACCATTAGGTTTGCTAAGACATGTATATATTATGTGCATATATTGAAAAAAACTGTCGGATAAACTTCAAATTATGAAGTTGAATTACAATGGAGAGTTAGAGGAAGACACAATAGGAATTACCTAAATGTGGAAACCTAAGACTAAAGAGGAAAAACAAGTGTGGAGAAGGAAATTAACCAAGAAGGGAAGCAAGGATAAGAGCAAACTATAGAACTAATTGTGAGCACTCAAGAGGGAAAGCAAGTACACGAGGAAATTACATATGTAGAGGAGGACATTCAAGTGGGAAAGAAAGCCTCTGAGAAAAATACAGTAGTAGTGGAGAATAATCATAGTGCAAAACAGATGGAGCAGGGAATGGAAAGGGAGGACAATCAAAAGGGGAAGTAAGCTTTTAAGGAAACTATAGTAGTAGAGGAGAATATCATAATGTTAGACAGAAGAAACAGGAAGGGAAAATGGAGATCACCTCTAAGTCAAAAAAAGGGAGACAAGTCAATGAGGTTGGAAAAGGGCATATAAGATGAAATGGTAGGCACTTTTATATTGGAAAGAGAAGAAGTGTCAGGAAAAAAAAATAGGAAATGGGTTTAAACACATCTTGGATCAATAGGAAGTGTAAGAAGAAAAGGATAGTGAAAAAGAAAAAACGATAAAGATAGCTATATGGAATATTAGAGGGCTTAATAGCCTTAATAAACAACTTGCAGTAAAGGACTTAATTAAAAGAAGCAGGTTAGATTTTGTTGGTTTAGTGGAAACTAAAATAAAGAAGGAAAAGAAGGAGAACAACCTTTATTCCTAGATAAGGGATGGAAGGTGATTACAAATCATGCTTATCATATGAACGATATAGTAATTATTGGCTTTAATCCTTAGAACGCGGAAATGGTGAATAGGTTTGAGAATGAACAATTAATAAACTGTGATATACTCTTGAAAGAAACTGGTATTGAGATAGCGATAACAATTGTTTATACAACTAATCACAAATTTCTTAGATAAGGAGTATGGACCAAGTTAGAAAAGGGTCAGTAGCTTCATAAAGAAATCGTGGACAGTTCTTGGAGATTTTAATTATAGTCTAAAACATACTGAAACCAAAGGGGAAGGGGAAAAACATGGGGTCGTCTGATCTGGAGTGTTATGGAATTGAGCTTACTTAGAATAATAAATAGTATGGAGAATGGTATTTGATGAGGAAGCTTGAAAGATGTTTGGTAGATGGTCAATGGCTAGAATAGTTCCCCTTAAGTTGTGCAACTTTTGAGGAACCCAATATCTCAAATCATAGCCTATGTATTGTGGATTTGACAAATAGTGGGTCAAAAAGGAGTGCATCATTCAGGATTTTAAACCATCTAATATAACATCCAAGCTTCAGTGAGACATTTAGACAGGGAATGGAGACTGAGATCCTAGGTTTTTGAAGCTACAAACTGAATGCAAAACTGAAGAGACTGAGAGGTCAATTGAAGATACTTAGTAAAAATACACAAAAGCCAGAATAGAGTGGAATTGACAAAGCACTGGAGGACCTAAAAGATTGTCAAAAAAGCTTATTATCCAGACCTAAGGAGCATCAGCTAAAGAGAAAGGAAGTTGAATTGATTGCAAGTTATAATTAAATATGTTGCTGAGACATAAATCAAGAATGATATGGTTGAAGGAGAGGGGAAGATGTGTTAGATTCTTCATAGGCTCCATCTTAGCTAGAAGAAACAAGAATGTCATCAAGTTCTTAGAAGATGAAGCTGGAGTGAAGTATGAAAACTGGGAAAGCAAAAAAAAAGACTAGTATTTAAGTACTTCTCGAAGCAATATGAACTGACCTGAGAGTTAAAAAGATTCCAAAAGAGGTGATAGTTGATATTAAACAATTGAGTGATCAAAATAAG
Source organism: Erythroxylum orinocense (assembly GCA_025531955.1). Lineage (NCBI taxonomy): Eukaryota > Viridiplantae > Streptophyta > Magnoliopsida > Malpighiales > Erythroxylaceae > Erythroxylum > Erythroxylum orinocense. Next base: position 17,987,049 of record JANZLX010000211.1, on the reverse strand, counting down.
GATGAACTTGTTAGAGAAGTAATAAGTGAGGAGATCAAGGAGACTATTTTCTCAATGCACCCAGATAAAGCTCCAGGACTAGATGGGTATAATGGCATGTTTTTTTAGAAAAATTGGGATATTTTGGGGGTGGAAGTGACAGAAGTAATACAAGAGTTTTTTGATAACAAAACTCTCTTTAAGGAATGGAACAAAACCTTTATGTGTCTAGTGCCTAAACAAATTAATGCAACAAGATTAAACCATTTTATGGCTATTGCTTGTTGCAACATCCTGTATAAAACAATGACTAAAATTTTGGCAAATAAGATAAAAAGGAGCCTACGAGAGATCATTAGTCAGGAGCATAATGCTTTTCTAAAAAGGAGGTCGTTGGCTACCAACATCTTACTTTGTTAGGAATTGATTGAAGGTTATCATTCCTAAAGGAAGAGGAAGAATTGCACAATCAAGATGGATCTAGCTAAGGATTATGATTATATCAATTGGTGTTTTCTTTGTAACATTTTAAAATAAGTTGGCTATCCTATATTATTTAGAGAGTAGATAAAGGAATGTGTAACAATTGCAATGTTAGGAATTTTGGTCAATAGAGAGCCAACCAGGTTAATCAAAGATAGAAGAGGATTAAGGCAAGGGGATCCCCTATCTCCTACCTATTTGTATTTTACATAGAAGCACTATCCACTGTTCTTACTAGGACAGAAGCACTATCCACTCTTCTTACTAGGACAACAAGTACCGAAATATAATTCAAATATCACTGTAGATGTAAGGGTATGAAGCTCACTCACCTTGCTTTTACTGATGACCTCTTATTGTTTTGCTAGGCTAATAAAAACTTTATTAATATACTTATGCAAACAATAAAGGAGTTTCCGGAGTTTTATAGATTGAGAAGCAACCCCTCAAAGAGTTCCTTCCATTTATCTTATAATTCTGATAGAGATGAAGCTCTAGAGGCTATCGAGATAGGGTTGAAACAAGGGAATCTACCTCTCAAATACTTAGGAGTGCCAATATCCCAAAGGACAATAAAGGCAAATGACTGCAAACCATTGTTGAGCAACCCAAATGGAAGAATTAACCAATGGATGTAGGAAAATCTCGGTGCATGCATCATATACATGCGGTGCGGAAAACAAAAAAATTATTCTGGGACTTTCCTGAAGTCCAGGATCTATGTGCCTATACAAGAAAATACCATTAAACATAGCTAAAAATTCCCAATTCACATGCATGTTCGTAACATACACACACACACACACACACACACATATTGGACAACATAAATGGAAGAATTAACCAATGGATGTAGGAAAATTCCGGTGCATGCATCAATACACGTGGTGTGGAAAACAAAAAAATTATTTTGGGACTTTCCCGAAGTCCAAGATCTATGTGCCTATACAAGAAAATAACATTAAACCTAGCTGAAAATTCCCAATTCACATACATGTTCATAACATATATATATATATATATATAAATTCATGGCATTTACATAAATCAATCATTCATATAATAACCATGTACCTTGTGTGTAGTCTCTTTCGTTCTTCGATCTTCTACTCGTCTCCAACGGTATCCACACAGAGATTGGATAAATTAGTCGAATCAAACTCCTTGGTCCAGAAATGGCTAAAACAAAGACAAGAGTGCTAGCTCTCTTCTTTGTTCTATGGAGAGCAAAACTGTGAAAGAGAATGAAGAAGAAGATGATGAGAAAGATGAGGAAAATAAGGTGAGAATCGTGAAGATTGCTTACTTAACCATTTTCATGATTATCATCATCTTATTTGCCTTTTTTTTTCTTTTATCATTTAAATATAATAAATGCATCGCCTTTTGAAGAAGCCTCTCTCATCTTCCACATTGCACATATCTTTTATATATATATGTATATAATGCTGAGATGGTCCAGTTACTCTGGGGTCGATCCTACCGGATCCTAGGTGTGGAAAAAACACCAGAGACATTTTTAAGCAATATCGATGTCACGATCTCATCGGGGCATATCTTGATCTCTTCAGGATCGATTTGGTTCTATTGATCTCCATATAATGGATCTCTATCCAAAATCATTTTATGAATTCTCTGAGTTACTCATATGTGTGTGAATTATTAGGTTCCTGGTTATGTTATCCACTTGGATTAACACTTAATCCAAGCAAGTCATGAGCAGCATCTAGCAATACATCATGAGCTCCAATTGACCGAACAGTAGGTGATTTGACAAACGAACCCATGCTCGTCACTAACCATTTCACGAACCCTCCCATAGATAATTCCTGTTCAATTTGTCCTTTTACCATGTTATATCCCACTTGGTTATGAGTATGGGCAAAGTGTCAACTCTCACTAGACTGACTACGTCAAATCTAGCTTAAGTGATATCAGTTCTCTTCCTGGGACTCATTCCTTTATATGTCAATGAAGACATTCTTCATGACACATGTACTCCGACCAAAGATTTCAAAGTAATGACCCCGACAAGAGGTTGTGGGTATAATCTTCTGTTATCACAGAAGTGGTGAATTCTTTACTTGCTACTCAATTGCCTTCGAATACCTCAAGTTGCACTCAATCACCACCCTATTAGTGACCTCTAAAAGGCAACAAAAAATAGAGTCAAAGCACAGAATCAGTATCCAAGATATCTTTGACTACCTCAAGTTTAAGGATACTTACATCATTGCTATGATGAGATTATCACTAACATTAGAATAGGACATCTATGTGATGATCTCATGGTAGGTGATCCAATGTACTTACTATCTCTAGTAAGCATCCACGTCTCAACTCTAAGCATCTTATTTTTACAGTTTCTTAGATATACTACTTGATCAGATCAAAGAGTTTAACATGTGCTAGTCTATTCAAATTAACAATGTTCAGTCTCATTAATCTTATGACTAGGGATAATTTAGATATTGATATAATTGCACATGATAGGAATCTCAGTAGTATGAACACATCATGATTTCCTTCATGCTATATCATATATTGTGGACTTTATTAATTTTCTTGTAGATCAATATCAATTCATAAATAATGAACTCCAAATTAAGGTAATATGCCTTTCTTTATTAGTAAAAATAAAGTCTGTATACAACTTTGTATAAAACACGCTAAAGGCGATTGCGTTTAGATCACTACTCTAACAAATCTCCCACTTGACCTAAAGCCAGCCGCTTTGATATCTAATACCATAAGCGAGTACATGAGAATCAAAGCTATTCTATGACAATGGCTTCGTCAATGGATCAACAATATTCTGCTCGGTGATAATTCTCTTTATCTGTACATCACCTCGGTCAATGATCTCCCTGATCAAATGATATCTGTGGAGTACGTGCTTGGATCGTTGATGAGACCTTGGTTCCTTCGCCTGCGTAATAGTCCCATTATTGTAACAATACAACTGTATGGGGCCATCACTGCTAGGAACCATACCAAGTTCAGTAATGAATTTCTTAATCTAAACTGCTTCTTTTGCTATGTCTGAACTTGCAATGTACTTTGCCTCGGTTGTTGAATCGACAATCATTTCTTGTTTGGAATTCTTCTAACTGACCACCCCACCGTTCAATGTGAATATGTAACCTGATTGGGATTTGGAATCATCCTTATCAGAATGAAAACTAACATTTGTATGCTTGCTCACACTTTTAGATTTCCATCTCCATATATCAAGAAAACATCCTTAGTCTTTCATAAGTACTTGAGGATGTTCTTGATAGCCACCCAATGACCCTCACCAGGATTTGATTGGTATCTGCTCGTAACAGTTAGAGCATATGATACATCGGGTCTTGTACATAACATAACGTACATGATAGATCCTACTGCAGATGCATACGGGATCATATTCATGCGCATCCTCTCATCTTATGTCTTAGGACAC
>JANZLX010000211.1:17928461-17943593 GCA_025531955.1 Erythroxylum orinocense | reverse complement strand
AATTATGGCTTAACATATTGGAGATTTATGCCATATGTATTTATCCTTTTTTATTGGTGATATACAATAATGATGTCCTATTTATTACTAGAACCTTAATTACACAAACTGGCTAACATATAAATGATAAGTCTTGACTAATGTCTAAAGTATGTACTTGTCAAAAATATTACATACATTAATCTAAAACCACTAAAAAAAGTAAACCAAAATTTATATACTTTTATTATACATGAAGATATAATTAATACACCCAAACACATTAACAAGGCATTAATTGTCCAATTGGTTAATGGGAAATGTTACCTAAGGTGGTTCACTGGTTGGGGCAGTTGAGATTAAACCTAGATTTAAGTCATTTTAACAACTAGTTTTGTCCACTTTTGGATAATCCATCTAGCACCTGAGATTTGTTGAGTCCCTACAAGCATAAATAAAACCTTTTGGGTTAAAATTAATAAGTAAAATAGTGAAAACATGATAAAATATCATTTAAAGGTTTATTTATAAGAATGGGTCAGTGTGTCCTGGTTAAATAGTCATGCTAGGATAATAAATAAAATTTTTAATAATGTTGTGCTGAACTTATATAATAGTTTTAAAATGGGATTCTTAAGTTCTTTATGAACTCTTTTATATTTCTTGAAATTTATTGTTGGTCTTCATCCACTTAAAGAGATTATATGGTAGAGTGAACTTGAAATATGACTTGAGACTCTAATAGAAGTTAAAGAAGCATCAAACAACTATAATATTGGATCTTATGCTTCTAAACTTTGTATTTTAAACTTATTTAATACTTTCTATACTTTTTATTTTTATTTTTATTCCCATTATGAATAATTTGAATATTATTCATAGTATTTTTTTAATAGATCTTAAATTTTCATAGCCTTAAAATGGGTAAAGTTAACTAAATACCTAATATTTAAAACTCATCATTATCTGTATTTATCATAAATATCATATAATTCTTCTTCTCCAGCTTTTCCAATGCCATAGGTTCTAAAGCTAAACTTCATCAACATTTAAGAAACATAGAAGATATTTTTCTCTATTACTATATATTGGTAAAGCAAAATGCGCTTTTTTATTTTCTATTTTCGAATTAGTGATTTTGAGTGCATTGATCACATCTCTTGAAGCCTAAGTAGAACATCTTCCCCATATAAATATAATAAAGTACCTAAAACTCATAAGAATATTATCAATGAACAGATTTAAGATGATATTGAACCATATTTGCTCAATAGAAAATGGAAAATTGCCAATAACAATTATATCACTGTTTAAGAAAATTTTAAATTAGATTAATTAACTCCTACAAAATTCTATAGTATTTTTCTCCATATTGTCAACTTTCATGGTTAATATCACGTTTATTTTTATATATGTTTTTCTCTTCACTTACTTGGATGTTATGTAATATTTCATACCCTTCTTGCAAATAAATTTTGCCAACATTGCAAATTTATTTCATACCCTTCATTATAAATTTCATATGTCAATTATGGGCTTTATATGAACTTTTATTAGGTTGTCAGAAATAAAATTGACTTTTGGAATTATGCAGTAACTTTAAAGGATTAATTGAATGGTCAAATATTAATCAATTCAAGTAATTTAAGATTCTTTTAAAGCTTTGTATTTAGATTAAAATTGTTGTAATTTGAGTCACTAAGAGATACCTAGAAAGAGTTATGAAGAAATAAAAATAGACAAGTCAATTTTTTATGTTATGAAAATTTATTATGTTATTAAAAGTATTTCCTTCCTCTTATTCTATCATTAAGGGGATTTAAATTATTAAGTATAAAATTCTCCATTGGCTCTATAAATAGCCATGTAATATTTTTTTTATATGATAAAGGCAAGAATAAAAGTTATATTACAAGAATACTTTTGCTTTATTATTGGTGTTAGTAAGTAATTTAAGTGTATTATTTTTTCAATAAAATGGTGTTAGCGTCGAATATGAAATCGGAGCTCCTCTCACTTTTGACTACCCGCAAATTGTTGAAGTCAATTATGAAAATCAAACACTTAGGAAGAAGGCCATTCTCAATTCACAATAAAGGCTACTTGGGGCTTTACTGTAGCACTTCACTCTCACAAGACACGTACCTAAGATCTATGGTAATATCCGAGTACGTACCTCGCAAGGGTGGCATGCTACAACAATCATTTAGTCAAAATTTATTACAAAACTTTTGTTTCTTTAAAACAAGGTACACGTAAGTGGAAATCACTAATCCAATTGGCCCATGTCATTTTGAAAACATTTACATTTATAAGTTACAATTATTACAAACATTGGTATTCAACAGTCACTTGTGCCCATTTCTGATACAAAACACTTAGAATCATAAAGTCATTTCATTATCAAATTATTCACATACACTATGTACAATTTTTGCAGAACATAATTCGAAAATAAATCACTGAAGACATATGTAGGTGCAAATTGATCCCGACCCCTAATCCATATCAGACCTCTATGACTATGCTCCATTTAGCCTAGCTGAATAATTCGTCAAAACTGGAAAAGCCACATTGCAATTTTTGATGAGTTTTGCAACTCAATGAGTGAACCATCATTGATGATTTCACCAGATTACAAACAAACATCAAATCTATCATATATATTCATTCAAAACATGTAATTATTATTCAGACACTCATATAGCATGGCATAACATATGGTCACTCATTACAGCTTTGAAAATCATATATGAATGCTATATGTATGAGACTCACATTCGTTCTTATTGTTGTGACTAAGTGCCTATCACATACTTATACAAATACTGGCCCATAGGGCTCAGTCAGAACAGAATCATGGAGCATAGCTCTACGTACACACACATATATCACGGAGCAAAGTTTTACGTGCAGAACATATATCACGGAGCAAAGCTCTACGTGGAAGTACTGCATACTAGCTACTCAATTCACAACGCCTTTATCTAAGCATGCATTTTATGAAATGCATCAAATACTGATTATGCCATATCAGACAATCACATATGATGTTCAATAAGAAACTCATAATCATCGGACCTAAGTCTGGCATTTAACATTCATTGAGAATTCACATATCATAAAGGATTTCACATCAAATCAGAACACTTCCAATGCATGAAATACTAATTATGCCATATCAGACAATCACATATGATATTCAATCAAAAACTCATAATCATTGGACCTAAGTCTGACATTCAACATTCGTTGAGAATTCACATATCATAAAGGATTTCACATCAAATCATAACACTTCCAATGCATCCCCAACATTCAAACTCCTCGGACTTCAAATCCAGAATTCAGAAACAAATCACAAGTAGTTCAATAATATTGGAAGTTTAAACAAGTCAAATCAAATCGAATCAATATAGGAAATCATCTAGGTTGACTCACAGTAAGCTACAATAAGTTATTGCCTGGATGGTCTGGTAATGTCTGACTGACGTCCGATGTGCTCCTCTAAAATATACAAAACACATTCACAAATATCACAATTTTGCACAAATGCACAAGTGTTCTTTTATGCATATCAAGGTATAGAAAGTATGCACAATGCATGTTCAATGACAATTCCGGGGTACTCTATTGCGATCCTTATTAACAATTCATTCAGATATCAAGGCATTCATTAATACCATGCAAATTTACAATTGAACCATAACAAAACAATATCAAACAATTTCATAACTTCATTTACCACTTCATATTTTTCCTCTAATACACATACAGGACAACTTTCCATACTAAATATGATAAGGTGATGGACACAATTTGACAACACTTCCTTCTGTAAAGTTGTTCTCCAATGTCCTAACTTTCTAATGACACCAAAATAATTTAATTTGGTTCAGTAATTTGGAAGATATGCCTCAATCATTATCAGGTTGTCCATGTCCAAAAACAGTGTACTATGTACAAATTCCATCTGGAAATTCAATATCTTAGATAATGAATCAAAATTAGACTTCTTGAGACAATTTGTAGACCTATATATCTATTTTACTCCAAATTAAAAATCATCTCATTTTGAATACTATAGATCCAAATATAATCAAAATACTGAAGTGTGTTCAGAAAAATAATCATATTTCATTGTTCCAACAGATTCCACATTTTGACTTGATCAATCTTTCTCAATTCAATTTAGAATGCTACAAAAAAAATTTCAAAGATAGAACAATATGTTAGGAATCCATTGGTTTAAGTCCCATGTCATTTAGAGGTCGGGAGAAGAAGTTATGTTCAAAAGAAGGAAGGCTATTCAGGTGAGTCAACTCTTTGGTCAAACCAGCAAAGTCACCATCGTGCTTAAGCACAACGGTGCTTTCCAACCAATTTCAGCAATGTCACCCTCGTGCTTAAGCACGAGGGTGACTTCCCAACCCACCAAGCAATGCCACCATCGTGCTTAAGCACGACGGTGACTTCTATTCAACTACAAATTGCATCTTCTTCCTCTCATCAATTTTCTCCAGCTCTTTCCAAAATAGAATTTTGGGTCACTTTTACCTAATCGTTTTGACAATTAAAACGGAGGATTTGGGCCAAACTTTCTTCTAAACAATTATTCCTTTATATCTTAAATTTCAAATGAAACTAGTTTCATGCAATTTGGTTCGATATTCTGCAAGTTATGCTAAAAACACTACAGACTGTTCCAAACCATGACAGAATCCACAAACTTAACTTCCAAACTCCATAACTTTTGATCCAGAACTTTAAAATTTAAAAACATTATATCAATGGAAAGATAAAAGAAGGATATACAACTTTCATGAAGACAATTTTATCAAAATCTCTCTAGATCAGTACAGAAAAATCACAGAAGTTTCAGATCGAAAATCCAACTCTCCACTATTCTTCCTCTCTCTCTCTACTGTAACTTTTCCATAAACTCAATCTCCATTAATTAACTCCAATAAATTGCAAACCATTCCTCTACCTCATTTTTAGCTCATCACTACTCACAAAATTCCAAAAAATCCAAGATTCACTTTAAACATCAAAATCTGACCATCACACATCCAACTTTAAATTTCTAGCATTTTTCCCACATTCACAATTTCAAATCCTCGTCTGTGTCATATAGGACGCTGTTATACCTTCACATGCACATAATCATCTCTAACCCCAGCCATCATCAAAAACATGGTTCAACAAAATTTTCAGCACATTTAAACGACTATATAAATTCACGCATGTCCACAGTGAATCTAACATATTTCTCCAAAACAAAACAGAGTATCTCAATCCAATGCATGCAGTATCAAAATAACTCTAAAACATCATAAAAATCACTTACTTGGTTCAGTTCAAATTCCAGTAAAATTTCCAACTGTGTTATTAAAGACCAAATTTCGGTGGATGAGCAAGGAAAACAATTATAAAATACGGTGTTCTTTCGGTGAAGAAAACAAATAAACGAAGGAAAGAAAGCTACAGATAATTTCTTTCTCTAAAACACTTACTACGCGTCCACTTTGCATGTATTTCACGTGTCATCCAATTAAGACTGCCTCATGTCACCACATATGCAAGTCATTTGTCAAAATTCAATCAGTCCACGTGTCACTATATAATTGGCTCATAAATCAATTTTTTTTAGTCCAAAAATTACACCAAATTCACCAAAAATTCTGAAATACCCGAAATATTACTAAAATTGTCAAATCACATTTTAATCACATTTACTAACTTAATTTTACCCGAAAATGTCAATGAATGATTGTACAATTATATTAATGTGCAAAAATGTGCATGTCATATTTAGCATAAGCATGAATTGTACTTTCTAATTTCTCAATAATTTCGTGTATTACACAATTCTAGCCTTAACATAGGTAACGGGATGTTACAATAATACTAGGTGATCGAGAGCTTCTATCATCTGACCCGCCTAGCTTGCTTAGTTTTGGATTATGGACGTTGTTTCTTGGTATAGTTGCATCACTTCCTACTAGACCTACTATACACCTTAGTGAAATTGGAAAGTATTAGCAGTCATAACATTAATGAATTCTTCTAAAGATTTACCTATTGCCGGCTCTCCAAATCTTGGATGCTAGATTTTGTATCTTGCCAAAATTGCCTTCCATCATGTTAGAATTGTAGAGTATTCTATTGAATATATTAATTATTTTGTTGAATTTGAATATTGTAAGTAGCAATAACATTAAGTAATTCTTCTAGAGATGGAACTAAGTCAAAATAAGAAGCTTATGGTCTATACGAGAATTGTTGTGTGTCTTGCAAAATATTATAAAAGTCATTTTTTTATTACCCCATCCCTAACTAAAGTTTGCATGATCAATCGAAACTTGGTTATAAGATTAGGAATATGAGTTATAGAAAAAATTACTTCTGTCCATGAAAAAAAATTAACACACAAATACTAAACAAAAAGTGAAAAGATCATAAGATAGTTGAAAAGAAACTAATTATAAACAAATATATATATAACATCAATTAAAATCAATAAAAAAACTAAAGCACCATACTCCCCGATAACAGCTCCAAAATTGACGTCGTGCATTGTAACATAACTTAAAATAACTAGACCTAAAACTATAGCTGTGATGAGTTTAGGTCAATCCTACAGAGAGTGTTTGTAAAGCTTTTGAAATTAAAATAATCAATGCTTAGGTTTAGGGGTGTTTGGTTGATTTTTAAATAAGAAAATAAAATGAAAAATTAATAAAAATTGAAGAAAACATTAAAAAATGATGAAAAGTGATGAATTCATTAGGGACACAGTCATCGATTCAATCTGGTCCTACATATAATTGAGCATACTTCATTGAATTATTGTTCTCATACCTCTCTTAGTAACTATTAATCATAGGTTAATGATAAGCTCTACTAACTCCAATTTTTCCTTAGGTCGTGTTTAATTATGAAACGCTCGTTAATTAAACCTAACTATCAAACAACTTAGAACAAGCTCTATAGATTAAATCGGGTAGCTGCATTACGAAATAAAAAATTGATTAATCAAGGCAACAACCATATATGCTTGGGTAATTTAACCAAGTTATGTTATCCCTAATGATTCGGAATCAATCAGAAACACAATAATTACGGATTGTATCCCTAACGGTCTGACATCATTAGTAGCTATAAACAAATCTCAATATAACAATTACATATTATATTGAAGATTCTAACGATGGGTTTGTAATAAAATGATCCAATGAATGTATTAAAATCATCTTTTCACAATACCCAAATAATAAATATAAGATAACATAATCAAATCCTAAGAGAGAAAGAGCAAAAAAAGAAAAAGATGATTAACCAGGTTCTTTGGCATCGATATCACCTCCAAATTGAGTTGGGAAGCCTAGCCTTCTATGGATCTCCAAAGGATGAAAGGCTTGTCCATCGTTATTCTCCCAAAACCTCCAAACCAAGAGCTCCCTTTTTGAAAACGAGCCCTCCAACCTTTCATCACATTCTACCATAAAAAATGATGTTTTTATACTAAAAAGTAGGGTTTGGAGACAGCTGGCCAAAGTCACAAACGTGACTATGTTAGAACACAGTTGTGAGCCTTTGTGTTATGCGTGTGACTAATGTTGTCACACCCATGACCTATGACAACATGACGCATGGCCATGAGTCTTACATCTTTAATTCTTTTTGACATTTTCTTTTCTTCTCTTACTCTAATCCTTCTCCTTATTGCTCCATGAAGATAATTGAGTGTGAATCTCTCACATGACTCAAATATTATACTTTCGACTCACTTTTGCTCTTTCACTTCCAAATTGTTCCTAAAACCAAATATGAACTAAAGTGAATGTCTTTAGGCATTTCATAGGAACAATCACCAAGTGTTATGGAATAAATGTACAAACAATGAACAACATATCAATAACAACTCAGTAAAAGTTCCACTAAATGCAAGGTTTAGGGAGATCCAAGAGTATGCAACCTTACCCCTAACTAGTAAAGAGATTGTTCGAATATATATAATAAGGTAAAAAAAGACAAGTAAATAAAAAAATACCATATCACAAGAATATGTTTAGGTTATGTAAGGAAATGCTTAGACTAAATAACAAAGGAGAAAGAACTACACATAAAAGGACATGACAAAATACAAGACAAAATATTTGAAGGAAAAAGTTTAAAAGTTTTATGAAAAAGAACTCTCTATATGAGATCATCTACCTGTATCCTAGTATGTCAAAGTTTTCTATTGAATTCCATGTTCTAGTACAACAAAGATTTATTAACCCCTAATTAGTCCCCGAGAATGTAACTATCCATATAAAGAAAATCACCACTTATATCTTTGACTAAGGTTTTCATCATAAAAGACTTATTATCATTATTCATTTATCTCTCCAAAAATAACCATAAGGTTTTTTTAATTTTAAATAAATTAATTTTTCTGAGATTAGAAAAACTAATTTGATTTTTTTTAAGATTAGAAAAACCACATAAAGCCTCTATATCTTTTAGGGATAATGATTTTATTAATACTTCAAATTTTTCCTAATGTTACTTTCAATGCCTAAATTTTTAAGCTTAGTGTTCAAATAATTTAAAAATTCCAACATTAGCGTCTTCATTAGTCATTTTATGTGGATATTAAATCAGTGATAACCCCTTCATTATTGTTGATGAGATACTCCACGTGGATTGTAATGTAAATTATAATATTATTTAAATTTCATATGAATCCTTATAAGTAACACTCCAATTGAATCTTTAAACTAAACCTATAGCAAGCTCTAAACAAATTCTTAAATACTTAAAATTATGAAATCCTTAACCTTTTTAAATCCATAAATTGGTTTAAAAGAACAAACTCCAAACCCTAAATTAAAATAAAGAGGCATGAGTTGAGAGAAAAGAGTGGGGTTTTTTTTTGGATATCTTTAACCTACCATTTCTGGCCTTAACAAGCATTGCTTGCTTATGATTCTTATAATAAAGATGTCCATTGATTACACTCATTGACATTACAAGCAAGAGGAGAAAGATTATCCCAACTAAAACCTTTGAACTTAAGACAGGTCTCTTGTTACACTTTTTCTTAGAGGATCTTCTATTAATATAAACCCAAATATGACAACATAAAAATAACAGGAGATGTCCTTATTACAATAAGGTAAATAGTTGGGAATATCTAGAACAATTAAGTTGAAATTAGCAAAATTAGTTCGGAAGGAGGAGAACATTGAATTTCTTGTCCTTCTTCTCAGTAATTTGTAGGCATTCTAAGGTCCAAATGAAGAATGATTCTAAATGCTCTATAACTAGAACTTTGAAGTTGAATCTTATAAGTTAAGGACATTCCACCTTTAATGAAAATGTGATATGGTTTGGTGTCTTTCTTTTCTCATTCTAATTTGTATTTCTTTATTTTAATTTGAAATTTGAGTTTTGTTCTTCTAAATTAGATTAGGGATTACATAATTTTAAGTAAGGATCAATTCAGGGTTTGATGTAGGATTTAGTTTAGGAATTCATGTAGGGTTTTATTCATAAAGGAGTATTTTGATATTTAAATAATATTATAATCCATATTATAATCTACATGGGTGTTATGTCAACTCTAACGAAAAGAGTTATTGTTGATTTAGCACCCCTATAAAAATGACTAATGGGTACTATCTTTGAAATTTTCAAATTATTTAAGTACTAAATTAGTAATTTTAAAAGTTTAAACACTAAAACTAATATTTAGATAAGGTTGAGACAATAACGAAACCATTATCCCTAACTCTTTATCTTAGATAAAAATTCTAATGATAACCAAATATAATTCTCTGTTTACATACTTCAAATTCTAACAAATAAGAAAGTTCTTCATAACGATTTTAAATAGTGATGACACTTTAGCCTAGGCTCAACCTAAAGTAAATGGGTAAAGCTCAAATTAATGAGTTTTAACTGAAGATTGGACCAAAATAAGCTTTAAGTTGGAATTAGGCTCGGGCTAGTTAGCTTAGCCTAACTCACTTGATTTATTTGATTTAAAATGATGTTACTTGTTATGGATAAAATATTGAGCTATTGAACCTCTCTTCTATCCCTCTGTTAGTCTCACTCTAATTCTCTATTATTAAACTAAGGGAGGATATATTTATTGTTTTGTTGATAGTAGAGGATAATTACTATTAATGGTTTATTCTTTGATGCTTTAAAAGAAAGCAACATGAATTAAAGTTAAAAAAATTGTGGAGACCAAATGCTTTCAAGTCAAAAAGAAGATCAAGATCAAGATAGATCAAAGCTCAACAAGTCTATTAATTTACTTTTAATCTTTCTTATATCTTCCAATTAGTTATTTACATGATTTAGGGGCTCTTCATGCATCATAATATTAAGCTTAATGCATAGATCTTTTCATTTATCAAGAGGAGTCAATGTTTTAATTTTAAATAAAACCCTTTTGATCTTTAGAATGCTCTTTTGGAAGCTTTTAAATATTTTTTTAATCAAATTTTAATTAAAGGAATGCATTTTGATGTTTAAAGTAACTTGAAAAGTCTTTAAAACATATTTTCAAACATATTGGTTGACTAGTTTATAGGTATGTCGACCAATGTGTTGTTTATGGAGACATTGGCTGACCAATATCAAGGTGTGGTTAACCAATATGTTAGGAAATTTTAAAAACAATTAGTTTGTATGATACATTAATCAATATATTGGTCAATCAATTAGTTAACCATTATGCTAGATTGGTTGACTAATGTCACTATTATTATTCACTACTGTGACTAGTTTTTGTATTAAATGACATTTTTGAGCCAGTATAGGTATAAATAGTTGGGATTTTGATTGTCATATATATTTATGACATTTAGGGGTTACAATAACACATTTATAAGAGCTTTTAAACATTTGCAATCATTCATTTATTAGTTATGACATGATTGAGAGCCTTTCAACTTTAAAGTTTACAATTACGCTTTATTTGAGTTGTAAACATTAGTTAGGATTGGATTTCATATATTTAAGGTCTAATAAGTAGCATCAAGGTTCCTCTTCATCCTTCAAGGAAGGTTTTTCTTTCAATCAAATATTATTATAAGAAGGTTTGTCTTCACCTAGTTAAAAGAAGACATTAGTGGAATTATAAGAGAACTTGGGGAGTGGTGTAGGTAAGGTTCGTTTGTGAAATCACTAAAAATAGACTTACATCCTCTCTTCCTATATGCTTTATATTTCATTTGATTAATTGATTGAGCTTATTTAAATTGTTATTGCGTTTCATCATTCAATTTGAAATATTGTAAGGGTCTTTCTTAATTTGCAAAAATCATCACAATTTTCACTAATACCCAATTCACACCCTCTTAGGCATCGTTAAGGACTAATAAGTGGTATTACAGTGAGTCTCTTTTTTCGTAATTTCAAATGAAATTTGATAAAAGATCTTCATGTGATATCTAGATGCATATATATCTTCATCTAGCCAAGATGGCTAAAATATTAGTAAAACTCCTTTTTCTGATGGAAATGATTATTTATATCATAATACTATAATGAAAATTTTCTTGATGGACAAAAATGTTAACTTATAGGACATTGTTTCAATTGGTCCATTCATTTATATTAAAGTTATAGATGATAAAAAAATTATTTCTTCCTATTACTTAAAATAAAATATGAAAGTTCTGAAAATAAAAAGACAATGAGATCATTCAATAGAGTCTTTAGGTGTGAAATAACTCATAAAATTTGACATATTTTAAAAGTTACATATGAGGGAACAAATTAAGTAAAGGGGTGAAAAGTGAGTATGCTAACACATCAATATGAATTATTTCAAGTGAAGTATTATAAAAGCATATCTAGCATGTAAACTAGATTCATTAACATTATCAATGTTCTCAAAGACTTAGGAAAAATATATTATAATTTTAAAAACATGAGAAAATTGCTTAGGTTTCTTCCAAAGTCTTTCAAAGCCAATGTGACAATAATCTAATAAGTAAAAGACCTAAATGTGCTACCATTTGAGGAACTTATTAAATCAATACATATCTATTAAATAAGGCTTAAGGAGAATCAAAAAGAAGAAACAATGGTTCCAAGGAGGAATAACTTAGCCTTCATGACATATAAGGAGGAATCAAGCGAAGAAGAAGAGAAATCAACTAGTGAAAGTGATGAGGAAGCCAATACCTTAATCACTAAAAAATTTATGAATTTTTTTAGAAGAGATATTTTTTCAAAAAGAAAGGAGTTCAAAGGTGGTAAGACAAGTACAAAATCAAAATAAAATAAATTTACTTATTTTAAGGTAAGTAACTAGGATATGAGAAGTCTCAATGACCTCTTTTTAAGGATAATGGTAAATATAAGACAGATGAAAAGAAGAAGAAAAGGGACAAAAACAAAAATAAGGCACTTAAAGCCTCAATTTTGGATGAAACAAATGATTCTAAAATTGGGCATTTGGAAGGAGAAGAACTCACATGTGGTTCATGGCTAAACATAATGATGAGGTACTCTCCAACTCTAAATAATATAATATTGAATGTGAAGTTGAATTGTCATATGATAAACTATTTGAGAGCCTTTAAATTATAAGTATGAAAAGGAAGAAGATATTTTCCAAACTTGAAGATATGTAAAAGTGTCTAGATGTACGCATAAGTGAAAATGAAAGGATGAAGAGTGAATTGCATAATTGATGTATACTAGATATTATCTATTTTCAGCACTATATTCACGATATATTGCTTTTGTCTCAAATGGTTTTAAAGGATTTGATGTTTAATTTAAAAAGGTTTTTTCATTTAAGGTCTTTATACAAGGAAAATTTCAAAATTGGAGAAGAATTTAAGTAAAATGGAGAAATTTTGGAAGATTTGGGGAAGAACCATATAACAAAACATCATACACAGATACATGTTGAGGGCTATGCATAATTATGATTGCTTCTTTTTCTTTAGCATACCTATTATACCTCGTGTTACCCCCATGTTGAACCCTATAGTCCTATGGCTAAGAAAAAAAAAGTAACTTTCATGATGTTTTGCATTAATATTGATCAATAGTTCACCATTCTTTAGAGATAGAGGAATATTTCATCAATTTTTTGCAAACTTCAAGATTCAAAAACATCAATTCTTTATCTTGCTCTCTTTATTTTTTGATGTATATATTTTTGTGTGATTATGAACTAACTAGGTATTAGATTTAGTTATGAAAAACCTAAGATGTGATATACTCTAATTCATTATTTAATTTGATAAAATTCTAGTTTTCTTATGATTTATTCATACTTTTATATTGATTAAATCTAAGTAGCAACATCAAAAGATTTGACACTTGATTCAAGCATCGAAATTCAAGAGGTGAGATGTATGTTTAATTCACAACACGAATAAAGATGGTTAAGTGTTGAGTTATTCGAGATAAAGTTGTTAGATTTTCTTAAGTTCAGGTGAAAGCTATCAAAAGCATTTATAAAACGAATTAAGCATTCTTAGTTTGTCTAAATTTGAAAGGGATTTTGATTTATTAATATATAAATAAGGATTATACATTAAGAGAGAGAGAATATTGTCTAAGAATTTACAATAATTTATTAGTCAAAGGTGAAGTTAAATATAGTAAAGTCCTAGGAGAATATGTCCTAAATCTAGTTAATTTATAGTTTAGTATATTCTTGATTATTTCTTTGCATTAGTATTTAAAATTGTTACTTATTTTGTTTACCTCACTCATTCATCTATAAAGGTTAATCTAACTTATTAAGTTTCTTAATAGTCGGTAGTTTATCGATATACCTCGTAAGATTGTCCTGTACTTGCCTATGTTAGCTACAACTGTTTCATACACTTTTGTTAAAATATAATGATTGTTATCTCCCTAACCAACTTGTGCTCCATTAAAGTTGAATTGCTCCACATTGTTGTTTTCCCTTAAGAAGCAATTAGCTGTGATATAACTCTCTTATCCATATGACTCATATTCATGCTGCATTGTTGTGAGTTGAGAGGAAAAGGTGGCTTTCAGGCTATTCAATTGCTTGGTTAGGTTGTCGATCTCAGCCTGCAATGTTGTCATTGAATTTGCAATAATCATTCCCCCTGGGTTCCAAAAGGATTTATGTTGTATGCTTCGTTCCAATGTCCAAAGATGACTATTGTATGCCATCTCTTCCAACCGATTATATGCCGCTTCAACAGTTTTCCTCATGAATGGTCCTCCAGTAGCTGCATCTATTTGGTGTTCCTTGTGGGTGGATTAACTCCATTATAGAAGGTTTGCAAAAGGAATTCGTTGGGTAAGTTATGATGAGGACAACTCCTTTGCAACTCTTTATACCGCTCCCACCCTTCATATAAAGACACCCCATCATCTTGCTGGAAATTGATAATTTCCTTTATTAGTCTTATTGTCTTGCTTAAAGGGAAGTGCTTATCTAGAGAAGCTCGCACTAGCTACTCCCAAGTTGTGATGTTGGCTAGGTTGAGAGAATTCAACCACACCTTGGCTCTATCCCTGAGTGCAAAGGGAAAGAGCCTCTTCCTAACATCGTCTTCTGACATCCTAATATATCGGAAGGTGTCACAAATTTCTAAGAAATTATCCAAATGAGCATTGGGATCCTCATTGGCTAACCCATAGAATTGCACATTGGTTCGCAGTATGTTTAACAGTGATAGGTTAATCTTGAATGTGCTCACTTGCTGGTGGTCGTGTGATCCCTTGATGATGAGCATTGAGTTATGGCCTCATGAAATCCATAAGTGTTGGATCCCGTTTCTGGAGCCCAACTCATCATAAACGAATCATACCTTTTATTACTCTGATACCACACATTTTGGGTCCCGTTTTTGGAACCCAACCTCTTACTCCGCTAATCAAAAATTCGCATACGTTAAATCGTTGGAAAGATAGAAATCAACTTAGCCAAATTCCTTATAGATCAATACCAAATTTATCCCAACTTCACTTCCTTTATTGCAACATCATTCAAAGCAATTCAACTTCTAATTGGAATTCATCCCACACCCAAGCCTCAATTCATATGATTCTTCATATTCAAATGCATCTTATCACTCACCACAAATCCTACTTTTCTTTTCCATAATTCACTTATTAATAAATCGCAACAATTTATATTCA
>JANZLX010000211.1:17878997-17897941 GCA_025531955.1 Erythroxylum orinocense | reverse complement strand
TCAAGACTTAGTCAAGCTGATTGTTCACCTATTTTTCTCCTAAATTGTTATAGTTTGTTTCTCAAGTTTTGGACCAAATGGGGGGATTATTGGTGTTATTGGTCCAAAACTTGGACTATGCGGTTTCTCAACATTATTATCCCAATAACAGTCACAATGTTTTACCATTGTTAAGCAAATTATGGTGCTTAACATTATTAATTCTCCCTTTTGCTTTAATATCTTGTAATTCTTCTTATTAATGTATGAAATTGTTTCTACTATATAAACCCCTCATACATTTGCTCCTTCTCTTGACTCCCATAGTTACGCATCTTCTCATTTTCTCCAAATAAGACACAAATCTCCTTCCACAAAAGGGCATCTTTACGTACATATCTTCTTATTTTATTGATTCTACTTTTGCCTACTTTATTAATTCTCGGAGATAGTTCTTACTTTGCCCTTTGAAGTGCATTGAAGTTGTGGAGAAGGTATTAACCTTGGGGGTCAGATCATATTGTCTTGCTGCACCGGAAAGGGGGAATTTTTGACTTAAGGCAGTGATTTTCACAACGCCTTGCGTTATCAAATAAGTTGGGCTAATTTAATTATTTCTACTATTTTCGCTAACACTGTTGTATTTGAAATACCAGCCAAATAACATATAATTATATAAAATTTATAAAATCTGAGGACTAAAATGTAAAAAAAAAAACCTAAAAAAGCCAAAACTATAGTGTTCTTCATTCTTCCACTTACCTTATTCCCCACCACCTCCTATCCTCGATGTCAGTCTCCCACTCCCTCGTCTATGTCATCTCTCCAGAGTCCAGTCATCTCCATGTCACTCTCACTCGCCTCCAGTTGTCTTAACATACTCTCTGTCACCTTGTCGTCCCCTCTCCTTGTGGTCACCATCGTCAGTCACCATCATTGTTGGTAATCTCTCACAACCTGTCGCACCTTTGTGTCTCGACACCGATAACATATTGTCCTCCAAGCTCCACCCCAACTTCGAGTGCTACAACCCATAAAAAATCATCGCCCATGCTCCACCTTTGGTCCTCCACGGTCGTATCACATCACCCTCTTTTGCTGTGTTGTGTTGAAAATTTCCAACATTGTGAGCTTAAGCCAAGATTGCATTTTGCACGCAAAATTTGATGAAAGTGGAACCATGTGTGATAATTGATAAATTGATAATGTGATTGCTTGTGTTGTAGTTTTACGGACTTGTGTTGTATGGCTTGTGAATTATGATTGTAGAAGTTTGAATTTGTGTTATTCATGAAAATTAACAGTGTTGTTTAGAAATCAGAACTAGTTGTCTCTATGTTGATTGAAAACTATAATTTTAAATTGGATTATGAATTTGAGGTTATTCATTTGTTGTATTTGAGCTATTCTTGTCTAAAATTTAAAATTGAGATACATTGAAATTTGAAAGAAAGTTTAGTCTTTAATCTTTATTATAAATTGGGTTATAAATTGAATTTTGTAATCATCAAAATGGTTAGTTAAGCTATGGTTGAATTATATGATTAGTAATTATACAAATTGAATTACAGTTGTGAGTTTGTATCTATAATTATATTATTTAACTAACTAATCAAGAATCATACAAAATAAGTTATAGTTAAGAGTTTATGGTTGAATCACATAATTATACAAGATAGGTTATAGTTGAGAGTTTATGTTTAAATTATGTAATCACATAAAATGAGTTATATTTCTAACTTTATGGTTGAATTATGTGTTATACAAATTGAATTATAGAGGTGAGTTTATAGTTAAATTATGTAATAAGTAATAACACAAAATGAGTTTTAGTTGTAACTTGTGAATTTATGATCAAATTATATAATCATACAAAATATGCTATAGTTGTGAGTTTATTTTTGAATTATATAACTAAACAAAATAGTTTATAGTTGTTATTTTATTTTTTGATTATGTAATCACACAAAATAAGTTATATTTGTGAAAGTGCAACAATTAATATATATATTTTATATATATTTGATGTTTGGGAAAGAAACATGAGTTATTAAGAAACTATTATTCATCTATTTCTTCATTCTTTTACACAAATTTATTTTGATATGAAGCTATTAAGTTAATTTTGATATATGTCTTCATTTATTTTTATAGATAAATGGAAGAAACTTCAAATACTCCTGATAATTCAGCCACTTCAGGATATTTCAATGATCCAGTTTGGGCTCATGCTAGATAGGTTCCTGGAATGAAGAACCATATCATTTATTTGTATTATAACAAGCATTTGAAAAGTGGAAGATCATTAGATTAAAGAAGCATTTAGTTGGGGTTAAAATTGATGCAAAGCCTTGTAAAAATGTAAGCATTATATGCAATTACAAATGAAAACTTTGCTTAAAGAGTATCAACGTGAGAAAGATAGAAGTTAAAGATTGAATTACGAAATTGGTAATGGAAATTCTTTTATTGGTAGTCAGGATGATAGGGATGTGTTGAAGTTAGTAGTATTCTTACCTAATAATAAGAGAATATTGCACATGATGTTAGCAAAAGAACAAGATATGTGTCTAATTTTTTTCACTATAAATAACTCCTGGAGCTCAGACCTTAATCCGTAGTGCTTTATAATCTAGAGAAGCCACTTATAATGTGGACATGACAATGACTAGATTGTGGTATGATTCATGTATAACATCCAATGTTACCTAGTCTTATTATTATCAACCTATGGTAGATGATATTACCTACGGTATACAATACAAAACTCCTTCAATTGATGCCAATAGAAGTAAACTTTTGAGTTGCTCTATTTATAAAATAAAAAGTTATTTTAATGAAAGAAAAATGACTTGGGTTACTCATAGATGTTCAATTATATGTACTGTTGGACAAATAGAAAATAAGAACCTATTATTATTTTTTGGGTTTATTTTGCAAAGGGAACCATATTTTTGAAGTCTATTAAGGCATCTGACCTTATTAGGAATAATGATACTCTATTTCGAATATTTGATGAAATTATGAATGAATTTGGTCTATAAAATATTGTTCAGTTCATTGTTGACAATGATTATACTTATGAAGCAGTTGGAAGAAGATTGCAAAGTAGATATAATTCTTTTTATTAGATTCCTTGTATTGTACATTGCATTAACTTGATGTTGAAAAATATGTGAGATGTTAGTACATAAAGTAAAAAAGGTGACCAAGTTCATCTACGATCATTTGTGGGTCCTGAATTTAATAAGAAAGGATTTCACAAATGGTAGTAATTTATATCATCCTGCTATTATAAGATTTTTAACTAATTTCTTATAACTTCAGTGTTTTATTCTGATAAAGAAAGAGTTAAGGCAAATGTTACAACTAATAAGTGAGTAACATCTCATCATGTTATGTGCAATACTAGGTTGGAGGTTTCTAGAATTATACTTGAAGATAATAAATTTGCTCCCAATGTCAATTTGTCATTCAAGTTTGTGAGTATTTGTTAAGGGTATTTCGTTTGGCTGATAGTGATGAAAAAGCAATAATTGGTTATTTTTATGATGTCATAGAGAGGACGAAGGAAGTAATTAAGGCCAATCTAAAAAAACATCTTCTTTATATAATTTATGTACACCTTATTTTGTAGTTATCAATAAGAGATAGAAAAGGTAACTTTACTCTTCGTTGTTTGCAGCTGGGGTATTTTTGAATCATATTTTCTATTTCAGACCTAGTTGTACAAAGAAAGCTTAAGTTAATACAAAAAATGTCATTAACTATTACAACTATTGTTACCCAAATTATACAAGATCTTTTAAGCTCCCAAATAGAGATTTATAAGAATATTTCCAGTGATTCTGGGATGCCTATTGCTATTTGTTAAAGAAACAAACTTAAATTAGGTTTTTTTAAAACTTTTTTTAATTATTAAAAACTAATCATTAATTTATTTTGTTTATATTATTATTTTTGTTATCTTACAGTTGCTTATTGGGACCAATTTAAAAGTGGTATTTTATAATTGCAAAAGTTTGTAATTCGAATTCTAAGTCAATGTGTGAATGCAATAGAGTGTGAAAGGAATTGAAACACATTTGAATCCTTCAATTCCAAGAAAGGAATAGATTGGAGTATAAAAGATTAAAGGACTTGGTATTTGTTTACAATTTAAAACTTCATGAAAGGTATGTTATTATCATTATTGAATTGAATATAATTTCTTTTAATTTCTTAATAATTTAATGTTACGTGTGTAATAGGATTCTTAATATAATAAGTAGTTCTGTAGATCCAATGTACTTAGCAGATTGAGTTTTTAAAGAACCAAGTTTGATAGATAAGAGTGACTTAGAAGACAATATTAGATAGAAAAATATTGATATGTCATTTGATGCAATGAATTTGAATGGTAGTGATAATAAGACTCCTTTCAATAGTAAAAATTTTGTATCAAATAAAAATTTAAGTCAGTGCGATTTGAGCAAATATTCGATTGGATTAAGTTCTAGGTTTTTATTTCTTATTTTCTTTTAATTTCACTTATATGTGATATAAACATTAAATTCTATATGTGTAATATAAATATAATTGTAATTTCTTTTTGTTTCAAGTTTATTTTTTGTTTGATTGTTTCTTTGACACGCTCTTATTGTAAATTGTAATGCTTTAAAAGTTATAGATAATTATTATTCTTTTTATTTAATATTTTAATACAATTATTATTTATTATATAATGTAATTGTTATATTTTCGTTAATGTTCTATTTGTATGATGATTAAATATTCTTTTTTTATATTGATTGTATTTATTATTTATGTGAAATATGTAAAAATAAATAAATAAATTGTTATTATTTTTAAAGGTAACGATGTAAAATTATAAATTATACAGTAAAATAAGTTGATATATTATTTTACAATTTTAAAAAAGTTAAAAGACTATTTTATAATTTAAAAAATTACTTAAAATGATACTCTGCAATATAACACTGTACTAAAATCAAATCTAATATCGGTACCAATACGGCGTTCGCAAGATTATCTCATATTAACTATTAGAGTACTACTCGTTCCAAAGGGCACAAATGCTCGTCCTTTGATTCCTCCTTACAAAATTTTAAACTACTACTTCCCACCAATGTCTTCGTTAATGAACCAAGACAATAGCATGCAACTTTCAGCCTTCCCCGTCACATTTACAGGAAAACACTAGCACAAAACCATCCTACCCCGTGAGCTAAAACACCAGTACCTCTCAAATGATCACGCTCTTTTACTCTTTATCTGTTTTCCAAGCGTACAGAAACAGAATAGGCATAAGGTACACAGGCTCATGCAATGCATGACCAATACTCTGCAAGTTTATACAAACTCAAAGCGGACTAGAAGCCTAACATTTTTCAGTTTCTCCCCCTTCTTGTCATAAAGAGGAACCGAACGAATTCCGGGTCTTAGGTCTGCAACAGGCAAACATGTTTGTCCACCAAAGTCATCTTTCTCAGACATATCATATTCTTGAACTTCAATCCGAAGCAAGGCCAGCTCAGGAACAGTTAAGTCGAACGTGAATTCCTCATTCCAAGCTGGATACCAGTTGTCTTCCAGTATTTTTGTTTTCTTTGAGGCAGCATCACCTGGTATACCGACAATGTAAAGCTGACATATGCCTTGGTTAGTATGCAGAGACAGGTATGATTACTTTCAAAACCATAAACGAGAAACCTGCATGCCTACAAATGCAATGGCTCAGGCATACTGAACTATGCAAGAGAAGCTGAAAACTTTCAAAACTTTAGTGCTCTTTTTACTGTTGCTATTCATAGCAACCTTTTCAGAAAACACAGGAAAGGAAATGAATAGTGTTTGCTCAACCTTGCTCCAATCACTAGAAAGAAACAGTTCTATATCTTATTCTACGCCAAGAGGAGCATCACACAAAGCTTGGCTTTCCTTCTGTTCCGTCGTAAAGAAGTATACTGTTATCTCACATTTCAGTGCAGAGTATATTTTATCACTGATACTCCTGAAAAAGGGAGGGGGTATGGTTCAGTACGGTCTAAAGGTTTTCTCATTGGAGGAGGAGTAGCACAGACATATTTGTTATCTAGATATTCCTTGGTTGAAATTATAAAAGGAGAAACCCTCAGTACAAACTTCAGCCACATTACTCTTTGCTGAAAAGAAAATGTGAAAAAAAGTTTCATGTTGGCCAAACCATGTAGAATTTCATGTTCTATCTTCTCTCTAATGTGTATCTTCATGAATTTGGTGATTATTTGCTAACAAGATATACGCAATATAGAGTTGGACTAATGAAAGACACAAGCAGATTCACTAAATATATTTACAAGTGATAATTTTACCCTTTTGCTATGATTGTATTCTCATGAGGCTTGGTAACAAAATTTTGATGCTAGATCGGTCCAACTAACCTTTGTGTAGAAGTCTGGAGGTGAGTACGAGTCAAAGTGTGTGTGGCTGAAATCCAATCGCCAGCCATCACCCAAGTATATTCTTACCTATAAATTAACACATGAACTGTCAGACGAAGTCAATAGAAGACAAGGACAAGGGAACTCGAGATAAACAAATATGCTCACCTTTAACCTTGTTTTTGTGGGTAAACTCTTTTTAGGATCAAATACCTCGTTATTTGGACCTTTATGCATCAAAAACCCTGGTTTTTTCACATAACCACACCCTCCATTGGCCCTGAACATTCCATGCATTAACCAAAGTGATTTGCCATACCCCTGTTAAAAGGAAAATCTTGAATATTAACATTAATCTTACTTGGAGGAATCCTAACCCTATGATCTGAAAGGTATAGGAAACCTGACTTCAGGATTACAAAGGAAGTTTATGAATGACTATCACAAAATGGGGATTGTAAAGCAGCTAAGACAAAAGCAATCAGAATTCATAAGCATTCCTACTAAGTGTGACATGTAGCCTCTAAATTTTGGAGAGGCTTCTTAATGAATCGAATTTCCTTAATTAATGCTGAATTTTTGATGCAAACCTGCATATTAAATGCAATCATCTGAGCTCCATGCATCCACCCAATATGAGGTTTATAATTAGAGGAGGTGATTCGTGTCCCTTTAGGATACACTCTCAGAATATTCTCCTGTGTGAACCTACAAAATGAAACAGTACATATCCACGTCAAAGATTAGCTTTCAAGTTTCAGATTAGCAATGAAACCTCTTTCAAAGATCAATCAACAATGATCTGAAAAATCACCTCACTAAATCAATCCCATTAGATGCGGCAGCCTTTTCAAGTTCCTGTTCACTCAAACTGAGACGTCTGACCTTATCAGCAGCAACATGCAATGCATCTTTCATTGCACCTTTTGGTTTCCCAGCATGGATTGTTATCAAACGCTTGTATTCAAGTGATCCATGACGTCCTGATTTATTGACATCTTCATTTAGGTCATCATCTTCTTGGTCACTGCCAGTCTGACATTTGTCACAATGTTAAATTAGCACATTAGACGCCAAAGATCTAACAAAGTAAGGCATCTCTCTTGCTTACCCCATCATCAGCTTCTGGTTCTGCATTGTTTTCTAGTGTCCCTGTCGCTTGAGGT
This sequence comes from Erythroxylum orinocense, assembly GCA_025531955.1. Lineage (NCBI taxonomy): Eukaryota > Viridiplantae > Streptophyta > Magnoliopsida > Malpighiales > Erythroxylaceae > Erythroxylum > Erythroxylum orinocense. The sequence continues at coordinate 17,890,374 of JANZLX010000211.1, read as the reverse complement.
GTCCCTGATGCTTGAGGTGTCTCTGATGCATCCTCTTCTTCATCTGAGGAATTTCTGCCAGTTGGTGAGAGCATTCCCTTTTGCTTGATACCGCTGGATTCAAGGTACTCTTTAGGAGGTTTTGTTGAAATTATTATTCGATGTTTGAGTGATTCTGGTGAGGGAAATTGTACTAAGCTATCTTCTTCAGGATAATACAGCATGTCTCCAAATGTTTGAGTAACCATCTACATGAAAAAATTTCTGGCATAAATAAGTAGAAATCAAAGGGCCTGCTTCAAGGAAAATATAAATTCTTAAAAGAAACTTGAAGCTGACCTCTGCAACTTTAGCCTGAAGATCTGGAGTGAGATGGTCTTCTAAAGTTATAATGACAGGGTATGGAGAACTAAAAAATGCATAGTCTCTTATGGACTTGAGACATTTGATGAGAGACACTGGCGTGGTGAGGGTCCTGCATCATGGACAATTTTGCTGTCACAGGAGTAACTATAAATGATAGAAGCTGTAGATACCACAAAGCAGGCAATATATATGTGTGTGTATATATATATTCAACCAACATAAATGCATGCATGAATGGGATTATACCAGGATAACCAAGAAAAACTCTGCTTCCATTGAAAAAACAATTCCACATATCACCTTTCTCATAATTTCAATTATTTCTTTTGCATATTGATTCGGTATTAAGAAGATAAAAGGAGATTGAGGTTTTTATTATAGAATAAGAATAACAAAAAAAAAAATAGAAAATTAATCTGTCTATCAAAAAAGAGGAGATCCTATGAAAAATGTAACCGATTTTTTCGTTTCCTTGGGTCAATAACCATCCGTCGGGAGTTTTGGATTTAATACCGATATTTTAGCAACAAATCCAATAAATCTAAGTGTAGCCCAAAAAGAAAATAACCTGTGAGGATTTAACTAGCTTGTATTATAGAGAAGCCTTGCAGCTTTCAAATTCTAATAGTCATATATGCATGTCTACGAGATCTGAGAAGTCAAAGAAGTTTTTTTGTTATGCTATTTACTACCTGTTATCAACAGGATTGAAAAAGAAAAATAGTACGACCAAGTAACAAATGTGTGGTAATCACATCATGATAATGTTAGTCCATACCTTCCATGAAGGACATGGATCTCATCTTTTGTTGAACTTGGCCATAGATCTAATTCAATTACTCTTACACCTCTTTGCAAAGCCTTAATGATCGGTACCTCACTACAGTCACTGCTTAGTTGGTTCCCAGTTAGATAAGAATTATGTCCTGTATAAATGAAATAATGTGACAACGGAGCAGTCATATCCTGGTGAACCTGGAGTAACATACAACTTTGTCAAGAGAACAAAAGAGAAAATATACAATGCACAATTTTTGAAAGCGTTTGGATAGAGAAACTTTCAGCAAGGAGATGGGTGAGCAGAACGTTTAAAAGTCAATCAGAGAGATATCATACAATGCTTTATTTGCCAACAATAAGCATGATTAACAGTGCATTTTTGGCATCACACTATATCATCATCATCATCACATCTTCACACCCAGTCTGAAGTTTCGCAATAATGGCATCACACTATATCCTAGTCGAAAAAACATGAACTAATTTTCAGAGACATTATTCACCTCAAAATAATGGTAGATGTAAAACTCAAGGAAGTCTTCACTTCAGTTCTTGCCCATGAGAGATTGGCAACCACCCAACTCCATGGGCTGACATTCTTCTAAACTCTATATACCTTTACAGTAAAAGCTATCGAAGAGAAGAAAAAAGAAAAAGAGATACGCAACATATGTGTTGAACATCAAAAGTTTACAAACGAAGACGTTACAGTTTTGGTCATACATAATTAATGATAACATATATTCCAACCAATTCCAATAAAAATTGAAACTCATCACTAAATCCTCTGGTTTGAAACGAAGAGCGTATCATCAACCTTCTTTTACAGTAACAAAAATTACGCAAATATAGAAGAGAAGAGCTGCTTTTCATCAAAAAAGCCATTGAAAAGTTGAGAAAGAAGAAAAAATGTTGATCTCTGCAGTGCAGTTTTCTCTAAATTAACAACCCACAACTCCTTGCCAATCCCATAATGTTGCAAAAGATGTTTAAAGAGGAAGAGAAATGTGACCTGAGGAATGATTGGTCCATTAAGATCATCGTGAAGCAAGTAATGGAAAAAATCGTCAAGATTAAGACCATGTCTGACGCATCTGGTAATATGGTGCCTCCGACGAATAACTTCCTCAACTATTCTCTCTACTTCTTCCAATGTATGGTGCTCCTCTTCCTGAGACTCCACCAAGAACTGTAGCAGCTGATGTGCAGTCATGTGTCCTCCTCCATCGCAATACTTCCGGAATGCTTCTTTGACGTCTTCTGGAGGCTCGGCCTCGGTGATCTTGAACTTTCTGTTGAAGAGATTAAACATTTTGTAATTGTAGCTCCCACTTTCATCGTCTTGCTTCTTCTTCTTGTCGCTCCCCATCATTTCTCTCTGAACCTACGTAGTTATGAGCTGTTTTTATCTTTTTCTTCTTTTTTGTGCATCCAGAGGATTTGGGAAATGAGAGAAAAAAGACAGATTGCAAGAAATGTGGACAGGGAGAGACTTTGGGAATGCCACAAAAAAAGGGAGAGACTTTGATGCTTTATCGTTGGAAGCTCTGAGTTGGAGACCAAACGAACGACCGCCTCGGTCTTTGGCTGTGCTGTGCCTATTTGCTAACCCTTTATTTTTGTTTTCCACTTGAGCAAAATGACAAGGCAAGCGGACAAGACATCCATCAAATCAAACAGTTTGGGTTAAAATATCAAATATGGCATAAACTAAACTCCTAAATTATAAATATCTTATTTGTTTTTAATTTTAGTGCTAATCTCTTTTTACTTCTTAGACGCAAAATTTAGAAGATTCAAATTGATAAAGTTTGTTATTTGTTAATAACCAATTACAAATTATATTATACGTTTTCTTTTTCAAAATTGAATTGCCCGCTTCAGCTCCAAGACTGAGGAGTGAGGACCACAGTCAGGTGGCTCTGATAAGGTACACAACAGCTGAGGCGTTCGTTGGAGGTACGCGCTAGTCCTGAGCCGTCAGATCATCATGATGGCCCAGTGTTCAAATACCAATGTCCATTGTCCAACTCCAACCACCAACCTTCGACTCTAAATTTCCACTTAAACCTTAATATTGAACTAGTCGTATAATTAATACAAGCATCTACCCAATTGAAAGAGTGCAGTGAGATGGCGACCCCAACAAAGCTGGTTTTCATCTGTCTTTTGTGGATTCTGGTTGTCTTTGGAACCCTAGCTATTATCCAGGTTTTCTCCTTTTAATTTCGTTCCCCTATAAAACTTGGTATGTTTTGTTTTTGTCATTACCATGGAATTTTTTAATTTTAATTTTCGATAAGCAGACTCCGTTGAGCGATGCCAGAGTCTCTTCAAAGTCTGAGGTTGTTACTGAAAAAATCAAACAGGTATTGATGTTGTGTTTCTTCGTAATCATTCAAAGGCCATTCCAAGTTGTAAAATTTTCTTGGGAATGTGAGATTCTTTGTTGTTAGGTAGAGAATTCTGATGATGATTTGGAAACAGTGACCCACAAAGTTTTTTTCGACATCAAGATCGGTGGCAAGCTCGCAGGTATACTTGTGCCTAAATTCGCATTCCCCCATGGAATTGTAGTTATTAATGTCTTGTTAAACTTGCAGGTCGCATCGTGATGGGGCTTTTCGGGAAAGCAGTTCCTAAGACCGTGGGTAAGTGCATTGAGGAAATGGGTGTTGTGTGTTGAGCTTTGTTTGTTTGTTTTTTTTCCCTGGAAAACTGTTTACTTAAATGAAATTATATGCTCTTGTGTGCAGAAAACTTTCGAGCGCTTTGCACGGGTAGCCAAGTAACTTTTGCCTCCCTGTTTTTCTCTAATTGCTTTCCAATTATATATGAACTCAAATCAATTGGTCCCCTTAAGATGAATTTGTTTGACATGAAATCTACCAGCAGGAAAATCATTTTTACATTTTTGGACCTGCAAATTTATTGTTTTACTAGGGACTAGGGACCTATTTTGTCATGTACATTTCCTTGGAAAGCCATTATATGCATGGGATAGGTGTGGGCGAGGTAGATTAGTAAAATGGGCTCTGTCAAACCTTAACTATTCCATAATAAACTTGAAAGCTTTCTCTTCTCCATTTACTGTGTTATCTTTTCGTTGTGATATCATTCCTAGCTTGACTATGAGGAGTCATGATTTTCAGGATCTGTATTGTAACATTGTGCATGTGATAAACCTGTCCTTTATAGGGGAAAAAGGGATTGGTGAGAGTGGGAAACCTCTCTATTACAAAGGTAGCACATTTCACAGGATTATCCCCAGCTTTATGATTCAGGGTGGCGATTTTACTCGTGGGGATGGCAGAGGGGGAGAATCAATATATGGTGCCAAGTTTGCTGATGAAAGCTTCCAGCTGAAGCACAGTGAAGCAGGTATGTTGTAAGCCACCAACTCATATTTGACCGAGGAGCATAGCTGATAATTGCTAATAGCTAGTCTTCAAGTGATCTAAGCGTTCATGCTGAGGTGCATGGGCAATATCTTACAGGACTATTGTCAATGGCTAATGCTGGGCCAGACACCAATGGATCGCAATTCTTCATTACAACCGTTAAGACCGGCTGGTAAGTTTATTTTCTTTTATTTTTGGTGGTAAATTTCTCAGGAATTTACACCGAATGCTGGTCTGATTGACATTGATGATGCTGGTAACAACTTGGAAGCACACAAATGTTTGCTGAATAACATAGAAGGGTTTGCTGTTTCTGGTTGTTCTTTTCTTCCATAGGTTGGATGGACATCACGTTGTGTTTGGCAAGGTGCTTTCTGGCATGGAAGTTGTGTATAAGATTGAAGCTGAGGGGAGTCAGAATGGAATACCCACAAGTAAAGTAATTGTTTCGGCCAGTGGTGAAATGCCCTTGTGATACTCTTCTGGTTAAGTTCACTAGCAACTAACTGAACTTACCAATATAATATATCTGCAGCACATGCCTTGAATACGTAGAAGCTTAATCTTATTTTGTTTAAGACCTACACAACATATACGCTTTAAGCATTGCTAGTCGAGAGGAGAATGCGCTCAAAAATCAAAATGTTTTTTAAGTGGCCAAACAACTTGAATTCCTGTAAGAAACCATACTATTCCATTTCATGAATTGACATATCATCCCAACCACTTAACCTTATTTGGTTATTTAGTACAAACAAAACCAGCAAAAGCAGCACAGAATACTAATAAATAGAGGCACCATGATCTGTTATAATCCTCATAAGAACATTACAGAAACACAATGCCCAGTGCAGTTCCAACATTATATTTATCCGTAAATTCCTTTACCAATTATACAGACTGATCAAAATTTTTATTGGATGGTAAAGGAAAAGAAAAAGAGTGACGCTTAGTCGTCACCGTCACGGCCACCGTCAGGGTGGTTGTCACGTTGTTGATGGCACGCCGAGAAGAAATTGGTGGACAGGTGAGAGTAAAGCGAGACAACCTTTGAGATGTTGCTGTTAATTTCTTGAATCAAGGCAACGTTCTTGACCATGTTGTCGGGCATCTTAGACTGGTGATTGTCGTTTACTTGCTGAATCAACGCTCTGTTTCTGTCCAACACCGACTGCACCTCCTGAAATCTGTTGTTGAAAGTCTTCCAAACCTCTGTCTCTCTCTCTGTTGGGTCGTTGTTAAACGCCACTTCTCGGCGTTTGTGAAGGCGCTTGCTGCTGTCTTCCATGTTCGATTAGGCGGCTGAGAACGAAACCAATGTGGTCGTATGATTGATTGTTCACATCACTTTCCAATCGAACGTGCTATATTCTATACACACAGCAGTGTTGAGGGGAATGGGGTGGTGCACACGCGCTATATCTGCGAAAGAAATTGGGTGTTTCGAAAAATATCTTATGTTGAGATTCAATTGGGAGAGAAAAGGGCACTGATATTTGCCATTGCCACGACAACAAAAAGGGTGCCGTCTTTTGTGGTTAAAAAACCAGGAAAAAAACATATTTTGTCGTGGAAGGCACAATTTTGACACAACCGAAGAATTGTTAGTGAAGGTCCAATGCCTTTTAGACTCTAATCCAATCTAAATAGATAACCGAATTGTTTCTGATGGGGAGTGTGTGATTTAAAGGTATCTTTTTATAATTGAAATTTTTCTAAAATACTTTCTGAAAAACCAAAAAAAATAAAGGAGGAGAATCCAAAAAGTCTGCCAACGCAATAAGAGGCCTTCCACTTTTGAATACGTAGGATCAAGATTTTATATCTGAGAGAATTAATACTAAAGAAACAACTAGTATTAGGATGTTAAGTTGGTTGACATGCAACATGTTTGATGCCAAAATAGTTTTTAGGTAACTTAGGTCAATAAGATTGGCCTAGGGTCAAGGTCAATATTAATTTTAGCGTAAATGTACAACATAGTTGTGGTTGACATAGGTAAGTACAAGTTGATCTTACGAAAACGGTAAATACTAGTAGTTATCTTTTTTCTATTTTCTAGTTGATAATCAAAATTTTGGGTTTTAATTAAAAATAAAGCTAAACAAATAAACTAAACTATGATTAAACAATTATGAACTCAGGACAAGTGGGATATGAAAAAAATTAATATCAAATAGTAATGTCTACATGATGAATCCCCCTAAGAGTCATTAAATAAATAAAATTTTTTTATGCAATCATATTATTAATTGTTAGACTGAAAATTCTTATTTAACAACTCTCTCGAGACTATTAAAAACTAATCTATCGGTTCATTAACAAAAATCTTTCTACTTAAAAAACCCTAGGATTGCTTTATCGATTTATGAATTTTACTATTAGGTTTGACCCTAATTTAGAAGATTTATGTTGATCTATTTCTATAGTTGCATTCAACTCTTTCCAATTATAGTAAAACTATTCATACAAGAGTATTTCACAACCTCAATCATATGAAATTTTACAATCTCAATCATATGAAATCAAATTACGAACTAATATTTTGGATATATTAGAACAAGAAAAATGCATAATTGAATCATAATAAATTAATCAATATAATTGCATGGAATAAAAGATTAAAACATATTGTTATCCCAAAATAAGGCTCATCACACCTAGACATTAAACAAATTTAATTACTAATAATAGAACATGAAATCAAAGACATACATGCAAAAATCTTATAGAAAATAAAGAAATTATAATTCTAAATCTCCCTTTCACTTCTGTTGAATCTTCTTGCAAATTTGGATTTGATGTAGCTATCTACTAAATCTCTTGATGTATTCTTCATGTTTTCTTTGTCCCTTGAACAAAATCATCACTTTTTAAAGGTGATTTACATCTCAAAACCACTTTAAAACTCGACTTTCTTTAATTTTCCTCCACTCACATCCTTTTATAATAAAATTTAGGATTTTTGGGATATACATGGTCACTTACACAGTCATGTGAGAGATTGTGTTTTATCATAAACTCCTAAATTCGAGATTTCACACGGGCTTAAAGACTTACACGGGCAACATACATGACTGTGTATATCAAGATACATAGGCGTGTAACTCCACACAATCAAAACTTAAATTTTTAAATCTTTATATGTTTACAGAGGCTTACACAGTCACTATACATAGTCATGTAGGTCCTTGGTTGCTTCAAACCTTTGTTGCATGATTTTCATCTGAATTCTTCTCCTTTTGATCCATGAAGGCAATTATAACTTATAAATGCACTTGAAGCAAATTAAGTATCAAATATACAACAAAAATATGAAAATATCAAGAAAAATATGTTAAATGTGGGTGTATAATTATAGTCAAATATGCATTTATCAAACATCCCCGCACTTAAACTTTTGCTTGTCCTCAAACAACTCATAATCTAAATTATTAACTTTACAAACCTCAATCTCTCATTAACCTTAACCTTAACCTGTCCATCTATACTTTAAATCATCAAATCATACTGATCCAATTAACATATAATTAGAGCCAAGTTATTCTAAAACTAACTTCACAAGTTAATATCACTAGTAATCAAATCAACAATCTTGAGAACTCTCCAATATACATAGCAAAATTCTTAACTATAAGCTTATTGCATCTCCACCACTTATAAGTAAATTAGAAACAAAAATTAAATGATCTTTATAAGGGTTTAGAGAGGCTTAGGTAAGGTATGATTAAGATAACAAAAGTGTGACAAATTTGAAGGAAATTTTCAAAGAAAAAGTTACAAGAAAATTGTTCATAATATACAAGTCATTTCATTACAAATCCATTAGTATTAGACTTTTTTTTGTATTCTTGCAATTTTTTAAAAATATTTCTAGCATTCATCTTATACCACAATTAAAGAAATATTAGATCTTTCAAATTTTAAAGTTTCAAACAATCAAGTAATGTAAATAACCTTCAAGGTTCAAAACAATAAAAAGTCTTCAAAGACAAATAAGATAAAGGTTAATAATTCGATTATAATCAATGAAAAAGGCTAAGGCTTAGAATTGGTTACTCCTAAGAGATAAAGTATGGTAAGGTAATTGTCAAAGAAATAGGATTAAAAAATTGTTGAATCTAAATGCCTTTATTCTAATTTAACAAATGTGATCTCAATATGTATAATAAAAGCAAGTTTTAGAATAGTTCAACTTTGCATGATAATACACATGAAAAAAAATAAAAGTGCTTAACAAATTATGTATTTTACTCTTAGGCTCAAAAACTCACACAAAAAATGATTATATTGTGTGTAAATATTATGCATTTTCCATTCAAATTGACTATTTCAATGATTACTACAATATGACTTATAAAGATAATTTTATTCTAACTGTCATCTTTTTACTAATTCAAATCAATATTCAATAATGAAATAAAGTATTTAAGGACAAATTTCAACTAATTGAAGATGTTAATTAATAAAATTTAATAACAACGATTTATAATAAGACCAGTCTGCAAGCTTTGGTTCCTCCGCCATATAGTTTAGTACCTAACATTCATGATTGAAATAATGACTCTCACAAATGTTGCAACACGACATGGATATCGGTATAGCTTCCAAAAACATATAAGAAAATACCTCTTTCCTATATAGTGATATTACATATTGCGATGACGTATCATAACTCTTATGAGAATACTGACTACTCCATCCTTCCATTATGAGTTGTGGCCATAGCGATGAATCATAAATCCTAACAATAGGTCACAAACTCAAAGTCAAAATAGAGAAGTTCAAAAGATAATTAAATAAGTAAGCCAAGAATAAAATAAAATAAATACAAAAAATAATGGTTAGACTAATGGAACATAGACTTTCATAATATTACCATCCTCGGGAACAACACTAAATACTTTATTGGCCTAGGGTTATGGTTAATATTAATTTTACCGCAAGAGTATATGATAGATATAGCTAGTATAGGCAAGTGCGAGTCGATCTCACGAAGACAGTAAATACTAGTAGTTACCAGTTTCTATTATCTAGCCTAAGTGCCTGTTTGGTTGAGCTATTGGAGAGTGAATAAGCACTTTTTTCACCACAAAAGCTGTTTTTAAGAAAAATGAGTGTTTGGCTATAAAATTAAAAAAAAACACCTTTTTAGTAAATATAGCTTTTTTGGCAGCTAATATACCTCGTTTCAAAAAAACATTTTTTCAGGTAAATTTTTCAGATTAATTAATGAACCTATTTTTTAGTCCCTTTTACCCATATATTTTACACATAATTTCCACAATACCCACAAACACATCTTCATGTTTATTTTTAGATTTATATAATATTATTTTAATTTTATATGTTTTAATATTTATTTTTATATTAGTTTTACTTATGTTATAATCCACATAAAAGATTTGGTTAGATATATTTTTATTTGTTTTTCATATGGTTTAAAAATATATAATAATTAATATATTGTGCTTTGCATATTGTTTAATATAATTATATAATTTTTATATGCATAAATAATTTTTATTTCAAAATAAAATATAGTTAAAATTAAAAGTGTCTTTTATTTTTATGTTACCAAATAGTCTATTGTATGAAGCTCTTTCAAAAAAGTTTTTTTTAAATGACAGCCAAACAGTCAACTAACTTTTTAGAAAATCTCTTCTAAAAAAAGCTCTAATGATAAAAGCTCTACTAACAAAAACTCTACTGATATAAATTCATCCAAACAGGTGCTAAGAATTGGATTTTTATTTTTTAATTAAAAAAAGCTAAACAAATAAACTAAATTAAGATTAAACAATTTTGAAGCCGGGTCAAGTACAACACGAAGAAAAATCAATATCAAATAGTAATGTATAGGTGATGAATCTTCGTAAGAATCATTAAATAATTAATCTTTTTTATGCAAACATATTATTGATTATTAGACTGTGAAAATTCCTATCTTATGTTAGTATCTCTCTCAAGATGTTTAACAACTAATCCATTAGTTAATTAGCATAAATCATTCTAGTTAAAACCCCTAGGATTGCTTTATCAATTTATAAATGCAATTATTAGTTTTGTCCCTAATCCATAGGATTTATGTTGGACCCCGAACTTTTCTTGGAAGTTAGAACGGTTAAATGAGGAATTGTTGGCGATATTTCATGTGTAAAGAAAAGAAAACTTCTTAAATTTGAAATGAAAAAGAAGATATGATTTAGATACAAGATGGATTACATGTGAAATGTTGGAAGTTAAAAGCTGGAAATTGTAAGTGAAATATGTTAATTGAGCATGTTTTGGTATTTCAGCCATAATTTTTGCTCTAGCTATCCAAATGAGATGATTTTTGATTTGGATTAAACTAGAGAGATAAGGTTACAAATTATCCGATGGAATTGAGTTTCAATTCATTCTCTAAGAGTGTCAATTTTCGGACAGAAGTCAAGCGCAGGATAATGTTTTAGCATAAGAACAGTCTGACATTGTTTTGAGGAATACTTTTAGACTATGGAACCAAATTGAATGATTTTGATGTCATTGGAAAAATTAAGACAATGAGGAATATTTCTCTAGAAGGAAGTGCAAGCAAATTCCTTCAATTGCATGATTAGAAAAAGGTGTTAATTTTTAGAAGGATTTAAGCATGACTTAAATGAATTTTGAGGCATTGATAGATTATTTATGTTATTTTTTTGGAATTAATTATCATGTTAATGGGAGTTAATTAGCATGTTAATGTGAGTAAGACCATATGACATGGATTAAATTGAATTAAGATGGTAAGTTTGCATGAGGGGCAAAATTGGAAGACCACTTAAGCATTAAGGTTACAAGGCTTATATGTAAGGGCAAGGTGGTCA
>JANZLX010000211.1:17830248-17840802 GCA_025531955.1 Erythroxylum orinocense | reverse complement strand
AACCCTACTTGGGGTGCATAAACATATACCACATTGAAAACAACACTACCTACCTCATTCTATTGTCTTGAACACCCTAAATACCAAAGTTTGAACCTATTAAAAAAATAGTTTTTTTTTTTAAATTAAAACTATAAAATTTTCACAAATTTAAAAATTAGGATAATTTTAAAGTTGATTAATTCATATATGAGTTTTGTTTCTTTTACTTTGACAAATGTTTTAATGCCAATACTAAAATGTTATTTCACTTAAATATAAAATCATCAAAATATATGTCACTATGAATAAATTTATAGATTTTGTCTACCTTTAATTTTCTTTTTCTTTTTCTTTTTTATTTTTTAATTTTTTATTTCAGAAAGTTATTGGAACTATTACATGTGCCTTTACAATTGAAACATATACTAATACATAAAACAAATTCCATGCTATTTGTTGTCATTAAGTACATTGACTTTCATCAAGCGAATCGAAAACTAATTAGGTCATGTCAAGATTTAAAAAAAAAAAGTCATGTCATGTCCTTCTAGACTTTAAAAAAAAAATTCATTGATAAAAAAATAGTGAAGCACAGTAAATCGTTTGGAGAATACAATACATGCAAATTAAAAGAGGATGCTTGCAACTCTAAACCAAAATAAAGGATGAAACGATCACGTTACATATGATCAAACCATTACCGTGCAACTTTTTGTTCTTTTGATCAAATACATTAAAGTTTTGTATGCTCTATATCCTAAGTTAATTAAATTTCTAAATATATAAGGCAAACGGTTTTTTGATCTGTTGACAAGGATGTGATCATTGTACTTGCATTAATAAGCTATAATGACAACAAATTAACTGTGTATCTTGAAATTTAACACTTTCACAAGGTTACCCTACAAATAAATATGAAGGGAAGAAAAAGATATGACGATTCAAAACCTCACTACCCATTATGAGATAAGGATCAAATAAGGCTTAAGGACTCAGAGGCAAGAAATCAGCCCCTTCACTTAAAAAGTGTACTCCAAAACCAGTGGTGGATAGACCCGTATGGTTCCCAGGAGTGACCATGTTGGAAGTCCCTCTGTTTAAGAAATTCCACATTGAAAGTGGAAAGAAGGCTTAAGTACATTTCTCCCTATAAATAGACACAAAGAGGGAAGACTTAAGCATCTCAAGCAAAGTATTCAGAACAATACGAGCTTAGTAGAATAGAGAGTGATATATCATTAATTGAGCTTTCAATCGAAGATTATTTGTGATTCAATTTAGCTGATATTTTATCAGCAATATTTCAAGACTTAGGTCTTGAGGTTATTGTAGATCAAAGTTTTGTAACTAATAATTTAGCACTAGTGTTCCTCTATTTGTGAAGTATTTTCCACTCTTTGTATTTCTAAGAGTTTAATTTCTTGGGTATTTTGGTGTATTATCTCTATTTTTATCTAGAGAGATTTTATTGTAAGCATTATTTTAAATAGTGGAGATATTTTGGACTACAGTCCCATAGATTTTTAGTTTCCATATTAAGAAGGCTTTCCACGTAAAAATTTGTTATGCCTTTGTTTGATTTTATTTCGGAGTTTCTGCGGTTTTCTTCATTTGGTGATTTTCTCACAAGTTTACAAAAGTTGTGAGATATTTTATTCTGTTATGTTGGTGTGTCTACCTCCCTTCAAACTAGTATTAGAGCACAGTTACTAAGCTCATCATCCTTTGTAAATGATGGATGTCAACACAAGTAGAATGATCATTCTAAACGGAGACAACTTCCAAGTATGGAAAGAGAAGATGGAAGATCTCCTTTAGGTGAAGGGATCCCATGAATTGGTATTTAGTATCACAAAACCCAAGGGCAAATATGACACCGAATGGAATCTATTACATAGACAAGTTTGTAGATTCATCAGAACTAGGTGGATGATAATGTTTGGAATCATATCTCCAACGAGAGGAAGTAGACAAGTTATGGGTTAAGCTCGAGAGCCTTTATGCTCGAATGTCTGACAACAACAAAATATTCATGATTAAACAACTCACGGACCTAAGATACTAAGATGAAACACCGATGATAGATCACTTGAATACTTATTAAGGGATTATTAATCAGATGGCCACTATAAGGCTCACTTATGATGATGAGTTGCTTGGATTATGACTTTTGGGATCCTTACCGAGCTCCTGGGAAATCCTTATAACAACGCTCTTCAACTCAACCCTTGAAGGTATAGTTTTGATGGAAAAGGTTAAAAGTAGCCTTTTGGAGGGCAAGTCTAAAAGAAAGACTCAAGGCTCATCTCCCGAGTTTGATATCTTAATCACGGAGACAAGAGGGAGAAGCAAAAGTAGTGGTCCAGGCTAAAGAGGCAGATCCAGTAGTAAGCCCATCAAATTTTCCAACATTAAATTCTTTTAATGTCGTGGAAAAAGCCATATGCATAAGAACTGTTGGAAGTTGAAAAAATAAGACAAGAGGAATCAATAACCATAGGGAAATGATCAATCAAGATCGGATTATCGTCACCGAGGATCTACTTGTGATATATAATAGGGAGATTAGTATTCTGCGAGAAGAAAAGAGTTGGGTAATTGATAGTGGAGCCTTAACTCACGTGACTGCTCAAAGGGCATTATTTACATCTTATAAATACGGAGATTATAAGCGTGTGAAGATGGAAAATATTGGCTTCTCATAAGTCGTTAGCATCGGAGACATTTTCTTGGAGACAAATAACCGCATAAGATTAGTACTGAAAAATGTCAAACTGATTCCAAATATCAAATTTAGTATCATGTCTATGGGAAAGCTTGACAATAAAGGGTTTTGCAGCTTTCCATAACAATGTATGGAAACTTACCAAAGATGCCATGATTGTAGCCAAGGTTAAGAAGCACGAGACGTTGTACATGATGTAAGACAACACTCCCAGTAGCAGTATCAATGTTATGGAAGATGTAGATGCAACTGAGTTGTGGCACAAAAGACTCAACCACATGAGTGAGAAAAGCTTAGCAGTGTTAGCTAATAGGGGACATCTATCTGGTGTTAAGAGTATGTGTCTCAAAAATTGTACTCATTGCCCAATAAGAAAGCATAATCGAGTTGCTTTTAAGAGTTCATCTCCTTACAAAAAACCAAATATACTTGATTTGGTACATTCTAACATATGTGGATTGATGAAGACAAAGTCACTTAATAGTGCTCTCTACTTCGTGTCCTTTTTTGATGGTCACTCAAGGAAGATCTGGGCTTACATCTTGAAGTCGAAGGATTAGGTGTTAGAGGTCTTTAAACAATTTCAAACTTTATTCGAAAAAGGACAGGGAAGAAATTGAAATGCATCTAGACTGATAACGAGGTATAGTATTTTGGTCCATTTTATCAGTTTTGCAAAGAGCAAGGCATTTGACATCAAAATACACCTATAAAGATGCCTCAATTGAACAGTTTAACAGAAAGGATGAATAAAACTTTATTGGAGGGAGTCAGAAGCTTATTCTCATAAACAAAGCTACCGAAACAATTTTGGGGTGAGGCATTGACTACAATAGTGTATGCAGTGAATCTCTTACCCTCAATTCGATTACAGTTTGATGTGCCTAATAGAGTTTGTTTAGTGAAAGATGTCATATATGATCATTTTTGTGTCTTTGGATGCAAAGCGTTCGTGCACATTCCTAAAGACGAGAGATCCAAGCTTAATGTTAAGACAAAACAATTCATCTTTCTAGTTTACGGCCTTAATGATTCTAGTTACAAACTTTATGATCTAGTCAACAAGAATCTTATCCGAAGCCACGATATTGTGGTCGTGGAAGATGAGACCATCACGGATATCCAAAAGGCAAAAGATGCAACACAAAAGATATTGGTGATGTGTTTAATTTGGATCCAATTAAGAAGGTACCAACATAGGAGAATGTTGAAGAGAATACTCAACAGGTGTAACTGATGAGGATGTTCCTTTTACCAATAGAGGCAGATGATGGTGACAATGACCAGCCACAAGAAGCAGAGGAGCCAATACACTCAGAAGTTCTAATAGAGACAAAAGACCTTCCACTCGATACTCCCCAAATAAGTATGTGTTACTCGCTGACAGAGGTGAACTTGATAATTATGAAGAAGCCATGTAAGATGAACATAAGCAATAGTGGGTTTAAGCTATGGAAGAAGAGATGAAGTCACTACCTGAGAATCACTCTTTTGACCTAGTGAAGCTCCCCAGAGGAAACAGAGTTTTGAAGAATAGATGAGTGTTCTAGGTAAACTATATAGACTCTCGTCACTTCCATAATACAAAGCTAGGTTAGTGGTTAAGGGATTCAATCAGAGAAGAGGTATTGATTTCGATGAAATATTCTCGCCATTGGTGAAGATGTCATCCATTCAAGTTATCATTAGCTTAGCAGCTAGTTTCGAGCAGATGGATGTTAAGACTGTCTTCCTTCATGGTGATTTGGAGGAAGAGATTTATATGGAACAACAAACGAGCTTCAAAGACAAGGGGAAAGAAGATTATTTGTGTAGGCTGATGAAAAGTCTTTAGTGCTCAAAGAAGGCACTAAGATAATGGTACAAGAAGTTTGAGTTAGTTATGGGGGAGCAAGGATATAAGAAAAAAACTTCTGGCCATTGTGTTTTCATACAAAAATTCTCTAAGGATGATTTCATTATTTACTGTTCTATGTTGATAATATGTTGATTATTGGAAAAAGTATTACCATAATTGACAAGCTAAAGAAGCAGTTGAGTAAGTCTTTTGCTATGAAAGACTTGGGGCCAACAAAGCAAATTCTTGGTATAAGGATTACTTGAGACGAAAAAAAAGTAGTTATATCTGTCTTGGGAGAAGTACATTCAGAAGGTGCTTCAAAGATTCAATATGGAAAATGCTAAAGTGGTTAGTTCTCCTCTTGCAGCCCACTTTAAGTTGAACAGTAAACACTGTCCTTCTACAAAACCAGAGATAAGAGGTATGCAAAATATTCCTTACTCCTCAATAGTAGGAAGTTTAATGTATGTCATGGTATGCACAAGGCCAGACATAACTTATTCAATTGGTATTGTTAGTAGATTTCTCAAGTCTGGGATGAAAGCCTTGGAATGCTCTAACGTGGATCATGAGATATCTCCGAGGTACTTCTAACTTAAGTCTCAGTTTCAAAAATGAAAAGCCTGTATTAGTAGGCTACATAGATTCAGATTTGGACGGAGATGTTGATACCAGAAAGTTCACCTCATGATATTTAATCACTTTTACAAGGGAAGCAGTATCATGGCAATCAAGATTGCAGAAGTTTACTATGTTACATACTACTAAGGCAGAGTATATTGCCGCAACGGAAGCATGTAAGGAGTTACTGTGGATGAAGAGATACATCCATGGACTTGGTTTCTGATAGTTATAGACTATATAATATTTTAGTGGGTAGTTTAGTACATGCTTAGTAGTTAAATTGAATTATTAATGCATGTTTAGGTAGGTTTTTAGATATTTGTATTTTGAGTATTCTGAGGGTTAGAGAACACTTTTGAGCTTCAATTTTATATTTTTGAGATACTTTGATGTGTTTGCTAGTACTTCAGGGCAAATATAGAAGAACTGAGGAGATTCGGATAAAACTCGAAGGAGTAGCCAGGCCTACGATTGTGGCCCAGAACCCACGATTGTGACAAAAACATTAGGGAGAAGCCACAATCGTGACAAAAGACTCATTCAGGGGCCACGATAATGGCACTATAAGCTACGATCGTGGCTTGTGCTACAGAACACATGGACATCCTTCCTAACTTGAGTTTTTGAGGGACTTTTCAGACCTTTCAGACTCAAAAAAAGTCTTAAGGTTGCCTAAATTAGAAAACTTATAAAAGTTCTAATGAAGAAAATCTAAGGGACCATCCAATTTTCCATTTTGGGAAACACTCCAAGAGGAGAGAAGAAGAAGCGGGAGAAAGAGGAAGAGAGGAGAAAGAAGCGACTCGTTCATCTTGTTTTCATTTTCTTGATTGTTAAGATGAATACAAATATGTTTATAGTTTTGTGTTTGATTAAGCTATTCTAGCGTTCTTTCAGGATTTTACCTTGAGTTAATGTTAATCTAGTTATTTTTGTGTTATTTCGATTAAGTGTTGTGCTTGATTGTTGTATCTTCATACTTCAATAACAAATCGAGAGGGTGAGTCAAATGCAAAATGATTAGGTCGGGTAATTGAGAGTTAGGTGATCTTATCGGTTATTGTACGGAGAGACATTCCGTGTGAAACTTGATAGTTTATTAGAAAGCTTAAGAATTGATTAGGTTATTGACCGATAATTAATCGAGAGGGAAGACTTAAGCATCCCAAGCAAAGTATTTAGAGCAATACATCATCATCATATCCCAAAGTCCCGCAATGAAGCAGGGTAAAGGGGGCCCGATAGTACACAGCCTTACCCCTACATTATAGAGAGGTTGTTTCTAGTAAGCCCACATGCATATGTGACAGGATAATAGTGATGTAGGTTAAAAAGGATAAATACGTAAAGACTGGTAGTAAATCCATATATATACCTGGTGGTGATCATCATCTGCTATTACCTTTCGCCTTGCAAAGACCAACTTTTCACGTTGCTAGTTGCACTACAGCCATCGTAGGAATCTTTCCCCCACACCTGAAAAAAAAAAAACTCCCTAGGTGGTATGGATGAGGTGCAAGGGCTCTATGGTATGTCGTTTACCCTTATCCTATCACGCCAGACTTTTCTAATTCTAGCCACTGCGGTAGTGAAGGCCAACTTCGACATATCTCTCTTGATCACCTTCCTTCAGCTCTTGTAAGGCCTTCCTCTTCTCCTTTTGTAGTCATCAAGGTTTATTCTCTCGCCGCGTCGAACTGAAGCATCAAACGACATCCTGCTCATATGCCCAAACCATTTAAGCCTTTTCTCTCGCAGTTTGTCAGTGATCCTAGCCACCTATAGCTGGGCTCTCACTACCCTATTCCCCACCCTATCTCTTATGGTAATGTCACACATCCACCTAAGTATTCGTATTTCTGCTATTAATAACTATTGCATATGTCTACGCTTAGTAGGCCAGCACTCTGCACTATATAACATGGTTGGTCGAATCACCATTCTATAAAACTTCCCTTTGAGTCTTATAGGGATCTTTTTATCACAAAGAACACTTGACGCACTCCACCATTTGAACCACCCAGATCTAATACGATGTACTATATCGTGATCGATATTACCATCTCAATAATGATGGATCCTAGGTATTTAAAACTCGATTTCTTTGGTACGATATCAATACTAATTGCTACCGCTGCCTCATGTACCATCTGACTACCCAAAAAGGTGCATTTTAAATATTTCGTCTTGGACCTGCTCATTCGAAAACCTTTCAATTCCAACACTTCTCTCCAATGTTCTAACTTGGCATTAACCCCCTCCTTGGTCTCATCCATCAGGACAATATCGTCCGCAAATAACATACACCAAGAAATCTCACCTTGAATATGTAAGTTCATCTAACACTAATGTGAACAAAAAAGGACTTAAAGCCAAGCCTTGGTATAGTCTAACACCAATAGAGAATGCTTCCGTGTCGCCTCCGATCATCCTTACACTAGTCAGTGCTCCTTCATACATATTCTTAATCACTTGGATATAAGTGCTAAGAATGCCCTTTGCTTCCAAACACCTCCATATGAGTTCTCTAGGAACCCTGTCATATGCTTTTTTTCAAATCTACAAAAACTATATGCAAATCTCATTTTCTTTCCCTGTAGCATTTCATCAATCTTCGAAGTAGATGTATTGCCTTTATTGTAGACCTACCAGGCATAAATCCGAATTGGTTGTCTGATATCGAAATAGCTCTCCGGATTCTCCTGTTAATTACCTTCTCTCACATCTTCATGGTATGACTTAATAATTTGATGCCTTGATAGTTGTGACATTGTTGGATGTCTCCTTTGGCCTTGTACAAGGGGATTAACCTACTCAACCTCCATTCATCTAGCATCTTGGCTGACTTGAGGATCACATTAAAGAGCTGAACTAACCATGCAATACCTACAGCGCCTAGTCGCTTCTATACCTCTATAAGGATCTCATCCAGCCTTTCGACCCGTTTTCCCCTCATCTCCCTCAGAACCTTTGTAATTTCTCCCCTTGTGATCCTCCGCCATGGGTTCTCGTTTAGGTATTGTATCGACACAAAGGGTTCCCCTAACTCTAAGTTGACCAATATGTCTTCGTTATAAAGGCCATAAAAGTATCTCTGCCACCTCTGTTTTATGTCTTGGGCCTCTATGAGTACCTGTCCTGATTCGTCCCAGATACAACAGACTTGGTTGAAATCTCCTGTTTCACGTGCCCTATCTCGTGCTAACTTAAAAATTCTTTGTGCTCCTTTGCCTGTGTCTAACTCCCTGTACATATTCTCGTAAGCTTTCCCTCTAGCCACTGAGATAGTATTCTTCGCTTGTTATTTTCCCAATCTATACCATACTCTATTTGTTACTCACTCTACCTCGGTAGCACTTTCCAACAGATCTTTAAAAGTTCGCTTCTTCGCCTTTACCGCCCCTTGGACCTCGTCTGACCACCACCAAGATTCCATTCGCCCTCCCCCTGTCTCTTAGAAACCCCTAGGAGTTTTGTGGTGGCCTCTCTCACCACGGGGGCTACTCCCTTGCACATCTGATCACATCCCTACTTACCACCCATGTTGTATTATACCTAACTTGAGTCCTAAAATGTTCCACCATGTTCCCTTTTAGTCTCTACCATGTAATTTTGAGAAATCACTCGGTAAATCATTGTGCCCTCCATCCCTTAATTTGTAGATCTAAAACTAACAATTTATGTTGGGTTGATAGGTATGTGGCTAGAAATACTTTGCAATCCTTGCACCAAGATCTAGGTCTTGCCCTGACAAGGATATTCATGATCCGATTTTTTATTAAGCTTTTAATTGAAGATTATTCGTGATCCGATTTAACTGATATTTTATCAACAATATTCCAAGACTTAAGTCTTGAGGTTATTGTGGATCACAATTTTATGCCTAATAATTTGGCACTAGTGTTCCTCTATTTATAAGGTATTTTTTCACTCTCTTTGTATTTATAAGATTTTAATTTCTTGAGTATTTTGGTTTATTACCTCTAGTTTTATCTATAGAGATTTTGTTGTACCCATTATTTTAAACAATGGAGATATTTTGGACTATAGCCCCATGGTTTTTAACTTTCTATATTGAAAGTTTTCCATTTAAAAATTTGGTATGCCTTTCTTTGGTTTTATTTCGGAGTTTCTGTGGTTTTCTCCATTTGGTGATTTTCTCACAAGTTTACAAAAGGTGAGAGAGATTTTATTCCGTTATGTTGGTGTGTTTATCTCCATTCAAACCCCACTTGAATGGCTGGATGAGACAATGATCGGGGGACTGTAGGTTCGATCCACTTAGGTTGGGCAAGCCTGCATAATATTTGCAGTTTGGTTTTGATTCACTGGACCAAAAGTTGACAACAAATGTGGCTGGTGACAATTCAAGTACTTGTGGAATTGACTAAGGTGAAACCGACTCCATTCTGGAGCTATGCGAAGGGTTTTAAGTCGCAGAGGTTTAGAGAATGCAAAATTATTCATGGAAGATGGGCAATGTTTGGTGTTTTTGGTGTCAATGTCGTTAAGGCTCTCATAGGAATTGCACTAGGGATCTATTGCCGCTATTGCACTAGTGAGGTCTTTCACGTTCTTCCTCTGAAGCTCCATTTGTGCCTAAACTTGCAAGCCGCTAATGAAGTTAAACAACTTGTCTTCCTTCGACATGTTCCGCACGTCCAACATCACCGATGTGAACTTCTTCATACTCTCTCACCAAGTCATCTTACTTCAAACCCTTCATAGCTTCCCTCGCGAGCCATGAAGTGTTGTTGGGTAAGAACTGATTTGTTACCTCCTTTTTTATCTTCTCCCAAGTTTCGATGGGAGGTCTATCTGCACTGATGTCATTGGAGGTTCTCGTTCTCCACCATAGCTTCGCATCACCCACCAGGTACATTGTTGTGATTGACATCCTCTTTAAGTCCGCCACCTTTGCCGCCGCAAAGTAATGCTCTATATCCCACAGAAAATTTTCGAGCTCCTTGACATTCCGTTTACCATCGAAAACTTGTGGCTCTCGGACATTCACTATAGTGCTTTCCACTCAAACATCCATCTCGTGCTTTGAAATCGCACGCTTGAACACCAACAAATCATAGCTCATCTCCTCACGAGCTCTCGTTTGTTCCTCCAACGCTCTCATAGTAGCTTGAAGCTCCCTCTCCAAGGCTGCTATACGTTCCAACAAAATGCTGCTATATAAAATAGGTGACAAATGGACTAGTACTTAAGTGACAAATGGATCCATTCTTGCGTGACAAGTGGACCAATACTTAGGAGACATATGGACTGATTAATTGGTGACATATGGAAACATCTAGAGTGGATTAGTGGCAGCATCTTGAGTTGGCAAATGTAAGACATGCCTTAGGACAAGTGTTGTGCTTGAATGGTGACA
>JANZLX010000211.1:17815593-17828597 GCA_025531955.1 Erythroxylum orinocense | reverse complement strand
AATGCATGTTGATGCTGTTACATGATTCAGTGTGACGAGTTGTCAGTTTATGTATAGATTAGTTATTACTCACTAAGCTATATGCTCAGCACGATGGATTTGCCCCGTGTAGGTTCAGAGAGAAGGACTTAAGGAATGAGACAAGTCAACCGCAATGGCCAATGAAGTTTGAGTGTTGTTTTGAAAATAATGTAAATTTTTTGTTTGACTTTTGGGCTTGTATTTGGTATGTATATGTGGATTTGTTTGTAAGTTTGTAACAATGATACTTTAGTTTATTTTGGATTTTTCAGCGAGTTTGTGTTAAGTACTATGTAATTTAATGTATGTTTGCCAGGGTTGTTTACTGGAAGTTTTCGTATGCTTTGGTTTGTTATACTGTTTTGTGTGGCATTGATACATCCTTCTAGGGGGTATGTGGGTGTTACACGTATGCCTTCGCGAATCCTTGCGGAGTCTTATATGCCTTTGCGTCTTCTCGCTCACTCTCGAGTCTCGCATGACTTAGTTTTCCAACTCTGCGTGACCTCGCATCCAAATCTCACATCTCGTCAAAGATTTCTGCCAATGTGCGCCTACGCGTTCCCACACGTATTGAATCTCGCCTCCTCTCGAGATCTACGCCGATACTTCTAACATCTCTCGCCTAATTCGCAAGTTCCTCAGGTTTTTCTCGCCAATTCGTAAGACTTTACCTTGTTCCCTCGTCAACACGCCTTCTTAGTGCCGACTTACATGCCAAGTATTGGCTAAGGCTCGTCAACACTCGCATAATTCCACAGTCTGGACTTAGGGGTCTAACTGTGGGCTTCCTCATTTTTGGCCTTAAAGTTGTTTTTAATGGAAAGGGTAGCATTTGCTTTGTGGCTTCAAATTGAGAAATTTAATTATATTTTTGTATGTTATCTCATTGTGTCAAAGATTAAGTTGGCGTTCCATACACATTTCACAGACCGAATTTAGGGAATGAAAACATTACTTTCCTTTTTTCTCTTTTAACAAAATTCAAATTTATAAAAATTATTTTATGAACTAGGGACATCCATCCACCAAACTAAGCCTACTTATTTTGAAATTGATATATTGGTTAAAACTACAATTCTAAACTTTTGAAAAATTTCTTGATGTTTAAAATTTAGGCATTTTTATATATTTTTAAAACTTTAATTAAAAAAAGACCGAAACTGATTAATTCTAAAATAAACTAATAGTTTAATATAATTATCTTAGTTTATGTTAATAGGCGTAAATCGAATTTAACAGTTGAATTGATTTATTATTTTATTGACATTTAATTAGTCATATCTTGTGTATCTTAATAATTTTTAATTGAAAATTAAGAAAAAATTTTGAATGAAAACTTGAAGGAGTGTAGAATTTTTAACGATTAAAATACCTTTTGATTTTTTAACAATTTGTCTTTTTCCTTAAACAGGAAATTAAAAAAGATAATAATTTAAATGCAATGAGGAATAATTATATACTCAATTGCATTATTTTTATTTTCTTAAGGAATAGTGCGTTAACTTTAACTGAAATAATTGTACTTTGTAAGTACCATTCAATAACACGTGGGTTGTTCCCAACTCTTTAATTATAATTTATTAAGAATAATTATAAAATTATTTTGAACTAAATATCTTTTGTTTATGTCTACAAATTATTAGATATACTAATTTGATATAAATTAAGTTAATAATAAGTACTAAATAAAACAAAATAAAGCGATATTATATAACCATATTAATTATTATATTAATTTAAATGAAAATTTAATTATAATAAGAGGCTACAAGGATTATTCACATATCCCCCCACTGGCCAGCAAAACGGTGCCGTGGAGTTTTATATTTTCATAAACACAATTGAAGAGAAAGACCCCACGTCTTGTCAGGTTGCGCTTTAGCAGAAAAATGCGAATATAATTTGGAAATGTTTGATAGCTTCTCCCCTCAAATTTCTTACATTCCATGCACCAGCGAGCATCAACAAGAAGAAAAACAATACAAGAAGTGGAATACAAGAAACGTAAGAGGTAACACTATCTACCAAACGATTCTTAAGGTTTGCATTTGCTTGTTATCATAGATATATCTGGGCAATATGTGTTTTGATTTTCACCGCTGTTATATGTTTGATACAGGATTCGGTGTGAGGATCTTTGTGAGAGGAAATGGGGAGGCTGTTTGTGGTGAATCTGGAAGGGAATATCTATACCTGCAAGCACTGTAAAACCCATCTTGCTCTTTCTGAAGATATTGTCTCCAAGGTCCTTTTGGCTGCCCTATGATTAATTGATTGTGCAGTTTTTTATGATAATGCGGTGGAATTCTCATCTGGGTGTTGTTTGTCTGGTTGGTCTTTGGTGATTGCTGTTCTGATGAGACTCTTGATGAGTTGAATGGAATTTCATATGTTCATGCATAAATTTTACTTTAGGGTGACTGGATGGAGAATTTTGTCAAGTGTTATTTCATTGAGGATGTTTTTGATCATTTTTTGTAATTATCCAACACTTCTTCTCGTCAATTGAAAAGTATGCTTTACGTCAAATGGTAGTTCTCAGTTGTCTAATGTATGAACAATTCTACCTCGAGCATATTATATCCATCGGGCAGCTATGGAGTTAATAGACATAACATGAATGCTTATTAGAATATCACTTATTTCAATTGCTAGGTTACAATTTTTGTTATTTTTATCTATTATTGGTATTATAGCTCACTGTGGTTGGTGAATGCTCATCTTTCTGTTTGCTGCCTTCTGGGGCTTTTTTTTTGTGTTTGATGATGGTTGAGCATTCTTTACCTTGTGATTGTAGGTATAAAGCTTTGTGTTTTATCCTTCTCCTACTTTATTTTAGAGGTTAGACTACAATGATTGGGCTGAAATGTTGACTTATTTCTAGATGCTTTGATGAGTCAAGTTATAATGGTTACCGGGATGATGGTTGTTTATTCTTTATCTGTAAGTGTGAGCATCACATTTTTTTCTTATAAACATAGTTTATCATGTATTAGTTGATGTGTAGTACAGATACTACTATCTCTTGGTTCTTCTACATGCATGAACCTTTGTTCACGCCAATGTGGTCACTTTTCTTGTAATGCATTTTGAACTTATTGTCTAATCTTCATTTTTTTGTAAGGCACTATAATCTCTACATCATGCATGTTCATGTGTTGCTGTGAGGAATGTGCTATGAAGATGTAGGCTTTGTGTGTTGTAACAGACTTTATGATGCTTGGATTTCCATACTCTTCATATTATAACTTCCTGTTTTTCGTGTGTTCTTTGTTCAGTCTTTCCATTGTAGGCATGGACAAGCTTATCTCTTCAGTAAGGTGTAAGTGTTTCTTGACTTGAGTAGTCCTTTCTATCATGTCAACAATAATGTCTAGACTCCATTGTATATACGACTAACAACTCTAGGACTAGAGGTGCAGATACTCTAATACTACGATGATAGTTTCTTTCACAAGCAATTTTTTCTATTCTTTAGTTAATTTTATCAGTTTACATTTGAAATTGACATGGCTTTCACGGGAATTTGACATTGGACAGGGATTTTGTAGAAAGATGGGTATTTAAGACGAATTTTAATGGTGCCTTTTGAGAAATTAAACTTTGGTCAACACCTGTAATTTTCTACAATTTTGTAGTGCTCCACATGTTCCAAGTTGATTACATGATGCAGATGCTTTACTTGTTCATATTGGTAGTTCTTCTGCTCTAGCAAATTCCCATTTCATTTTGTTACAACATAAACATCTATCCATGAAGCCAAAAAGGAATAACTGGCATCCAATCATTATTCTCTTTGTGGCATTATATCCCTTCATGTATCTGACAACCTAGTAGGAGAAAACTGATGAGTGTGGATAACTGCACATGTCATATTTTTCTTTGGTTACATGGTCTACTGATAGAAAGGAGAAATTGGTTGTCTGTTAGCCAAACATTTATACAGGTCAACTTGGATATTCGGCCCCTTGTTACTTAAGTTTGCTGAACTATCTTCCCTTGTTTGACAGAGTGAACACCTCTATGGGAAAACTAGAAGAGAGAATGATGATGACTGGGATGCATACAGTTGCTGATATATTTTGTGTTAGGTGTGGATCCATTGTGGGGTGGAAATATGTAAGATAATTAGGTTATAAAATTCTTTTCTATGAAAGCTTTTGTTTTACCACTAGCTAATTTGATGGTTCTTGCAGGAAACTGCCCATGAAACGGGCCAGAAGTACAAAGAAGGAAAATCTGTTCTTGAGCGGTCAGTAATGCACTTTTTTTTTTTTTTTGAGAAAATCATGATTGTGGATATTCGATAGGTATCATTCAGCGTACGAAATCCCCTCTTCCCAAAATACCTGTGGCAATTAATTTTGTCCACATATTTATATAAGTCTTATATAAATATGTGAATAAGATTAATTAGTACAGATTGAAACTGGTTAATGGAAATAGAAGATTTGATCCATTAGGAGTAAGATAAATTGGCTTTTTTTATTCTGAGCAGGTATAAGGTGTCTGGTCCAGATCGACGCAATTATTGTATCAATTATGAACCTCATATTGGTGGTGGAAGTGATGGAGATGATGTTTGATTAATTTTCATTCTCAACTGTATATTCGTTCTCCTCCAGTGCTCGACTCTTGTGAACGATAGAACTGAAGTCCTCATTCTGACAGCTCTACCAACTTGCTGTCACTATCTGATTCAAAAACATTTATTGTTGATTCTAATTCAGTCCATCCTTACTTAAAGGTGTCGGCTTTTTGTTAATGCATCTACCAATCAGTGGGATCAGGGGTCTGTCTGTGGAAACCAAGCAACTTTTGCCGTTTGGTTAGGCCCAAGTTGTTTGCTTGCGAGCTCAATGGTTAGGGAGAACAGAGGAAGGGTTTGTTTTTAATTCATGCTATTCATTCAACATAGTCAAACGCATTGAAGTTGATCAAACCAAACACAAACTAGGAGTTCTAATGTGTCGAAGCTGTTTAGCAGTTGTGGAGGTTATCTGATTATCACTTCCTGCATATTTTGCGGAGGGATTGTTAAACTTAAAACTACTAGAGCCGAGAAATGGATAGCTACAAGACTATTAATACTAATGTGAATATTAATAATAGACTTATAGTGTAATGGATATTCATAATAGACTTATAGTGTAATGGTTTGCTTCACATCTTCACCCACAGAAAGCGAACTTTGAAACAAAAGAAAAGGGAGATACGTTACTCTTGGTCGTACGTAACAGGGAAAGACGCAGAAGAAAAAGTCTTCAGAGTTCAGATTCTCGTACGCTAGCTAACTAGAAAAGTTTGTGTATTAATTACTATCTTAGCATTAAGAAACAAAAAACAAGAGAGTAGAAAAATCAAACCAGGTCAATTGGATTGGGTAAACACTAGCTTCTAGGCCTATTGGAGTCCATTTTGATTGGGCTAATGATTTCAATATGGCCTTATGCTAACCATTTTCCCCAATACCCAGTAAGCTTCATTCCATAAACATAAAAAAGAGTCATTATTATCCTTTCCATACAAAATATCATTTGAAATTTGAGACTGGGAAACCCCAACGAAACGGAACAATGGATAGAGACGGAAGTAGACGCAAAAAAAGAGGCTTGCTTTCATAGTTATATGAAATGTATACATAGTTACATACATTAAGTGAAAAAGATAAGTAAACGCATCCGAAGAAGTTTCCCTTTATTTCAACGTAAATGATAAGAATGTGCAGTCAATAACTTCTAAGATTAGGAAGATGGTGGAGATAAAAATGTCGTAAGTTCTCAATAGTCCACAAAATGAACAGATAATGCGCATCGGGAAGACATCTTGGAATGTTCTTTTCAACTGTATTACTCACTCAGAGTAAATGCGTCCTGTTGAGGACTGAAAAACCTCCCATGAAAAAGAATCACATCAGCCATGTGAGTGGACATTGCACTCAGACAGACTTCTGCACCCACCTGCTCGTTTATATAACTACGCAGCTGTGCTTCCAAATAATTCCTTGCATTGGCATCGGATGCTCCATTCAAAATAGTCAATACTACTGTAAATATTGAATATTTTTTTTGGTAAATCAAAAAAATAAGTAAATGATTAAAACATGTACAAAGAGTTCACAGACTATGCTACAGAAGGTACAACCAGCTAAAGATAGCAACTAGCCTCAGGGCAACCCAGATAAACTTAGATTTACCAAAAAAAAAACCCAGATAAACTTAGGAATATAGTAGCTATGGAAGAAGCAACCCAATGCCCAATCAACATCATAAACACTAAGAAACTTAGCCAAATAAAACCCAAACATACATAATCCAAGTAAATAGCCTAGCTAAGAAATTCCAACCCATTATAAGCAAGCCAAGGAGAAACTAAAGTAAAAAGAACAACCATGGCCCCGAAGTGGCCAAGAAGAAATCTATCACCAAGAAAACTATGTTGCACCTCCAAGGATAGGCAAAGCAAGCATGATCTATTCAAAGAGATCCTCAAAAGCTGTGACTTGAAATGGACTGAGTAATTAACTTGTAAAATAAAGAAAATACTAATATAAAATTACCTCCTCTTGATGTATAGGCTGAGAAGTTCCCTAACGTGGGAGATTACCCCAAAAAGCACTCTCTCCTCAGCCAAGGCTTCATTCTTGAAAGTTCTAACATTACGTTCAGTCCATATGTGGTAAACAGTGGTGGAGAGCAGTAGAGGGAAGTGAGTGATGACAGAAACTCTAAAACTGAGAATAGTTAAGAACCAGGAAAGGATAGTTGAAAGGTTAGAGTGGTTGAAAGTGAGTAAGTTGAAATGTTAGAGGCAGTGGTCCCAAATAATTTTTGAGAAGGGGCAATAAAAAAATAAGTGGTCTATGGATTCATTTGCTGAAAAGCATAGGGAACAATAATTAAGAATATAGAGGAAAGTAAGTTTGTTCCAGGTTGGAAGCTTATGCAGGAAAGCAAACCACAAAGTAAAGGAACATCGAGGTTTATTGTATTTGGATCGAACCAGTTTGTACCAAGGAACAACCGGTAAAGGAGTACGCAAGAATTGATAGGCTAACACATTGGTATAATGCTTGGTAGGGCTAGCTAACCATTCCAAACAGTCAGGTAAGGAGCTATTGGGGAAATAAGTTGGAGGAGCCCGATGTCTAAGAAGGTCCATAGATACCTCACTCCAGCTCCGAGTATCATTAATAATCACATTAGAAACTCGTGTTGAGAGCGGGAGCTCCGATCCATTAATCTCTCTCGGTGTAGCCAAGGATTTCATAATACCTCGCAGATGCCAAGGATCCTGCCAGAAAAGAGTTGACATACTGTTTTCAATCCTAAATCTAAATTGAGAACACAACTTGTCCCGGACTGTTAAAATCTTTCTCTAACTCTAAGAACTATTATAGGTAGGTTGAGCGCACAAAAAATTATTCCTTCGCAAAATTATTGCATGAACCCACTTCACCCAAAGAGCTTCCCTATCTTCAAACAAATTCCATATCCGTTTGCCTAACAATACTTGATTCCAAGTAGTCAAGTGTTTTACTCCTAAGCCTCCTTCCTTTTTAGGGCGACAGATGTCACTCCACTTCACCCTAGCTTGGGAATTGGAAACTACCTTACCTACTCATAAAAAATTCCTAAGTCTAGCCTTAATGTCCTTAAGGATAGAAGAAGGAAGAATAAGATGTGAGAACCAGTAGACATGGAAGGAAAAGAGTATTGAGATAACCAATTGAAGTCTACCCGTATAAGAGAGGTTCTTATGAGTCCAACGATTGATCTTATTTTCAATTCTATCAATAACAAAAGCACAATCCCTCCTAGAAAGATGACTTATAATGAGAGGAACACCAAGATACCTAAAAGGGAAAGATCCTTGCTCGATGCTAGACACAAGTTTCATCCTAAAGCTCAAATGACTAACATCCGGGGATAAGTAAAATTGACTTTTGGATGTGTTCATTTCCATGCATGAAAACATAGAGAAAGTATGCAAGGAATCAAGCAAAAGCTGAGATGAGATCAAATCTCCATGATTGAACATTAAAAGATCATTCACAAAGAGAAGATGGTTAAGCTTAAGGCCCTAACATCTCCAATAATATTTGAACTGGGGAGAATTTTTTAGTATTAATTCTTAAATTCCTAGAAAACACTTCCATACAGATAATGAAGAGGAAGGCGATAACGGATCCTCTTGTCTTAATCCAGATTTACCTTTGAAAAATTGAGTGGGAGACCCATTGACCAAAATGGAATAAGAAGGGGTAGTGATACATTCTCTAACCCACTCAATGAACCAAACCCTATTGCTTCTAGAGTGTTAAGCAAAAAATTCCAATGAATAGAGTCATAGGCTTTTTGGAGATCCACTTTGAAAGCACAACGCTTGTGAGAGTTTGATATATGATAGTTTTTGAAGATTTCTTGTGCTAAAAGAATATTGTCCCCTATTTGGCGATTCTTGATAAAAGCACTTTGATTAGGACTTACTATAAGAGGGAGGATTGGGCTAAGCCTATTAGCTAAAATTTTAGCAATTACCTTATAAAGCATATTGCAACAGGAAATGGGTCTAAAATCTTGGACTGTGATGGGGTGAGCAGATTTAGGAATAAGGGATATGAATGTGGAATTAAGCTCTTTGAGGAGTTTGCCATACTTGAAATTTTTTTGAATAGCTCTAGTAACATCATCCCTGATAATGTGCTAGGCCTTTTTATAGAAGTGCCTATTAAAGCCGTTTGGGCCTGGAGCCTTATTAGGATTAAGGGAATGGAAGGCCTCCTGAATCTCTTGCGGTGATACTTCAACAATGAGAGCTTGAGAATGAGTATCCGCCAGGGGATGATGAAAAAGTTGAGCTACAAACTCCTTGGAGGAGTGGAGATTCTTCTCATTCCCAATTGGGCCTTTGAAGTAATTAAGGAATTAGGATTGGATATCACTAAGACCTACTACCCTTCTGTCATAACCCACCTCAAGAGAATGTATGGAATTATAGTTTCTATTAGCAAGGAGAGAATTGTGAAAGAATTTAGTATTACGATCTCCTTCCTTAAGCCATTTGATTCTAGAGGATTGTCTGTAAAACAATTCCTGATCCTCAAGAGATCTATAGAGATCACTAATGGCCTCTATCTCCTTAGCTAGCATAATGGAAGTTTAGGAGAATCCTTAAGAAGGTCCTGAATGTAATTTAAATTAGCATGATAGTTCTCGACTCGAGAATTAATATCCCCTATCTGACTCGAATTCATAAGTTTAAGTGCTTGCTTGACTTTCTTAAGCTTAGTGACAACCCTAATAATGGAGTACCTATAACATGGTAGGCCCAAGCTTCCACAACAATTTGCAAGAAATTGGGCTGATCAGCTAAGAAATTAAAGAACCTAAAGGGGGAAGAATGTTTGAGCTGATATCCAATTGGCTTCACCACTAGTGGAGAATTATCTGAAATTTGAGGGTTGTGAATAACACAGTGGGAAGAAGGGAACCAAATGCTCCAAGAAGAATTGATGAGAGTTCTTTCAAGCTTCCGAGTTGTGAAGGAGTTTCCTAACTGTTTATTGGACCATGTAAAACGGGGGCCACTAGAATTTAAGTCAAAAAGACCATTACCTCCTACAAACTACCTAAAGTCATTTTGATTACTCAAGACATTCAGGCTAGGTGGGTCAGAATCCTGGTGATGGAGAATTGCATTGAAGTCACCTGTAAGCATCCACGGATGATGACCAACAGATAGGGAGATATTGGATAGATCACTCTAAAGGTGCTGCCTAAGGGTTGGATTATTAGCACCATAAACACAAGAGAGAAGAAAGGGATCTGAGCTATGTCTAGGTTGAAATTCCATATGAACAAACTGATCCGAATATCTAAGGATAGAACACAAAAGAATTTCTGGGTTCCAGGCTATCAAAATCCTGACATTAGGAGATTGAGCTAAGTTGCTAAAGCTTTTCCATCTAGGAAATAAGGAAGCACAAACGCTATGCAAAAAGTCGAGAGATCTAATTCTAGTTTCAACCAAGCAAAAAAAGAAGCAGAGGATTTTTTAAGCCATGCTCGAATAGCAAGCTGTTTATTGGGGTGGTTAAGGCCCCTAACATTCCAAAACACTAACTCCATTCCACAAAAACCAGCTAAGCCACAACCTACTACTTCTGCTTTTTCCTAGCTTTCCTAGTCAGTCTAACTGAGCAATCCCCCTCTGCCCTACGCACAGCCCTAGGATTAGCAGGTCTCAATTCAGAAGAAGGAGAGGGAGGTATACCTGTCTGATTCTCGGCCAGGGCTATTGGCTTTCCACTATCACCCAGAGGTCTATAGGAGAATGAAGAGGCTGGTCACACGTAGATGGATTAATTTCTATACTAACCACATTGTTCTCTGTAGCCTGCTTTTCCTCGACCATGTTTTGTTGGAGTGGACCTTCCACTAAATCCTTCGGGAGCTCCTGAGAAGGAGCAGGAGCAGTTGATAGCCACTCCACTGGAGATGCTGACCTAGTATCCTTGCTTTGCTCCAATTCTTGATGAGGACCAGTTGCAAACCTGCGTCCAATAGGCACCCAAACCTTTTGCTACTCACTCGCTGGAGGCTGCCATTCATACTCAATAGAAACTTCCCGAAAGTATAGCTGCCCATCCTCTCCATACGTAGCCAATTGGAACATTGACGGCCATTGTGTCTTCAACTCTATTTCCACACATAATCTGGAGTAGCTAATCCTAGACATTCTGGCTGTCGGAGTATCCATAAGCAAAAGGAGCCCCACCGTACTAGCTATCTTGCCCAAGTCTTTACTATTCCAGTATTCTACTGGAACATTGTAGAATCGAGCCCACACTGGTGCCTTGTGAATTTTTGGCATGTCTCCGCCATTTAAGCTCCATTGCCAAAGAAATAAAGGCTTACCTTGAATGTGCCATGGACCTCGTTCGACCAATGCTTTCATGCCCTGCTCAAACGCAAATCAAAACAGGAAGTTGTTGGAGCTTATAATCAATATGTCCTGTAGCCCAAAGTCAACACATGATTCAGGAAGAAGCCTACCAACGTAGTGCGAAACTTGGAACCGCCTCTCTGTGCGAGCTCCCTCGGAGGAATCATATAGACCTGATTCTCCTTAAACTCAGGAGGAAAGAAAGAAAGCTCCTGAGTCTCTGAGGAGGCCCCATTGCCAGCTTCCACAACAGCCTTCTAGGATCTAGTCAGTACCAGGGAAATGGGTTATGGAGGAGGAGTTTGGGCAGTAGGGGAAGGGTGGGTCTATGGAGAGGACTAGAAGAAGGGTCGGGAACTGGAGTGTTAGGGTTAGTGTTTTTGGAAGAGGTTGGGGTTGGAATTAGGGATTGCTAGATAGGGCTTATAGGGTTAGAAGATGAAGAAGGAACAGGGGAAAGAGAAGATCGAGAGGTCGGGGATGAAGAAGAAGCCATTGCTGAGAAGTGGACAAATCTCCACCATTAGGAAAGCTTGCTTGCCGGAATCTCACAGCTCTAAATAAAATTCAGTTCAGGTTAAAACAACTTTGATGCTGTAATATTCTATAAAGTTCCCTAAATTATAAAGTTATAACTTATGATGCAATTAAAAAAATAACTAGGATATTATACACCTTGTGTCTAATGTTAGATATTCTCCCTATACAGTGGAAAACAATTAATTGTAATTTTCGATTTTTCAATAACTTATTAGTTAAGTTACATAATTTGATGTTAATAAAGATAATAAAGTGATCCAATAAATGACCTGGATTAATGGGCTGAAATTTAGAAGAAAAATAGATCTCAATTAGTGTGAACCAGACTTATATTGAGCCTATGATGGGGAGACCCAATATGGATGCTATATAAAGAAGATTAAGGTCTCTTGTAGCTACTGTAGAAAATTGTGAATATAAGGATACTCTGACCCATTCAGAGATTCACATATACAGAAAGCTATAGAAAAGGCTTTAACGGGTCCTAGTGAGTAGATCCTGTAAAGGTGGCGGTGGATTCATGCTCAATTTGGCCTCAGAAAGCTTATTTGAAGTTATGGAATCGAAATTAAGTATTTTTCACATTTTTTCGTTTATTTCTCTTTCATGTTCGATCTAGGACACGTACTAAGACTCTTGTTAAGTGTTTCATATGGTATCAGAGTGATTATATGATCGGGTGGTTAAACGAAGATTTTTGGTTTTTTCTCCATAAGGTTTTCAGAAAATAAAGTTCCGTTTTTGGTTTTTTCTTGCCCATTGTTGCATGAAAGTGGTAAACATATGTTTAGCCTTAAAAAACAGGTCGATAACGAGTCTTAAAGCTAAAAAATATGTCCTAAAACTTATTGAAAATTGCATTTTTTGGGCAACGCAGAGAAGCACCGTCGAGCACGTGTAATCTGCACTAGATTGACCAAACGCATGTCTAGCTTGTTTGAAACACACGCCAACGTCAGTGGGAGCGTCTGTGAATCATGGCTTGTGCATGCACGCTCCACACCGTCCCTTTTACGTTGGACGTAGGCGCGTGGTGCACACATGTCAGACGACTTCACACACACGCTGAAGTCATGTGACGTCAACAGTTGACGTATACATTGACATCTTTGGATGATGTCAGCACTAAAGTAGCATTGATGTCTTGCTGACCTCATCCATACGGACAATTAAAAAAATACTCAAAAATTTCAGAATTCTAGTAAAGGTACCTTAGGTCATTTTGGTCAGTTTTCTGGTTGGGAGAATTTATAAAGTAAGTTTTTTTTTTTAATTTTCTAGATTTATTACATTATTAATAAATTAAAGTTTAACTCTAGAAAAAGAAATAAGACGTTTTAAAGATCTATAAGAATGAAAGTTGAGAACCAATTGAAAGAAAGATAGTCAGATCTTACTATAGAGGAGAGTATTATGGTAAACATAGTGTTTTAGAACATGAAAAAGTCCGTTTGTCAAATGTATGGAATCGGTTGAAATAGTGACTTAGTTCA
>JANZLX010000211.1:17798287-17814370 GCA_025531955.1 Erythroxylum orinocense | reverse complement strand
TGACCATATTGTATGAGGTTAAGCAATTTTTGGCCAAGTATTATGATATGAAAGACCTTAGTGAAGCATCTTTTGTCTTAGGTATGCAGATTTATCAGGACAAATCTCAACATTCATTAGGCCTCTTGCAGAGTGCATACATTAAGTGAGTGTTACAAAGGTTTAATATAGTTGACAGTAAACCTATTGTAGCACCAATCTTTTGTAGTGAGAAATTATCTTTGGCATAATGTCCAAAGAATAAAGTAAAGTGAGAGAGGTTACGAGGAATGTTCCTTTTTCTGGTGTGGTTGGTAGCCTAAAGTATGCCTAAATGACCATTAGGTTGGACATTACGTTTGCTGTTAGAATGTTAGGTTGACACCAAGCTAACCTAGGCATAAACCATTAGATTGCGGTCAAGAGAGTGTTGAAATATTTAAAGGGAACCAAGGATTAGATGTTAACATATAGAAAAGTAAAAAGACTAAACCTCGTAAGGAATCCAGATTCAAATTTTAGCTATATGCTAGAAGATAGGAAGTCCATATCATGATAAAGCTTTAAGTTTGCAGATGGTACAATATCGTGGAAGAATGTCAAGTAGACACCAAAGACTTCCTCAACCGTGCATGCAGAGTTTGTGGCATGCTAAAAGGTTACTTCGTAGATGGTTTGGCTCAGAAACTTAATTTTTGAGTTGTCTATGATTGATTTAGTGACTAGACCTATTCGGTTGTATTGTGATAATCTTGCTGTTGTGTTGTTAAGGAACAACAATAACGATATCACATGATCTTAGCATTTGAACGTCAAATATTTGATCATAAAGGAGTTGACACAGAAAAGATGACATTGAGGTGGAACATTTGAGGACTAAGGAAGAGTTAACCAATCCTTTTACTAAAGGTCGTTACCGACATGTGTTTGAAAAACATGCATACAGTATGGGTGTAATGTAGTCCTTAGAAACTATTAGTTAGAGATCATTATTTTTGCTCCATGTACATTTATACATTCATCCATTTTGATGTGTTATAACAGTATGATGGTTCATCAATAAAGATGATCATTGTTTATCCATAGTACTATTGGTTATCATACATAGTCATAATAAATGTGAAAGTTTAAAGATTTGTATCAATTTTAAGCATTTTAAAGGTCATTCGACATATATACAAATTGACGATGAGCCTATGTCTTTAGGACATATATAGTTTCATATGTATATCCATGGATTTTTAACATGACATAAAGGTTATCTATTGTAGTTTAGCGTTCAGTTAGAGAACATAAATGTTTTTTTAATGCAATTTTGCATTCAGTGAGAGAAAACAAAATTTCTCTAATACAGTTTAGCATAAAGTTTAGAGAAATTGAGATCTACAAATAGGAAGATGATACATATCAAATCATACAGGTATTATCTGAGTTTGCCACATTCCATTTTCTTATTTATGTTAGGGAGATATTAGATAGTCGTGATTATATTGGATCTATGTCACACGTGACACACATGTTTGATATCTTTTAGTATCAAAAGCCTTGTGGGACGAAATGATGGACTTTCGTTATCTTTAGATTAAATGTTTTGTTTTTAAACTTAATCGATTAATACAGAAGCGTGACTTAACTGAATTTTTTAACTTAAGTCAATAACACAATTAATTGTTGTCTAATGAGGAAAATGTTAGATATTTTTCCTATATGGTGGACAACAATTAATTGCAATTTTTGGTTTTTCAATAACTTATCGGTTAAGTAATGTAATTTAATCCAGACAAAGATAATAAAGTGACCCAATAAATGCTCTGGATTAATGGGCCAAAGTCTAGGAGGAAAATAAACCTCGATTAGTGTGGACAGAACTCATATTGAGCCTGTAATAGGAAGGCCCGATATGGATATTATATAAAGAAGGTTAAGGTCTTCTGTAGTTACTGTAGCAAATCGTGAACGTAAAGATGCTTTGACCTATTCAAAGGTTTACGTATACAAAAAGCTACAGAAAGGCTTTAACACGTCCTGATGAGTAGATCTCGTGAAGGTAGAAGTGAATTCGCGCTTGATTTCGCCTCAAAAGGCTTATTTGAAGTTATGAAACTGAAATCAATTATTTTCTACATTTCTTTGTTTATTTCCCTTTTACGTTCGATCTGGGACATGTACTAAGGTTTTTGTT
The DNA here is from genome assembly GCA_025531955.1 of Erythroxylum orinocense. Classification (NCBI taxonomy): domain Eukaryota; kingdom Viridiplantae; phylum Streptophyta; class Magnoliopsida; order Malpighiales; family Erythroxylaceae; genus Erythroxylum; species Erythroxylum orinocense. Next base: position 17,812,209 of record JANZLX010000211.1, on the reverse strand, counting down.
ACATGTTACATCTAATACCCCAATTAAAATTACCAGCTACGTATTTTTTCCAGCTTATGCGGTGTCTGACCACTGATTCTCAATTTGATTCATCACCAGAGCTTTCAAATTCAAAATTCATCATTCCTTCATCCTCGTCGGCAGTAACTTCGTTCCTTTTCTCATCATAAATGTCATCATGTCCCATTCCTATCTCATTTTCAGCAATTTGAGGACTTAATGACTGCATTTTGCAAATCCGATAACACAACATATGGCCCTCCTATCAACCATAGGCTTTGCAATTTCAAATGAAACTCACCTGGAGAAAATGTTACTGGCTCATCAGACTTTAATAACAGGAATAACATTATACTTTCAATATTTTAAGGCAAGTAATACAACATAGATTAACTCATGAACTGCCAAATGGTTAGACCTCAGAAATCAAACTGGTTTTCATTTAGAAAATGGATTAGCCGCAAGTGTACTGAACATATAGACGAAACTGATTAATGGCAAACCCATTTTCTTTTTAAGGTGCTTCATTTATTTCCGATTGAAATAGTTAAGGCCAGGCAAATACAACTAACACGAAACTAGATGTCAGAAGAAACTTACTGATAATGGAGAGGACAGAGAACCTCAGATGACCATATGCAGCTTCATATGTCATTTGGTGACAAGAGTGAATATAATAACCGAGATAACAATACTAGGGACTAGGACAATGAACCTGATTCTCTTTAACCCTTAATACTTGCATGGTGATAGAAAGGCAAAGCCTGGATCCCACAAGAAGTATTTACTGGATAAACAATTAGGACAAACAACTATTACGCCAACAGTAGTTAGCCGACCATCAATTAAATACTGTTGATGAAAAGATCCAAAGCCACAAGAAGGAACTCTATCTCTATCATCACCGGATATTGAGACAGGTACTAATGGACTATCAACCAGAAACCTCCTGTATGAGCTTTCCGTAACATGATTCGATGTATCATTATGGATTTTCATCTAATTTCGTAGACAGTTCGCACTCTTTTAGATCAAAGCTAGACTCCACATTTTACCTTGAGAATGTCTGGTGACCTTCCTCAAACATCAGCCTCTTCTTTCATATGATGTGGCAAATTCTTCACAACCAGTAACAATTTGAGTACTAATGCTAGAAACAGTTTGTGTTCCTGTCGATCGAATAGAGATTTAAGTGTCCATTGCAAGCTCTTTTTTGCAATGATTTTGGCGAGTTTCATCTCTTGCACTTTGTCTAGAATTCTTATCATATGACTCTGTATTGATTTATATCCTAAAGTCAATCGACTGGTTAGATTTTAGTGAACAAAATAATTTAAACACATTTTTTATTTTATACATATTCAGATGTTTATGATAAAGTTAATGAGATAAATAAATATTACAAATAAAATTATTGTGACATCATAATTATGAGATTTATATTACATTTATGTATTATACTTAAGTTGTTCCTAATCATTGTTTTATTGAAATTGAATATTAATAGAGCATAAAAAGACTAGCACATGGTATGTTTTTTCTATGAAAGAAATAGTCGATCTCATAGATTAAAGTATGGAGATACTTAAACAAACATGTAGGTGTCTGTTAGGGAACAAGTTCATCAAACTGACTCTACATGAGAAATCCATTTGGAACATTACTTGTATGTTTATGAACATTCTCATTGTGATTGTTGTATATGCGATTCCTTAACTTGAGATCTCTAAAGTTATCTTGTATAGGGATTGTTTTGTTTTGATACTACTTACGACCTATTCTAGTCAAAGGTAGTTTAGTCGGTAGTCATTGAATATAGCATGAATTATATGGAAGTAGTTGAGTGATCAATATAGGATTTATCATCTTAAAGTAATTATAAAGAATATTTAATTGCTTTTTTTAAATTGATTTGAAAAATCCTTGGCCAAGATGTAATGATGTTTTGTAAATTGTTTATAATTGTTATTAATAGAATCAATTACCAATGGTGAAGTATTAACATAATTAGACTCAGATAAAATAGACATTAATTCTATACTTTATCTCCAATCGGAACATTATATAATGAAAGGAGTGAATTATATGAAAAAGATCATGCATGAAAAGGTTAGTCAAAACTACTTTGATATTCTTAAATGTTTGGATAGTTATGATGTGATGCTAGACGCTAATCTTGATATTTGGATATAAATTATAATCCTCTATATGATTTTGTTACCAATATATTTGGGAACCTAATATATCACATAGAAAGAATAAGTTGAAGTATCACATAGAAAGAATAAGTTGAAGAAAGAAAGGATATTTTGATCATTTACCAAAAAAAGAAAGAAAGATATTTTGATCAAGTTTAACTTGATTGTAAAGTTTGAGAGACTTTATGATTAAATATAAGATATTAGATCTTATTTGGGCATATAATTGGTATTTAATTAGAATTATTTGTAATTTTAATTAAAGTTTAATTGTAATTAGAATTTAATGACAAATAAATTACTATAATGTCTAAAACCTAGTATAAATAGGCTCAAGCTCTAAGAGAGCTAATACTCCTTGTCTAACCCTCCTTATAATAGTTATAGAGTTCTTTCATCATGTTCTATGGATACCATTAAAAATCGAACTCTTATTAACTACGGTGGTTAAGATAACCCAATGTTAGAAACGACTTGAGGGAAGGAATAAAAAGGATCAAACTTTAAAATAAACTATGAATTAAAATTCATGTTTTATTATGATATACAAGTGATTTTAGCTTTCAAAAACTGAAAACAAGAAGGTTTCGTAATTATTCTGTTGTAAACGAGATCAGATCCTGACATAATTTCCCAACATTAGTATCAGAGTCGACTTTTAATTCTATAATTTGATTAAATTTGCTTGATTGTTGTTATTGATTTAATTAAAAAAGCTTAAAATAATAATTAATTAGTAAATACGTCGAATATAGATTAAGGTTTTTCCTTGGTTAACGATACAAAGCCTCATATGCTTTGTTCTTGATTATGAAAATTCAAACATACACATGCCTTACCTTTTTTTTTTCTCTAGAAATTAGCTAGAAAAACTAAGGTTATTTTCTTGTTTAATGAAATCTAACAATCAATCTACCTTGCTTAACCCTAACTTTAAAGTTTTTGGAAACTTTTGTGTGATAAGATGTTATTTTGATATATTAATCGGAATTATCTCTTTTTTTTGGATTTTTTTAGGTGGTTAAAAAGGAAAAATAAGGTTTGTTTTGTTTTAGAAGATGAAAAGTGGAGATTGCATCAAATTGAGACATTATTGGTGAAAATCATGAATTTTGGAAAAAGTATACATGTTATTATAGTGGATAAAGGCGAGATCACGCCTAATGACAACTTCACTTAAATTTGGACTTTAATTAGGAACTTCTTTCCATCCTTATTATGTAGGGATTTTGATTTCTTTTTAGATAAGAATCTTTCCAAGATAAGATTAGACGAGGTTTAGAGTAGGAAAACAATAGAAAGAAACGTCTCCCACCTCTCTCCATATTCTTTTTTCATTTTCTTATTAGTTTTCTTGCAATCTTTCAATTTTCTTTATTGTTGGTGTTGAAACTTAAGCCCTGTGGGGTTAAACTCAATTATTATAATTTAAGGGGACATAAAACTCTAGTTGTAACCTTGTGAGGTTTTGTTTTAAACTTTTATTCATGTTTTAATTTAAGTATTTCTTATTTTGAGTTCTTATATTTCATGAATGATTAATATTGATTGATCTGACAAATTAATTTAATGTTAATTATTCTATAGTTATCCATGAACTCACTGATCCTTAATTTAAGAATTGGTATAAGTAGCAAATATGTTATTTATGAATTTCCATATTAACTTATGATAAATAAGAGAACTAAGCTAAATAGTTGCAACTATCTCAATTATTTAATTTAGGATTTAGTCCTTTTCACTAAGCTTATTGCTATCATTTAATTGATATTGAATGTTATCATACCCATTCAATTGATGGTAAGTTTTGGTTAGATGTTGGGTTTGAACCAATTAATTTAGGAAATTTTGAGCTATCCTAATATGTTTTGGACTAATTGCTTCAATGGTGAAAATATTCTTTTTAGACCAAGGATCAATGCTACAATTAGATGAGCTCTTGCCCTCGAATCAGAGTGGAGTACTATTGAATTTCTCTCTTTTGTATAGATTGAGTTGATTTATTTTGATTCCTTATTAATTTTAGTTAATTAATCAGATTCCTTATGCAAACTGTGAACATTTTATTGATGGTACTAGACTGATAGTGGACTTAATGCCCTTAGATTTGAAAGGCCTAGATGTGATACTAGGAATAGATGCCATGGAGAAATATTGCGCAAAGTTATATTGTAGCCTCAATGAGGTAGAGTTTGATCTTGGCAATGGTGAGAAGGTGATTTTTAGAGGAGACCAAAGAACACCATCACCCAGAATTGTTTTAGCTTTGTTAGTTGACAGGATGATAAGAAAAGGGTGTGAAGCCTTCTTGGCACACGTCGTGGACACTGATGTGAATGAAAGGAAATTAAAGGATTTTCCGATTGTGAGAAAATTTTCAGATGTGTTTCCAAATGATTTACCTAGTTTGCCACCGGTAAGGGAAATTGAGTTTGCCATTAACTTGATTTCTGGTACTGCACCCATTTCTATACCACTGTATAGAATGGCTCCAGTTGAATTTAAGGAGCTCAAGGAATAGTTGGAAGAACTGTTAGAGAAGGAGTACATAAGGCCAAGTTCGTCACCATGGGGAGTGCCTATTCTGTTTGTTAAGAAGAAGGATGAAACATGGCCCATGTGCATTGATTACCGGAGACTCAACAAGGTGACTATTAAGAACAAGTATCCTCTGCCCTGAATTGATGATTTGTTTAACCAGCGGTAGGAAGCAAAGGTCTTCTCCAAGATTGATCTCAAGTCAGGCTATCATCAGCTCAAAATCAGAGAGTCTGATGTAAACAAGACAGCCTTTAGGACTCGTTATGGGCATTATGAGTTCCTAATCATGTCATTTGTACTGACCAATGCTCCAGCTACATTCATGGATCTTATGAATAGGGTCTTCAAGGAATATATGGATCAGTTTATCATATTGTTTATCGATGATATTTTGGTTTATTCCAAGAGTGAAGAGGAACATCTTAGGATAGTGTTGCAAACACTGAGGGAGAAGGAGCTTTATGCTAAGTTCAACAAGTATGAGTTTTGGTTTCATAGGGTAGTATTCCTTGGACATGTACTTTCGGAGGATGGGGTACATGTTGATCCGAGAAAAGTTGAAGCAGTGGTAAAGTGGCATTCACTGAAGACAGTAGCAGAAGTGAGAAGTTTTCTAGGTCTAGCAGGGTATTATAGGAGGTTTATGGAAGGATTTTCTATGATAGCTTCTCCAATGACCAAGTTATTGAGGAAGAATCACAAGTTTATCTAGAGTAATGAATGTTAGAAGAGCTTTGAGGAGCTTAATCACAGATTGACAAGTGCTCCAATCCTGACTTTGCCTATGGGAGATGAGGGCTATATAGTTTATAGTGATGCTTCAAGAAAGGGATTGGGTTGTGTGTTGATACAAGGAGACAAGGTAATAGTTTATGCCTCGCAGCAACTAAAGCCTTATGAATTGAATTACTAGACTCATGATCTGGAATTAGCAGCAGTAATCTTTGCCTTGAAAATTTGGAGACATTATCTGTATGGAGTTTAGACGAAGATTCTTACAGATCATAAAAGTCTCAAGTATTTGTTGAGCTAAAAAGAACTAAATTTGAGACAGAGAAGATGATTAGAGCTACTTAAGGATTATGATTTGTTGATTAAGTATCATCTTGGAAAGGCAAATGTAGTGGCAGATGCCTTAAGTAGGAAATCTTCCATAGCCCACGTTCAAAAAATTTATTTGCCTTTATTGGAAGAGATGGCTAAGCTTAGGATAAGCTTGAAACAGGAGGAACTTGATTGTATTATTGCTAATTTCAGAGTGAGACTGATACTCAAAGAGAAAGTAAAAGAGTTACAAGCACAGGATGTAGAATTGAACAAGCTTCAGGAAGAAATTAAGAATGGCAAGAAATCTGAAGTGGTAGTGAGGGATGATGGACTTATGGTTGTAGGAAACAGACTTTGTATTCCAAATGTCAAGGAAGTAAAGGATGAAATACTGGATGAGGCACACATTGCGCCTTATGGCACCCAGGTAGCACCAAGATGTACAAAGATCTGAAAGGGCATTTCTGGTAGAAAGGCATGAAGAGAGATATAGTAGAATATATGGGTAAGTGTCTAGTATGTCAGCAAGTCAAGGCTGAATACCAAGTATCTTCTAGCAAGTTAAGGCCATTGTCCATTCTTTAGTAGAAGTGGCAAAGGATAACCATGGATTTTCTAATAGATTTTCCCAAGAATAGTAGGAAGCATGATGCCATATGGGTTATTGTTGAACGTTTGATGAAGTCAGCCCATTTTATGGAATTAAACAGACTGATTCTCTACATGTGCTAACAAAGAAGTATATTGATGAGATAGTGAGACTGCATAGGATTTCGGACTCTATAGTTTCTGACAGAGATCCTTGGTTTACTTTGAGATTTTGGAGAAGTATGCAAGAAGCTTTTAGGACCAAGTTGAATTTTAGCACTACTTTTCATCCCTAAACAGATGGTCAATCTGAAAGGACCATTCGAACTCTTAAAGAAATGCTCAGGGCATGTGTGATGGATTTCAAAGGCTCTTGGGCTAAGCACTTGCCATTAGTCGAATTTGCTTATAATAATTTGTACCACTCGAGTATTCAAATGGCTCCTTATGAAGCATTGTATGGAAGGAGATATAGAGCTCCTATATGCTGGGATGAGGAAGGTGAAAGGAGATTAGTCGGATCAGAGTTACTCCAGATGACAGTTGACAAGGTCAATCTAGTTAAGCAGAAGCTTAAAGCAGCTTAAGATAGAATGAAAAGCTATACTGATGTGCACCAGAAGGAAATGGAGTATGAAGTCAGTGAGAAAGTCTTTTTTAAGACATTTCTTTGGAAATGAGTCATGAGCTTTAGCAAGAAGGGAAAGTTGAGCCCGAGATATGTGGGTCCTTACGATATTGTTGAGAGGATTGATTACTAGCCTATAAGTTGGCGTTACCCTCAGAATTGTCACAGATACGTGATGTCTTTCATGTTTTTACGTTAAGGAGGTATAGATCGGATCCCTCTCACATCATTCAGACCACTGACGTTCAACTGAAAGATGATCTGACTTATGAGGAGACTCTAGTAGATATTTTGGACACTAAGGAAAAGGTCCTCAGGAACAAAACAGTTCAGCTAGTTAAAGTACTGTGGAAAAACATTCTACAGAAAAAGCCACGTGGGAGCCCTTGGAAGCCATGAGGGAGAAGTATCCACAACTCTTCAATAACTCAGGTAATAATTTCAAGGACGAAATTCTTTTAAGAAGGGGAGAAATGTTGGGTCTCGAAATTATTTATTTATTTATTAAGCATGATTTAAAATAATTTTTGAGGCTTTGATAAATTAATTATTTTGGAGTTCATTATTATGTCAAAGTTAGTAAGATTTATTGCATGGGTTAACAAAATTAAAGTGTTAAGGAAATAAGACTATTCAAGGGTATTTTTGGCAAGACACTTAAGGATAAAGACCATAAAGCATATAAGGAAGGGTAAAATGGACATTTTACAATCATTAAGGGTAAAAAGGGAAGAAGAATTGTTATCTTGCATTTGAAGAAGAGAGAAAACATGAGTGAGGGGAAGAGAGAAAAATACTAAGAGAAGAAGAGAAAACTAAGCTAGGTTTCATCTTTTCTTAGCTATAAAGAAAGATTTTGAGGTTGTTCAAGAAGAGAAAAAGAAAGAGGAAGAGAAGAGCTTTTTTTAGAGCCAAGAAACACATTATTTGATGAAGATTTAAGGTAAGTTCATTTTTAATCTTTTGGATTTTTGAAAGGGTTTTGGTTCATGGAGCTTAGGAAATGCACGGGTTTAAGCTCTCTAGGATCAATTTTATGCATATGTTTCTTTGGCTCCTCAAATTGGAATTCCTATTGAATTGGAAATTTTGTCAATGTTAAGGAAATCAAGAGAGGCAAGAGGATAGACATCTTTGAGCAAGTCTTTAAGCAAGGAATTCAAGGTGGGTTTCATGTTTATAATTGAGTAATGAGCCATTACTATCTTTTCAAATTTAAGAGCAATAAATGACTTCAATTGTTTTATGAACGTTGCATTATTGCTCTTGAATGATGGAGAAATTGTTATATGTTTAGTATATGAATTTTTGTTGATGAATTTTGAAGTGAAAATGGAAATGGTTTTTGAAATATTTTATGCTCATGAAAAACATGTTTTCAAAATGTGCCATTTGGGCAATCTATTTTCAAGTCATAAAATACATGTTATGTGGGTTTGTGGTGGTTCATTATGTTTTATCAAGTGCACTTCGACTTTATTAAAGACATCTCTCGCTTGCCCGCTATTCGCATGGAGCTCCTTCATGGACTCCCTCATGTTTATGACTACGCAAAACCATTATGTGAGATTGAGATAGTACGTTCTTTTTACGACTACACAAGACCATTATGTGAGAATGTGTTAGTACGTTCTATTTATAGACCTACCCAAACCATTCTGAATTGCTCATGTGTGTATTATTAGATGACAATTTGATGCATATGTGACTTATGTGATTATGATATGTGTTGATAAGTTGAGAATTTGAGAAATATGTGTTTTATGGACTCAGTGTGAATGTATTATGATCATGAATGTTTTCAATGGTTTTTCTTGTTTCTCCATTATAAACTGTTACCCACGAGCTTCCAAGCTCACCCCCCATTCCTCCCCATCTTCAGGTGATAAGCAAGAGATCAAGTGAGCAAGAGAGTCAAGGCATCACTCCAAAATCTGCATATTTTGTATTTTAAGCTAGTTATGTAAAACAAGGCTTTAATCGCATTTCAAGTATTATTATTCATGTACCTTTTGTATTTTGGATTATGATGTAATATGGCTTGAAATGCCCATTAAAGCTTTGTAAAACTCTTATCTTTTGATATTAATGAAATATATTTGTGTTTTCCTCATGACTTTCCAAGTTTTCGCATTGCAATCTCATGCATTTAATCAGGGTAGGATATATGTTTTGATTTCAAGGGAAAAAATGTATTAATCTAGACTGATTTAGGCAAAGTTATCTTTTGGAAGTTGTATTTTATCCTCTTATCTTTCCAAAGATATAAATTATGATATTTTTGGATATCAGAGTTGCGAGATATGTTCTTTATAAGTTTGTAATGCTGCACATGACGTATATAGGACAGCTATAGTAAATGATGAGAATTAGTTATAGTGATGAATCAAATGAGTAGAGATTTGAGAGTTTAATGAAACAAAGTTGGCAGTTGAATTGATATGAAGTGATATCGCACTAGAAGACTTGAATTTGGAAAGATTACGAGTGAACGTGCTATTAGAATGGATTTAGGAACTATTGGAAAGGCTTTAGAGGGGCTTAGGTTTCACCTATGTCTGTTAGACAGATAATAGGTCTGTTAAACGAACCTTCTCAGGTCTGGAAAGATCCCTAGTCTTGTCATTAAGTCTGTTAAACAGACCTTCTTGGGTTTAAAAAGACCCCTAGTCCCGCGTATGTTCGTTTAGCGGACATGCACTGTGCACTTTCAGGAATTTGCATTTTTGACCCTCTAAATAGCAAAATCTCTCTTTGGACTTTTCATAAAAGTTGTAGATCTAGAAGTCCTCTTCAAAACTATTCTAAGACAACTTTAATATGATATTTCTAGTGAAAGTTATGCGTTTTTTCCTAAAATAGGTACAGTTATAAATTGTGGACTCATCAATGCTTTTCTATAATACATTTTAGGTTTGAATGGAACTTGAAATTTACTTAGTAGAGAAAACACAAATGAGTGTTATGTTAGGGTGATATTTTAGGACATAAACACAGGAATGGATTATCGTACATCCATTGATAAGATAGGAAATTTGTGGTATGTTATGAGAATGAAGATGAACTAATGATGGCTAATGAGGGTTCATTGAAATAACCCTATAGAGTAATACGCTCACGTTTCATTATTCCAGATGTTAGGCTCCTAAAATGGGATCCAATATAAATATTATTTAAAGTATATTAAACAATATGAAAAGCACAATATATTAATTATTATATAATTTTAAACCATATGAAACATAAATGAAAAAATATATATCCAAATCTTTTATATGGATTATAACACGAGTAAAACTAATATCAAAATAAATACTAAAACATATAAAAAGAGCCAAATAGAGAAGATTAGTTTGCAAGATAAACGTGAAGATAAGTTTGTGGGTATTGTGGAAATTATATGTAAAACATAGGGACAAAAGGGACTAAAAATAGGCTCATTAATTGATATGAAAAATCTACCTAAAAAGGCCATTTGAGAGGCTTTTTTTGAGAAGCTTCAAATTTGATCTTATTAAAAAGTTGTATTTTGGTTGCCAGAAAAGTCATATCTATTAAAAAAGTATTTTTTATTTTCAACTAAACACTCATTTTTCTTAAAAAAAGGCTTTGTAGTAGAGAAAAGTACTTATTAACCTCCCAAAAGCCCATCCAAATAGGCATAAAGAGACATTCCAAGAAGAGCTTCCTAAAGAAGCCTCCATCCAAGAAAAGAAAGTAGAGGAGTGTCAGAAGGTAATTGAATAAGATGAGCTAGAAACCTTTGTCCATGAAGAATAAGAAGAAGAATGGACAAAGGTAGTTGAGGAAGAACTGGCGGAGGAACCAAGTAAGGAAACTACTGATGAGGTGTTAGTAATGACCTTAAGTATGGAGAGTTCCCCTTTCCTTAAAGACAAATTGTTCGAATTAGCTAATGATTCAAGGAGTTTCATTATCCCTTATTTTATTAACAATTTGTCATTTAAAAGGGCATTATTACAGTTAATTGGTTTTAATAACTTAATACAACATGTCCTTTTGATCATCCTACAATATGTGGCTTGTCTACAAGCTATGAAACCGCTTTGTGGATAAAAGGGTAGAAGTAAACTGTTGATTATTGATCTAGGATGAAGTTTAGCATAAAGGGTACATCTAGCTAACGATGTTAAATAAGCGTTGCATGGGAGGCAACCTATGAATTAGGATAAGTTTGTTAGTATAGGATTTTATTTCTTGTTATTTCATATTATCTTTATTTCTTTTGTTCTTTTTATCCTTTTCTTTTATATTTTGCAAGGATGTAGCTCACTATTGGATGGATCTGAAATCAAGAAATCGTCATAATCAAGAAAGTACCAAAAAATACCTCTCACTTATATCTATACATGTATTTTGTACATTGAGGACAACATACAACTTTAAGTGTAAGGGTGGGTTTAATGAATTTTTAACAATTTCTTCAAGCTTGTTAATTTTTAACAGTTTTTTAAGCTTATAATAATCTTGATTATCAATTATATCACTAATATCTTGAATTGGTTGAAATTTGTCCGTAAGTACTATATTCTATTGTTGAATATTAATTTGAATTAGTATGCAAAAGGATAATGGTTAGAATAAAATTAGTTTTCTAAGCTATACGTTTAGTAATCAATGAGATGATCAAGTTGAATAATATTGCATAACATTTACACACATATACACCTTTTGTTTTTGTGAGCTTTTGAGCATAAGAGCACAATTTCAAAACATTTTAAGCTCTTTTTCTTTTTTCATGTGTGCTTTCAATTTGTAGTAGGATGATTCTAGAATTTGCTTTTTTTTAATGTATATTGAGACTATATTTTTTTAAATTAGAAGTATTGATATGATGAAGGCACTTAGATTCAACAATTTGCTTTACCCTATTTCTTTGAAAATTACCCACCTTTAAATTTACCTTTAGGAATAACTAAGTTGAGCCTTAGCCTTTTTCATTGTTATTAACCCAAATTATTAAACTTTATCCTATTTTTTGTTGAAGACCTTTTTATTGTTTGGAACCTTGAAAGTTATTTACATTGTTTACTTATTGAGACATGAAAATTTTGAAAGGTCCAATATGTTTATTATTATGGTACTGAATATTATGATTAAAAAAGCAACAAAAAACTAAAAAAAAAAGAGGAGCAAAATCGTGGATAAGTTTATGGTACTAGTAAAGTTGTATTGAAAGGGCCTATTTGTATTTGCAAACAAGTCGTGGAATATATTGTGAAATAAATTTCCTTCAATTTAACCCTTTTTATTATCCCAATCATACCTTACTTAAACCCCATTACAGCACGTATAAATACCTATTGATTTTTGTTTCTAATTTATACATAAAAGGTAGAGATGTAACTTTACTACAAGTTTATACTATGCATTGATTAAGAGTTTTAATGCTTTTTACCTTAAACACTTGAGTGCATTGAGTGACATCTTACTGAGGGCTTTTCACCCTAAACACTTGAGTGCATTGAGTGACATCTTACTGAGTGTGTAAAGATATATACTTTTGATTTCAATTAGGTTATTGATATGGTTACTATTAATATTGCTTAGGAAGTTAATTTTATGATAGCTTGATTCTAATTGTATGTTAATTTGATTTAGTATAATATGATGATGCATAGTATAAATAGACAGATCGAGATTGATGAAAAATTGATGATGTAGATTTATAATTTTGATTACAGTTTTCTTAAGGACAAGCAAAAGCTTAAGTTTGGGTGATACGAAAACCCTAAGAAAAAAAGGTTCTTGAAACTCCCTAATCCTATTGAATCAAAACCCCAATCTTTCTATTCTAAAAACATGATAGTTCAAACCCCAATTATACAAAATTGAGACCTAAACTCAAAGAAAACATAAAAATTGAACACGCCACAAGTGATTAGCTTGATAAGTGATGCAATCCTCCAACTTAGGCATATCACTTTCATCACTATCTTCTGATTCAATTAGCCCATCTCGTAAATACATAATCTTCCTATTGGCACATTGGTTTGCCTTATGACCCCAACCCAAATACTTAAGACATTTGATGTCTCTTTGCTTAGTGCTAGGATTTTGATCATTAGATGTAGGCACACCTTTAGAGGTTGTCCACTTTTCCTTGGACTTGTCCTTATTGTCAAAGGACTTATCTTTGCTCTTTTCCTCCTTCTTTGGCCATTTAGGACCCCAAGAATTTGAAGATCCCGAGGTGTTGCCCTTGTTGAAGCTTTTTCCCTTCAATTGCTTCTCAACCTTCATAGCCATGCTTACCATGTCCTCCAACTCGAAGTATTGATGAAGCTCTAACACGTTGGCTATCTCTTTGTTTAGACCAGCAAGAACCAAGCCATTAAAGCCTCTTTATCCTCCTCTATGTTAGCTCTTATCATAGCTATCTCCATCTCCTTGTGGTAATCTTCCACGCTCTTCGTGCCTTACCTTAATGTTTGGAGTTTTTGATGCAACTCTCTGTAGTAGTAACTTAGCACGAATCTCTTTTTCATGATGTGTTTCATCTCATCCCAAGTTTCAACTGGTCTTTCTCCAGTTCGTCTTCTACTAACCATCAATTGATCCCACCATATAGTAGCATAATCAGAGAACTCAACTGCCACTAACTTCACCTTCTTCTCCTTAGAATACTTGTGGTAGGCAAATATCATCTCTACTTTCCTTTCCCACTCCAAGTAGGCATCAACATCATTCCTTCCTTGAAATGGTGGCGTCTTCAATTTGATGCTGCCGATGTTGCTATCTACCCTTTCAGTCTCTTCCTCCTTCCGCCCCCTTAGGTTTATTTAAGTTAGTTTGGCCCAATCCTAAATGGATTAGGATCAAATTGCATTATTGGGCTATAAACTCCTAAACTAGTTAGGATTAGGCTTGTTTTAGCATTAAAGGGTCTTGTAACCTAT
>JANZLX010000211.1:17758571-17769274 GCA_025531955.1 Erythroxylum orinocense | reverse complement strand
CGCACATGTGTTTTAAAAAGTAATGTATCGATTTCTGATTGAGTGGTTAGCACGCCACCTTCGCGGGGCACGGACTCAGATATCATAGTAGATGTCGGGTTCGGGTCTTGCGGGAGTGGGATGTTACACTATTCCTACACAAATATGGTCTGATATCTCCTTAGATTTTGTAGAAGAATTGCTAATGTCTAAAGGTAAGAATGTTTTGCTAGTAGTGGTGGACTGTTTTTCTAAATTTGCCCATTTCTTGTCGATTTCTCACCCATACACAGTTGTAAGTGTGGCCAGGATATTTTTTGATAATATTTTTAAGTTACATGGGTTGTCGGAAACTATGGTTAGTGATCGTGATGTAACATTTACAAGTTCATTTTGGATTGAATTATTTCGTTTGAGTGGCACTAAGTTAGCGTTCAGTTCAGCCTACCATCCGCAAACAGACGGGCAATCAGAGGTGGTAAATCGGATGGTGGAAATGTATCTTCGATGTTTCACTAGTAAGCATCCAACCAAATGGATGGATTGGTTATCATGAGTAGAATACTGCTACAACACTAGCTACCATACATCTCTACAAACTACCACTTTTGATGTGGTTTATAGCAGGTCACCACCTCGTTTAATTTCATATACCCCAGGTAGTTCAATGATTGATGTAGTAGACCAAGCTCTCCAAACCAAAGATGAGGTTTTGGGTTCTATTCAACAATAGTTATTGAGGGCACAACAAAAAAATGAAGGCTGTTTATGATAAGCAGCATCGTTCCCTTGAATTTCAGGTGGGTGATAAGGTACTTCTCCGTTTGCAACCATATCGGTAGTTATGTTTAGCAAATCGGCACCATCAAAAACTTTTAGCCAAATTTTATGGTCCTTTTACTGCAACTCAACGTATTGGGGCCATGACATGTAAATTGGAATTGCCAACTGGATCTCGTTTACACCCTGTATTTCATGTGTCCAATTTAAAGGCATATAAGAGAGGTCCAACTTCAGGTATGACTTCCCCTCCCCTCATTGAACCTTAAGCTGTTGTTCCTCAACCTATGGCAATATTGGAACGTCGAATCCGAGTTGGGAATTTGGAAGTGCTAGTACATTGGCAACATTCATCACCAGCAGATGCTTCTTGGGAGGCAGCTACTGTCCTACAACAAAAGTTCCCAAATTTTGCCTTTGAGGACAGTCACAATGTCGAAGGAGGGAGTAATGTTACAAGTCTCTTAAGGTATTATAAGAGATATACTCATGGTTGTCAGAAGAAAGAGAAGTTACAAGAAGATCAAGTCCAAACTTGTTCCAACCGTTGAAGATTTTTCTGCTGCTGCTACTGTCAAGATTTTTTTGAATATTAGAGGAGGTTGATCCTCCCTTGGTTATTTGTTTTAGTTGCTCATTTTTAGGAGGGCAATCCTCCATTTTTCTATTAATAATCTCTTAATTGTCGGGCGTGGTTATCTTCCTTATTTCTATATTTAAACAACAGCAATTAATGAAAGAAAACATGAGAAAATTTTCCAAACAGTTGTTGAGTACTTAAGAGATTACAGATTCTCTCTTAAGTCTGTAAAAATAGGTAGAAAGAAGGAAAACTCATCTTCTGATCCTTTGCTCCTAAGACCCTTAACTAGATCCCAAACCAGGGCCTGTAACATCCTTCCATCTTTCCACTAATTGTCACATCACTATTGAATATTCACTGGTTACGCAACGAGCAGTGCAAATTTACTAGTCAAGAGTTGAGCCATGAGTAATGTCGGAAAGGACAGTTTTTCACAAAGGAAAGGCAAGAAACGTGACCTACAAGCCCATGTAAAATTAAACCATGTTCCAAAAGTAAGTAGTAGTAAAAGTAGTCTTGCATAGCCCCCGTGTTCGATGATTAGATGAACAACAAAGATCACTATAAACGTTATCAAGCAACAGCTACGGCATCAGGAGGAACAGCAACGGCATCTTTGCTGGAAGTTGCTGGGAAACTCGCATCATTATTTATTGCATCCTTACTATGGTTTTGTGCTGGTGGTGGAGAAAGCTTGAGGTGGGGAGGTGTGCTGTGCTTCAATTTTAAAAGAATCTGACGCATTCTTGATAGTTCAGTTGGTTTTCCAGGCTTTGGACCTTGGATCACAACTAAAGCAGGCTTCTTCTCCTGATCGTTCTTCCCTCTGTTTACTATGGTTGGTACTTCGTTTGGAATGAGCTCTGCAATAGCCTTCCAATAGCTCTTATCAACCTCAGCATGGAAACTCTCATGTTTGGTCATAAATAACTGCCATAGGAAAAAAGAGCCCCATAAGGGGGAAAAAAATGTTTTTAGCTTATCATAGACAATATTACCTCTAAAATGACAGCAAAGCAGTGATTAAGAACATAAAGAACCAGATAACCAACTTGACTACTCAACTAACATTGTAGTTGGCTAATCAATTCACGCATGCCAAAGTGCTGAGCTCTACCAACCTAGTTCCAATCAATTTCCTTCCTCAAACATGCTCCGTGAACACTATCCTTCCAGAATTGTGGAAATATAAGAATTCAGCCAAGTTAACCTACCATCATACGTAATGTTACTGGAGTAGAGCAACTTTATAACCATACAACAAGATAATATATCCAAAATAGATTCTTAACTAATCAATATGAAAAACTAAATCGAAGTGCGATTGGCTAGGACAAGTTTGGTTCAGCTAAAAGTACTTTTCCATAGCCCAGAACATAAATTATTGTCTTCATAAAGTAGGTTCTATTTTTAAGCCAATCAAGTATAGGGGCTGTACGCTTGATACAATCTCAAATAAGATTGCATTATGAAAATCTCCCTCTCTGTGGGTTGATCAGAATGGTTTGCAGATGAGAACATTACTTGCTTGATGCTAACATACATAACAACCATGATGGCAACAAATGGCAAAAACATCGATGCATGAATTATTGGAGCAAGGGAAAAGAGGAGCATGAACCATGAATGTAGAGGTCAAACATATGATATTTTTTAAGAATGCAACTTCAGTGACTCTGCTGAGTTCAAATATTCTACATTATGCTTCAAATTGTTAATTTATTTCTTCTTCCCAAAACCCATGAAAAAGTTTCACAGGTTCCTGTCAAATTTATCTAGCTGCAGATTTGCATTACGACAGTTACTCTAGTTACTCTCATGAATTTTTAACAGCAGGCACATTATGACAGAACTTTAGTCCAGATCTGAATTTTTCCCCAAGCCTCCAACTTCTCCCAGATTTTTAAGCTCTTCCTATTGGATAGACGACAAATTGTGTCTTCCATATTTTAATTATTTTAATCTTAATAATTTACTGAAAGTAACAGAAATAAAATCATAAATTATCCTATAATTTTTGGTGCCAGAAATTAAAAAGAAAACAACCTTTCCATATCCATGTCTCCAAATAAATGGTTATACAAGCTACAGAAATAATCAAAAAATTCAGATATAAAACAACAAAAAAACTTACGGTGCCAACAAACAGGAAAAACAACGTTCAAATCTGGGTACAAAGTAGAAAATTCATTATCACCTTCTCCTTTTCCCTGTTGGTAACTTTGTTGTTTTCACATATGACCTCTCTCTTCTGATAAAACTCAACTTTGTAATCATTGGCTTCCTCGATAATTTGGCGCAAGAGCTCCTTTTCTATCTTTTCCTTTTCCTCTAATTTCATAGCGTTCTCTCTGAATGTCAAAACCACATGATCATCACTTTTACAGTCTCAGAAATTGATAGGATTAGATAAAAGAAATTACGGTTTATCAAAAGGAATATGATACAATTGAACGGTGGAAATTCAAATTCGATGGAACATAAAGCAAAAAAAACAAGAACATATACAACAGCTAAACCTCGTCCGCAATGATGTGCGAAAATAACTGGTTATTCGACTAAACTAACAAATGTAAAATGTTTTCAGTATCTCCAGTCTAAGCTCAGTCTACAAACAGAATTAATCTAAACAAGTAAGAACATCATATTGGTTCGTCTTTTAATGAAAAGAACATTCAGAATTTTCCATTATAATATTCCCTGCAGCCAAACTTAACATATCATACTAAAATAACAGACTAATCTCTACCTTCTCCACTCTCTAAGAGCTAATCCCTCTTCTGCAACCATCTCCGACGGAGGCGGTAAAATTGGACCGTCCGATTCGGCGAACTCTCCATCAAACTCTCTACCGTTATCTTCAGACGGGTGGGATTCGAAAACGACATTCGCAGAGTCGAATTCTTGGGAGTTGTAGTCTACGAATTCCTCGGAGCGATCTGAGTGGTTCTGATGGACGGAGTCATGGAACGAGTTAGCAAATGAAGACATCGTTCTTTCTTGAGGAATCTGTCCAGTAGTCCAAAGGGTAAAGGTGGAGTACTATTCTATAAGACGCGCACGCACTGACATTGAGAATAATAAAACGCACCGTCTTACTTATTGGGATCAGGTTCTGTTTATCGTAATGCGGACAAATTAGCAGGACCCCCATACACTCCGTACAAACTGGGGGTGATCCTCTGTCCCCTTCCCCTGGCCTTATATTGTCTCCCTTTCATCTAAACCATCTATTTATGTGAATCTCACATGAATGAATGGCTCAGATGAAAGGGGGACAGAACAAGGACAGAGTAGGGTCAGAGGAAAGGGGACAGAGGATTTAAAATCGTACAAACTAGTGGCCGTCAGGTTGGTTCAGCATTCTTCTTTCCTTTCTATTGAAATAAACGGGAGAATTTACGGTGCTTACTCTCTTAGGATACAGTTTAAGACTTTTTTTTTAGAAATTTAAAATTTTATTAAAGAATTAAGGAGTTAACGTACAGAAGAGGTCTGCCACTAAAACCCCTCAATACATTGAAATAACTAGGCTAATACGAAAAACTACTACATAAAGAGCAAGCCAAAGTTATGTTGTTAATACACAAAACGAAGACGCAAAGAGGAAGCCGCGAGTATGTCGTTATATAATTAGGGTAAAACTAATTTCTTCTTTCTCAAAGCTTTCAGAAGCTTCTCAATTCGGGTGATTGAAAAGCGTAACGTAGATGGCGAGAATGGCAATGTGGTTTTCCCGTTCTTCTTCTCCTTCTTTATCCGCACATGATGGAACTCATCTTAGGTAAGTCTCATCTTTAGAATCAATACGATTCTTAGCGTTTTAGGGCATAATATAACCTTTTTTCCGAAATCTACAAACATGGCTAATCGAAGGAGTGAGCGATGCGCTATGAGGAAATCTCACTCAGGTAAGCATCTTAGATAAATTTGCTCTTTATGTTATTTTGAACTCATAGTGACTCTTCAATTTGATATGGAAGTACCTTTGACGAAGGCTGAGAAGGGAGCACTACTCTGCTTTCAACAAGTGAGTTCTGATCTCCTCTACCCTTGTATTCATAAGTAGAGGCATGATTAGTCGTTTGTATTCATGAGTGCATGAAGTCTTGATTTTTGAACTGTAGTGAGTTTGAACTCTGGTCATGAATTTACTGAGTAATATGGAACGGGGACTAGATTCTCCATGTGAGAGCTATTCCTTTGCTACAGTGAGAGTTCATCTGATTTATAATCGGTTGTTCTCTTATGCTAGCTATAATAAGCTCTATATAGAAAGTGTAGGGAAACAGACTTCTGTTCACACCTTCGGTAGGTCCTCTCCTTCCAAATTACTTGAGTGCAAGTAGCAACCGAGATTAGAATAACAACTCTATTAAATTTAGAAAAATGTAGATGGGGTAACTCCAGTAGGATGTTATAGAGTTTATTTGAATTTAGATCAGCAGCACATAGTCTTGAGATTTTGACCCAAATTTCTTTAGAGAAATCACACTTAAAGGAAAGATGGCCTCTAGTTTCTTCCTTTAGATTACATAGAATACAAGCCTTTGAGGAGGGCAGGAATTGTAGCTTATCCAAAGTGCTAAGTCTGTTCAACATTGCTAGCTAGAGAAGAAAGCTAGTGTTAGGTCCAAAAACCTTATTTCAAACCATAGAGTACCATCCCACTCTATTAATTGTCCAATCTCTCGATTTTTTTAGCTTTCTTTAGCGTTATTTCTGAAACTAGAATCCCTTTCCATAGATAAGTATCCCTTTCTCTGAGACTTATGAACAGTAGAACGGACAGAAGTCTAATTTCATCCATTGATAGTGACCAGCTTTCATTTGTGACTATTTCTTTGAGCTTAGTATTCGTAGGAAACCTCACCAATAGGGTTATTGCCAACTGATTTTGAAATAAAGCTCCTTGCCCTGTCCAATTATCATACCATAATAAAAATCTTTCTCCAGCCCCTATTTTACAAGAAATGTTTTGTTGAACTTCATCCTTCATTTTTAGAATTTGGTTAAAAAATCAAGTGTAACTGTCTTTAGGTCTTAGACAGTTACTTGTTAGTTACTTGTTTCATGGTTAGCTATTTGGTATATTATCGTAGCATATGTTTTTGAGGTTGTAGTTATATATATAAACCCTAATGCATGTCCATAGGTTCTATATTCTTCAAAACTATCTTGTAAGCTTTAGGATGTCAATAGACCGAGTTGCTCCTGACTTGGCCTGGCTCGACCCATGAGCTAGGTGCCAGTGGCCTGACAAGTCGGGACTGGTTGGCTGGATGGCCACAGGTAGGTCTGCCTGGCCCGGTCTAACCTTATTTATATTTTTAAAAAAGTTAAAAATAACATCATTTTTCAACCTTATTTATATTTTTTTAAAAGTTAAAAAATGACATCGTTTTTGAAATTTTGATTGTGTCAAACAATTTTGTCCCGTGGCCCAGATAACCCGAGTCAGGTCGGACCGGGCCAAAATAAGCCTTCCTATATACGTCAGCTGACTAGCCTAAAGTGTTACGTACGCTGGAAATTCATGTCTTTATTTCTAGTTTGTCCTTTTATGTTAACTATATACAAATTGAACTGCCCAACGGAATTTAACAATTTACTCCATTCAGTGATAAATATATTTTGTAAATATAAGATAAATACATTTTATAAATAAAATTATGATATGATAATAAGATTCATATTATATTTATATATTATTTTCAAATTATTCTTAGTTGATGTTTGATGTAATATATAAATAAACAAAAATCCAAACGGTAATAAAATAAATAACTAAGGTAAGTGCACTTATCGTTTTTTATAGTATAGTATAAGTGAGTTGAGTGTTCATTCCACAAAGATTATAACAACCAATACTAATTATCTTTCTATTATCTAATTTAGCAAAATGAGTGATTAAATTAAAAAATTAACAAAACTAAACTAATCAATAAGATAAAATTAGTCAAGCTGATAGTTAAGAATAAAAAAACTAGTCATTTGGAAACAAGCTGTACAATATATCTCTAAATTGCTTTTGAAGTGAACCTCAGTTGTAGTAATGGCTTTCAACATGAGCTCTTCGAGACTTGACTTCTCCTCTTATTGCCATTATTGCTGAAATCTGAATGTAGCTTGATTATTCCCAATAAAGTTGGGATAATCTCTCCACCTTAAAGTATAAGTATCACTGTATGGAATGTCGTGAGACTAATTCTCCATAAAATTTGGTTGCTCATTTGATGGTCACATATTGTAAAGCGTTTGACATTCATGAATAAGGTGACCACTACCATAAATGTCTCGTGCATCACAAATAGTGTTTGAGCTTCCAAATAAATATTATTATGCTTCTCTCTTCAAGCGTCCAATCTCACCATAAATGATATGATAACTGAATCTTTCGTCCTCACCATCCTTCTGTTGTGTTTAGTAGTTATAATAATAAATACCCAAATCCTAAAATTTGGCCACAAAAATTATCTATATTAATATAAATAAAGATTCTTCCTTTTACTCCTCAACCTAATGCAAAAAGAAAAGAGAAATTATTAGACTAATAAAAATTAAGCTTTCTTAATATTATATTCCCAAAAAAAACAACCCTAAAATGTTGATATGATATATAAATAACCAAAACAATAGATGATAATTAATTAAATAAGTTACTAAGACATATACGTACATATCATTTTCTGAAGTATAATTTTGATGAATCGAGTATGGATCCCTTGAAAACAATAACTACTAGTACTAACTATATTTCTATTATCTTATTTAACAAAAAAAGATTAAATTGGAAAAAGAAAATTAATAAAACTAAACTAATGAGTAAGTGAAAATTAGTCAAAGTGATAGATAAGAATAAACAATCAGTAGATAGAATAGATATAGATGAATAATCTCCTTTAATCATTTTCTATACTTGAATTTATCTTTGATTTAATGACTAATTATAGTTACATAGATCAATAGGAATTTCGAAGTTATAGATCGATAGGAATTTCGAATTACAACTATACCATCACTATAATATCCTGTTTTTTGGAACATACTTAGGTCAACCCTAGATCAAGCATCGCATATACATGTATAACATTAGCATTCATATACGAATTGATATTTGTACACATTACAAGTAAGTATATGCACTCATTTGACATGTCCTGGGATATGAAAAATGTTAAGTGGTTATGATGTGAATTGTGTTTTGGTATGTCTTGAATTTTGGTATGATTGGATTTCAATTAGTAAATTGGAATTAAACGTTTTGGATTGGAAAATTGATGAATTAAAATGTACATTTGGACTAGGACAACTGCTAAGTGGTAGGATAAATTGATACAAGAAAAATTAAGGTGATTATGCCTAAAAAAATTTGAGTGGCATTTGGCATAGTTAAATGTGTGACAAATGGATTAGTAAATAAATGACAAGTGGATCAATTCTTATATGACATGAGGACCAATCTTGGAGCGATATGTGGACTGATTAAAGGGTGAAAAATGGAAGCATAATGAGTGGATTAGTGGTAGCATAATTGTTGAAAAAATGGCTAGCATGCTTTAAGACATATGTCTTTGTAAGTTAATGACACCTAGCTAGCTTATTGATATGGCAAATTCCAGCACCCAAGTTTCTGCTTCCTTTCTTGTTTCCTTCACCAAAATTGCTCCAACTTTTCCTCTAAAATTTGCTTGCTTGACACCTAGCCAATTTTTTTGCATGAAAACAACATCTAAATCCTTCACCAACTGAATGTGATCTTCATTTTTGCTGTCCGAAAATCACCTTGCTTTCACCATAAATTTTTGTTGATTTTGCTTGCTTGGAGACTAGGTTTAATCTGAAGTTTTTTGTTGAATTGGAAACCTAATAGTTAAGTAACAATATGAGTTTTATGGCATGTTAAATGGTATAGGAATGATGCTTGAATTGGAATGAAATGCATGAGATATTAGTGATGAAAAATGATCCTTGTATGATAATTTCTAGTTTGGTTTTGATGTGTGAAAGCTATTGATTTGTAAGTTTCCTAATGAACAATTTTTGAATTAGTTCTAGACATGAAATTGATGTAGAATTGAGGCATGAATAAGGTGGAATTGATGAACTATGGTGAAGGGGCATTGAAGGTGTAAGACGTGAGTTAATTGTAGTGGTTCCACTGAACAGACATCGGTATCTTGGTCATAACTTGACTTGTAGATATCCAAATGGGGTGATTTTAATTGTAGATTAAACTAAATACATATTTCTACAATTTTTGTGAAGGAATACAATTTTATTTATGACTCTAAAGGTTTTGAAATTTGGCTAAAAGTTGAGTTTTGGATTCCGTCACTATTTGAGAACAGTCTGTAGTACTTTTGGCATATCTCTAGGAATAATGAACCAAATCGTATGAAGTCTAGTTTATTAGAAACTTAAAACATAGAGGAACATTTATTTAGAATATATTACCTAAACACTTTAGTTTCTATGTCATAATGGCCATACAAAAGTGACCCACAATTTGTCCTGAGAAAGTCTGAAAAAAAAAAACTAATGAAGGAATTGGATGGGGACTTTTGGATAACGCACCCCACAATAGTGGGAAGCCATACACGATCATGGAAATGACATGGTAGTAAAGAAAATGTTCTTTTGTTTTATTTTTGAACCAATTAATGATAAGGTATGTAATTATGATGCATTTGGACTTGATTAAGGTTTAAAATGAACATAATTTGATGTTGGAAAAGTTGGTTAAATGTAGCATCTCACTCCCGCAAGACCTGAACCCGATATCGATGGTGATATCCGAGCCCGTGACCCGCGAGGGCGGCATGCTAAAGTACTTAATCCAAATTTAGTATACAATTTTTTTTTTGGAAACAATGGCATGTACAGAAGTTTGTTTGGGGCCCAATTCCATTTCTAACGCGTTTCAGTTACAAGCCATGTCACTTTGAGCCATTAGGGCCCGTTTCAATGCACAAAACATTCACAAACATTTCCAATTGGAATACATTGATATACATAGCAATAGTCATATGAAATCAACCTCATTTACTCAAATTCCCATATGTCAGCACTTATTACAAGCTGAAATAATCAAATACAAATTGTACAGAATTCGGATAATACATTTTATACTAAAGTAGAAATTATCCTAATGCAGACGCGAACTGATCCCGATCCCTAACTTTCCTCTGCATGCTAAAAGTCTACTCCCGTTGTATAACGTGGTATTCTTCTGAAACCTGAAAAATAGATGCAAATTTTGGGTGAGTTTTGCGAACTCAGTGAGTGACCATCATTGATTGTTCACCTAGTCATCCAACACATATTTCAAATAATGCGACTCATTAATCATATATGACAT
>JANZLX010000211.1:17714457-17724927 GCA_025531955.1 Erythroxylum orinocense | reverse complement strand
ACATCTTAATTACCATAAGCGTGACTTCTTTGCTCACATGATAAATGTAAATCAATTAGCTTTATTTTTGAAAAGCAAAATGGGATTAATAAAAACTAATGGAAAGAATTACAAGACGAACAAGAGTTTAAAGGGTAAACCCTTTGCACTTGTTACACGAAGGTATAAGGAATAAAAGCGACATAGAATTAGTTCCAAAAGGGAATGTTAAAAAGCAACATATATTCAGAGGTTGAGGGACTTTAATATATCCGCTGAACATTGCTGGTAGATGTTCTTTACGAGTAGTAGTTTGCAAATTTGTCAAATTGTATCTGACTGAATGGATTCCTAAGTTGAACAATGATTAGCAAAACGTCGCTGATTACATTCTCTCTATAAACTACAAACACATGTCCCTAAAACTAGAATAAAGAGATGTCAAAAAGGTTGTGAACGAGTTGCTCCAATTGATAAATTATTTATGATGTCCGATACAGTACAACTAGGGACGTTCCATCTACAAAGACGTATAATCATGTCCCATATGCAGATGTTGAAAGGGAAAGTGAATAAGAGGTGATCACGGGATTATGTTTGGAACTGGCATATTGGATAGACTCGGTTGATTTGCAAATAAATTAGTCGGTCATCTGTAGGTAATTTACTTTGGATAGTCAACCAAAGGTTGAAAGATAGTCATGGGTTGAGTGCTTTACTCCAAATAATTTTGTGCCTGCCTACCTTTGGACATCTTCTTCACAGGAGCTCCTTGGTGGTTTCATTATTAAGGGAATGGATGGGGTGGCCCTTCTAATAGGGGATGACAGTAAAAGTTGGACTAGTGATGTCATCTTTAACCTTATCTCGCAATGTTAACAGCCGGTTGAGAAAATGAGAATGCAAAGAACTTTTATGCAATTGTCAAATGCTTTGACCTTGAAGAAAATAAAAATGTAGCCAGCTTAACCATAATGAATGTTTATCAAGTAAAATCCACCATAGTCACTTAAGGAGCAAAGCTTGATTGATAACTTTGATAGAGGATATATTTAGACCTCCTTTTTTGGGTAAACAGATATCAGTCTATTGAACTTTGGCTAAACTTTAGAGCCATCCGAATGGGACCATAAGAAACTCTTAAAAAATCTTTCGATTGTCTTAATGATGCTTTTAGAAAGCAAAATATAGGAGCTCCAATGGATATGCAGGGAGTTTAGTGTTAGTGTTATGATCTAGAAGCTAATCATTGGACAGTGTTGTGTTCATGAATTGGGTGGTTTATATCATTTTGTTCCATAAGTTTTCATTATTTATGGATTAGTCGAGTTGAGGACTCAAATTGTAGAACTCTATAATAGAAAATAATGATTACTTTGAAATATTGCTAATTTTGGTAATTAACATGGAATATTAATTGACCATTAAAAGATTAGTTCATGGATTAAATGATGGTGATGTTATGCAAACCATTCGATAAGGAGTTATCGATTTAATCACACAGATACATAATTGAGATTATGGTATTCGAAAAACCTTGAATGAAATGTTATTAGGATTGTTTTTATGTGATTAATGTTTCATAGGTGTCTTGAATTCTATAGTATGAGGTGTCCATTTTCTTACATGAGAAATGTGTAATCGTTGGTATTGTCCAATGGTAACCGTAATAGTTAGCTAATGCCACAGTATGCATGACTTGTATAGAGGATAAATGCTCATCAAGAATACTGTTGTCCCTTGTATATGATATGAGCGATAATATCTATGGGCCTTTGATAAAGTAATATTGTATGCATGCAATATGATTAATGAGATAATCATATTTACGATTTACTTAAAAGATCAAGAAGGAATAAGTTGGTAGGAATGACATATTCCAATCTTGCATTTATTCAGGATATTATGAGATAAAAGAATTGACACGGGAAATTATTGCTATGAGATCATGATTTATGTATGATATTTATTATCTATGTCATTTGAGTAATTATAATGTATTTTGCTATATAATGCTTATATTATATAAAATTAAAAGGAGTTTTAATTCTATTACTAACATGACATAGATCTCAATTGTCACACTAGAAAAGATTTGATTAGAAAAAGGATATTATTCCAATATATCATATGGAGATATAAATATGACGATAAATTTTAAGTGTTAAAATTATTTTGGTTGTCATATGGTATTAGAATAAATGTTATTAGATAACAAATTTAATCTTAGATAAATTTGTTTGATATTATGGCATGTCATATATATTTATTGCTCAACAATCACATAATTATATAATTATATGGCAGTTGGGTCAAATGTTTAATTATTTTGAAATAGAGATCAAATGGAAAATTGGCTATTAAATGAAAATTTGCATGGCCAACCTTGAAAGGACATGAGCTGTCCATGAAATAACCATAAAGATGTGTTTAAAGCCTCATAACTGAGCTACCTTTACACTTTGTTTCTTAACCTTATTTACACAAGGGCAATTAAGACAATTCAAGTGGCTTTATCAACTTTAATTTTGTCTAAAAGACAAGATGATTTTCAGTACTTTTTCTCTCCTTCCTAGCTGTTGTTGTTTCTTTCTTTCCTTTATTTTTTTAGCTACTGTTATTTCTTTATCTTCCTCCTAGTTCTCAATTCTATATCCCTATCACAAGCCTAAAATTAACTTTTCCATTTAGCTCATGTGTTGAGCAATCAATCACCCATTAAATAGTTTATTTTTGGAAATTTCTAGGATTAAAGTTAAGCCATTAAAGTACCATGTAGCATTGGGAAATAATGGCTTTCTAATCAATCTTTGGTGAAAACCTTGGAGTGCATCTCATTTGGTGCAAAGGAGGTACAACTGAAAGCAAGGACGTGGAGAGAGATAAGGTGGTGCTTGCTTCAACCCTACATCTCAAGTTCCCTTTTATTTGGTTTAAAGACCAAATTCTAGGTATAATGGTTTCTATGCTTTAATTTGTGCTATTTTGGTTTTTGAATTGGTGGTAAGATAAAATCATTGGCTTCTTGTTGTTTTAAAATTTTTTTTAACCCATTTGAAATCTTCACAAAACCGATTTTTAGTATGGATTTAATAAGTTGAAGTTTACCTGTGTAGGATAGCTTTTTATTTACCCATGAAGAGAGTCTTCTCTAAAGACATTCTATTAAGGTAAGCTTTCTTACTAGTTAAGACGCTTGGTGGTTACTAGAAGGCCTAGATACAAAATGGGAGGGTTGGTGCATTGCATATCTATAGCTTGTGTGAGAAGAGGCTTAAGGTTGAGGCTGCTTTGGAGAGAATACATAAACTCTTGTTAAGAGTGATTTACAATCCAGAATAATCCTTAAAACTATCCAATTCCTTCATGAGGGTGTAGATGGAGTTCATCTAGGTTCTATAGAAAAGAAGAAGGTCTTTAGCAAAACCAAGGTTAAGAAGAGTAATCTTCTTACATGTAATGTGGTATCTGAATTTCGGGTTGAGTTGCACTTTATGTTTAATGATGGAATTGAGAATTTCCATGCATAGGATAAATATATAAGGGGATAGAGGATAGCCCTGTCGAAGTCCCCTAACCACCTTAAAAAATTTGTTAAGTCTTCCATTAATGAGCACAACTAAAGAAGCAGAAGTGATGCATTACTTTAACCAATTGATGAACGTAATAGGAAAACCGAAGGCTTGGAGCATAATCCATATGAAATCCAAGTTGATGCTATCAAAGTCTTTCTAAAAATCAATTTTCATTTTACAGTTGGGAGCATAGTTAGAGTGAGAGTATCCTTTAAGAAGTTCTTGGACTATGAGTTATCACCTATATGTTGATCTTGCATAAAAGCTCTTTGGTTCTTATTGATCAAAGGAGATAACACCCTCTTCAATCTTATGGCGAGTATTTTGGAGATGATCTTATAGAGAAAGTTGGTGTATGTGATAGGTCGAAAGTCTCCAAATGTAGAGGGGTTGGGACTTTTAGGGATCAAGCATAGAAAAGTACAGTTGATTTCCTTAAGGAGGATCCTGTTGATGAAGAATTCCTGAACTACCTATTTCAAAAAGGTCTTGTAATATGCCATGAATTTTGGAAGAAATGACCATTAAAGTTATCAGGTCTAGGTGCTTTTGAACCATCCATAGCAAAAACTACTCTTTCAATTTCATTATCAATAACAGATTAGATAAAAAGCTCACAATAAAGAGAAGAAACTTTTTGCAAATTCAATAACCGTAGTGCATCGAAGGAGACATTTGAATAGTCAGATGAACCTAGAAGAGAAGTAAAATAGTGTGTAGCTTCATCTTGAATTTCATGGGGCTCCAAGAGTTGTGCACCTGTTGCAGATGTGATATAATAGATTTTGTTGATCGTCATCCTTAAGTCAGTGTATTTTTTCTCTCTGTTTAGGCAAAGAATGATGATTGCTTACAGCTTGCAAATAATTGGGTGTTAGTTTTTCTTTTCCATAAGATGCATATCAGTAGGATGCAATGCAAGCGTTGATTGAATAGCTTCAAGTTCCTTGTGCAGATTTTAGGAGTTTAAGCTCCTACTTAATACATTTCAACTTTTGGACATAACAATGTTGGTTATTACCTGCACAACTAAAATTCTCACCCATCTTGAACACATCTGGAATGATCCAAAAATAACAAATCTTTAAAATTAGCAAAGCTATTTGAAAAGGTAGTCAACCAAGCATCATGCACCATTGCACGATCTAATTTTTTTCCTTATATGCTAAGATGAAGATAGTTTGTTGGACTAAGTAAATACATTACCAAAGAATTTCATATAAGTTCTATATCTTGAGCACAATTCTTGAAGTCCTCTGAATGGTTTTTGAGATTGCAATGTCCTTGAGCTTCCAAGGGGAAGAGGGTGGAATTAAAATTACAATAGATCAACCATGGTAGAGTTATACAATTACTAAGGTTTCGGAGGTTGCTCCATAGATTTCTTTTATGAAATAGGTGGCTACTCGCATAGGTAAAGGAGATGTTTAAATCAACATTTGCCTACAAAAAAAATCAGATGGACATGTATGGCTTATTCAGTGGGCTCCAACAAGTCAACTTTGAGGTCTTTGTTATTATAACAAAGGATAATATGACCAAAAGCATGGTGTTGATGATTAGAGAGTAGGCTCCAATAGGGGCCAAGAAGATGCAATTTGCATAGGTTCTGTAGTTTTATTTAGTGTAATTGAATATTCTGTTGAATTTAGGGTAGGTAGGTTTAGATGTTCTTAAATTTCTCATCAAAGATTAATTTGTTATATGTACTCATTTTATCAATGGTTTTAGATATAATATTCAAAAACTGGTTAAATAGTATGCAACAAACACATTAAAATATGCCCACTAAAAATCCTTAGATGTTGAGAAATTTGATAAGGTTCATATATATGATCGCACAATTTAACCTACACTATTTTTGCAAACCATTTTTGCAAACCATTTCATCATATAACAATGCTTGCTGTGCCTAAATAAGTTCTCAAAACCTAGGCTAAGTATACTAGGTAACTATAGTCAAATACCCAAGGTTGTCTTATGGAGATGAAATTGGTCGACTCAAATTAACTTTTAATAAAAAAACCAAATGCAATCTTAAACAATCTAATTGAATTTGTTGAGAAAATGATTTAAAGAAAATAAAAAATAAATAAAAAGAAAACTAATTTAATTGGAAGTAAAGAACAATTTGATTAATCAATGTAGTGAGCTTTTGAGAAATTAATTTCACTAATTTAATCTCCTATGAATGACTAAGCAAATTGATTGAATAATTTTCTTGTTAAATAATTAGGTTCTAAAATCAATTCAAATAATAAACTAGATCTAACTTTCGTATTCGACAAGTCTATTATCTAAATCAGTATTTAAACCCAACTGATAATTACCTACTTAAGTTAACATATTTCTAATTCATAACTTAAGAATCTATAATTTTGTGTTTTAATATTAAAATTCTTCTCTCAGTTCTTTGTTTAATATCAAAATGATGCAAAAGCTAGCCAAACTATTACATCTAATACGTTCAGAATTCATAGAAAATAACAAGATAATAAAATAGTAACTTAATCATGCATAATCGATTAAATTAGTTCCATTAATTCTCAAGAATAAACAATCAGCCCATAACGAAATAAAAATTGTTCATCATGTTCATTAACTTCAATCCCATGTTTGACGGTAAATAGAGAAATAAAAAAATATGACAAAAGAAATAAGTTCAAAAAATAGAATGAAGGATAACGAAGAAGAGTTGGCGGTGAATCTCCTATCAAACATAATTGCCCTCTATTTTACTCCACTAGCCTTGCTCATGCTCCCCGGATTCAACTCCCGCTTTCAGCCTTTAATACGTGGCAGCTTACTCATACACTTATGACTCCTCATGCACACCCATGAGAAGTTTTAAGATTAATTCTAGCTTTAATACTTGGTAGCTTACGACGTTAAGGCACGCAAACCTAAACCTAGGAACAGTCTATAAAAGGTAAAAGAGGGTGGCGGCTGAAGGGAATCATCTTTCATTCACTGTTTCATTCATTCACTCACACAAACACAGACATGGGAGGCACAGAGAGATAGAGAGAAAAAAGATAAATAGAGACGAGAAATAAAGAGGGTTTGAGAAGGAGAAGAAGAGAGCAACAGTAGAGAAGTGGGAGCTAGGAAGAGAGGACGAAAGCGAGAGCTAGAGCTAATCTTAAGTAAACACTCGATTGGAGGATAGTAACTGAAGTAGAAGGCAAAAGCCAAAGCTGAAAGTTAAGAATAATGTAGAGGACCTTTACTATCTCATCATCCGACCCTTTGTATGCTTATCTCATTCCTGTCTGTTGCTTATTTCTTTAAGTTTACCATTCTGCTGGTATTAACTGATTCATACTCTAGTTAGCTTAACGACTGTTGCTTATTATCTTGTCATAGTTCATTTAGTAGTTACTGGATTGTTATTTTCAAACTTCTGTCGACAGTAATATGGGATTGAAGTATTTAAGTATGATGAACCGTGTGTATGATATGTGGGCTGATCTCTTTTCTTGAGAATTAATGTAGTTATTTAGTTGAATATGCATGATTGGGTCATAATCAACATTTCCCAAAAACACTCCAAAAGACACAAATTTTAATGGAAAGACAATACAAGGAGTTAGGAATCTGTTTCTTCAAGAATCACTTCAATTGGGAGTCGAATGGGGAAGTTATACCTGAAAGAATCGAATAGGTATTACCATAAATCAATTTGTACCTATCTTGGCACAAATGCTATAACTTTTGCTACAGCTTTTCGATAGACTTCATTTTAGCTTGTTAGAAAGAGGACTTCAAGATCTACAACTTTCATGAAGACCTCAAAGACCCATTCCAACGTTTGAAGGGTAGAAAATAAAGCAGACGATGGATGAGATGATGATGACATCATCAGATGATACAGATTGGGAAAATCTCCATAACTTTCCCTACAGACATCGGATTAAGGTGTTATTTATATGGTTGGAAAAAGGACTTCAAGATCTACAACTTTCATGCAGACCTAAAAGACCAATTCCAACATTTTAAGGGTAGAAAATGGAACAGAATGTGACAATAAATAGTAACTGAGACGGTCAAACTGAGACGCAAAAAGTCAAACATGAAACGATGCTGACGTCATACTAAGACGACGATGATGTCATTATGAGATGAAAGCAAAATGAGACGGAACAAAAATGAGATGATGCTGACGTCATACTAAGACGATGATGACGTCATTTTGAGACGGAAGCAAAATGAGACGGTCAAACTGAGACGCAAAAAGTCAAACATGAGATGGTCAAACATAAGATGGAAAATGTCAAACTAAGATGAAGTCTCGGGCTGAAGCAATCAAAAGGGCATAACTTTCCGCTCAGATGTCCAAAATTTTCATGCTACATACCGTTGGAAAGATAAAAGAAAGTTCTATACCTTTCTAGAAGACAATTTTGCCAAAATCTATTTATATAAATCCCAAATTTGCCCCTAAATTTTGAAGACGAATTCTCCATTCAACATACTGCACCAATTTCTTAACTTCATGACAAATTTTGGGATTCTTAGAGACAGAACTGAAATTCGATGTCTTCATACAAAATGTAGCCATATATCTCTAGGTTAATCCAAATCAAGAATCATCTCATTTGACAACTATAGAACACGTTGTGGCTAAAGACTAAAGCGTACTCAGTGAATATTTTTGAGATCATTTACCATTTTCTTTCAGAATCTTTCTTTAACATAACTTATACCAAAATCACCTTTTTCTGCTCTATACACTCTTTATTCTTAACTTCATTTCAGATCAGTATCATCCACAAAGAAAATTATATTCCATGACTAATCATGATCACTAATAACAGAACATACATATATGTACATATCCTTCAGCTTGCGACACATATTCAACTTTATTTTTAATTTCGTTTCACTTCTAACTTTCACCTTAATTCTTCCTATTTCAAAATCTCTTATTCACCAAAAACACCGTAGCAAATCACGAATCTATCCACATTTCTAATTCCTAACTTTACTCTTGTCTATCATTTCTTGGTTCAAAAACTTCCATTCATTTGTTCTTTACTGACTAATCACCAAAATTTCTCATTCAATAGTTCAAATCTTTCACGAAAAGTTCGGGTTCAATAATATGACTTTTGTAGCTTTATGATGAAGTTGACTACGATGAGGACTCACTATCTGACCACCAGTATTAAAACAGACTTATAAACAACTATATACTTTGACTTGGGCTGGCAAACTGAGATGGACTAGTAGAGACGATCAAAGGTTATTCAAAACTAGGTTTGCTATGTTGGTATAATACATCTAGAAGATGAAAAATACCAAAATTTTTGGTAAGGCTAAGGAGTTCAAAGAATATGGATGGAATCATTTACTGCTCAAACTAAGGATGATCGTTTTAATCAATGCTAATCATCTACTCTTGTCCAATGCTATTAGATTTCAATTGAATGTTTAGTTTGAGCTCCATTTTCAAAGATGTAACCTCATATATTCTTTAGTTTCCACCTCTTGAATGAATTTTTACTTACATTCCCGAAAAAACAACATACAATGGAATTACTAATAAGTTTCATCCAATTACTTGCATAATCAAATATTGAGCTTTATTTGACTTCTACCACAATAACATGTCAAAATATTCATCAAAAGTAATCATAATATCTATTACCATATATTTATCTAACTTCATCTTATTATATGAATTCTCATTCAAAATTTAAACTTTTAATTATGTTTGATAATGATATATCAATAAAAGATGAAATTGATATTACACTAATATGATCCATCTCTTTATCAATTCTTAATTGATAATTGTTCAATAAAACATACCATAAGTGTTTATCATTATATACTTCATCCCGAGCCCGATATAAGTGTTAATAATCATATTAGACGTGTTTAACGATATTAATATATCCTTTAACTAGATCCTCATACAACTATCAGTAAAAATTTAAAGTAACTCCATATTGTATCTTAGTTCCAACACATAAATCACTAAAACAATATCACCAATTATAAACTAATAAGTATCAAATTTCCTTATCATCTACTCCGCCATTGTATGAATCACCTCATTGTAATCAACGATCCATTTAGATAATGCTAGATTTATCTCACACATGTTAGCAAAACAAATGTGTGAAGTCAAATACTTCGATCTAGAAAACAACTTAGTAATAGTATGAAACAAAATCAACTTGGCATAATTTGCTTTTGCTAACTCCCACTATTCTTCTACGATAAATAAGTATGTTGAAAATCTCATTGTCTCAACCTTGAGACACCTTGACATACTTACTTGCTGACTTTAGCATCTTAAAAGTGGAATTCTATCTTGTTAGACAATCCATAATCAACTTCTTTGTGCATGAATACATAGTTATCATGAAATTTCTTCAAAATTTTCAACCATTTTAGATGTTGCACTCTAACATACTATGCTATTTCATATTTCCTTTACCTCTTCTGTTATTATCTCTAAGTCATCCTTTATCATCAAATTCATAATATGGGTAGAATAATGGATATGAAAAGATCTCTCATTCATTAGCAGGCTCCTAACCTACAACTGGGTCTTCACTTTTTTAATCATAACATCGTTTGTGATATAATTATCTAAAGTTATGGTTGAGAGCTTTATATCAATGTTCTAATCTTTAAAGCAATCAATCAATAAAATATCAACCTTTTACTTGTATATGATACCATAACCTAAATAAACCTACCATTTAAAATGATGAATAAATATCAATTATAACATAATCAATGAAAAATTATAAACAATTATAAAAAATTTTATTTACCTTAGGATTCGACTGTCGGACCCCGTTCCCAGAGCCCGGCGGTCCCAGGTGGTGAGCCCTGACTGAAGCCCATTCCCGAGACATTGGCCCTGCTGAGGCCCTGAACCTGACACTTGCTGCTAACT
>JANZLX010000211.1:17687406-17698963 GCA_025531955.1 Erythroxylum orinocense | reverse complement strand
GTCCAAAAGGAACAATTTTTGGTCTAGAGAAGCAAAAAATACAAAGAAATCATTGACATATCCAACAAAATATAAGATCAAGCGTCTACATTATAAGAACATTTGATAGAAGAGAATCCAGGAGATTTAAAATTATGAACCCATTGTTTTCTACTTGTTTTTCTTTCAATAGATATTTGATTTTGTGTTCAATTATATGTAACTAAACGTCCAATTAGTATTTAGGTTAGATGAACCTTATGTTAATACTTTGATATGATTTGATTCCTTTATTAATGCAATTGGTTTGATTGATTATTGTAATCTGATTGCTTGTTTTATTGATAATCTGATTTCATATGTAAAGATTGAAAAATCCTAGTGTGAATAGATCTACCGTGATTAGAAGGAGTTGATTATAACCCTAGAGATAGGATGATATAAATCTTCTAAACTAGAGTTAAACGTAATAAAGGGATTCATAAATCTGTAACACAATCCTATAAGTTTTAACTTGAGTAATTCGGTTAGAGACCTTAGATTAGTTATTAGTAGACTCAAGGTCAGTTACTAGTATACTATAGGAGTCTTCACGGTGAAATACATCAACAAAACAATTGTATGATAAAAGATCAATCTATTAAAGTTTAAGAAGATTCAAATGTAGATACTAATTCTTGATAACGATAGTTTTCTAAGTGAATTCTATTGTCTTTGCATTCTTTATCGTTTCTTATTTCTTTAATTGTTTAGTTTTTATTTTGTTTTTTAAAATCTAAAATTAATTCGTAAGCTAAGTAATAGCGAAAGAGTAATTACTAGTATTTCTAGTATTTGTAAGATTGACATGTACTTACCTGGACTAGTTATAGCTACACTATGCACTTTCAATTATTACATAATTGACTAAACTCATAAAATAGGTCAATCAGATACAACATAATTGCAAAACATGACTTCATTTTGATCCACTCAATTATAAAACAACGATCGGTTTGTTATATAAATAAAATAATATATTTTAATTATAAATAATGTCAATTTTTGAATTAAGCTCCGGCAGGTTCAAATCTAAATCTCGTGTAAAACTTCAAAATAAAAAAGACAAGTTGGACCTAAAAATTAAGTAACTCGAGTTAAACCCTTTTGCTAAGCCTATTCAAGAAAATGTGTACATGGCCAATACAGGGAATTCATTAAGGGAATAAATTAGTAGGGTTGTAGAGAAAGCTCCCGAGGCTGTCTAATAGGCTAATAAGCCCAATATTGACTAAATACTTTTGCACAAGAGGGTACCGAGTTCTCAAGTCTCTGCATTGACGTTTTCTATTTTTTGCATATCAGGGTTCGTAAATTTGATGTTCTTCTCATGTTAATTGTTTTAAGAAAGGGCATACCCTGTTGACGGGTAAAAGCCATGGCTGTATTTGGATATGATAGTTACTTCAGTCTTTGGCATGCAAGTCAAACTGTACTATATGTCCATGTGTTTTTCAGTACAAAGAATTACGGATGTTGTTTTGAACATCATGAGCAGCTACGTCAAGTAAACTTATTTCTCTATGCCTTGACATGAATAGTATCAAATCAAGTAAAATAAAAGCCTATAATCCAGTGGGTTCATGCAAAAAATTCATGAGCTGTGAATTACTCAAGGTCTTCAACAAATAATTGAGTTTGCAGAAACATCATTGAAGAGTTCGTAATAGCTCAACGACGATTCTTCGGTACTTCTGGTGGCGTAGGTTGTAGAGACACTATAGCTAGAAAGTCGCAAGGGTTTCAGTTGTGAAAGGAAAGGGATAAGGTAAGCATACTAGTAGTCCTAAGAGCAAAACTGTAACGCCAAGGGCAACATATTTATTCTCAGGATCAGTTATTTCCTCAGAGAGCGGAGCAATTGGTCCTCTTTGTAAGAAGAATATCAAAACCACCCAATAAAATGCCACATCATCAATGAGTGAGGATAGACCTAGCAGGACAATTGAGGCACCTGTCAAGCGAGCCGAAGCCTACACAGCAAAACATCATATTTTTCACTTTTCCTAGTGATTAGAAAATTAATCAGCACTATCAAACGTAAAACAGCATGTCAAAAGCATTGGCTTCTTGTTTTCGTGATAGCATACTGAGTTTAGAACAATGAAAATCCAAGTGCCATACCTTTCTCCCCCATATGGCAAAAGAAATCCGTCCTCCGTCAAGCTCCCCAGCAGGAATGCTGTTGATGGCATTGATCA
Source organism: Erythroxylum orinocense (assembly GCA_025531955.1). NCBI lineage: Eukaryota > Viridiplantae > Streptophyta > Magnoliopsida > Malpighiales > Erythroxylaceae > Erythroxylum > Erythroxylum orinocense. Next base: position 17,696,744 of record JANZLX010000211.1, on the reverse strand, counting down.
GAAGTCCAGACCATGCCCATAACACCAGTGGGTTAACAGATATAGTAGTCCCTTCTTTGAGGGCATCACCTAACAAAAGTTTGGCTTCAAATAAAAGGAATACTTCAGTCAAAATCATCTCAATCTCTGTAGAGAGTAGCAGGAAGCAATGCCGAAAAAGCCTCAGACAAAGGAAAGACATGGCCAAAACAGCGAAATGTAAAAGATAGAACTTTAAATACAATTATTTCTGGAGCAAAGAAAAAACACTACACACTTAAAGATTAGGAGCTTACCAACACTTCCAGCAAGGAATGACTCATGAAATACAGAAGCATCAACAAGAAGACCAATACCATCACTGGGAGGTAAGATGAATCCTAAAGTTAAAAGAACAAGACCAAGGGAAAATCCAGCTATAGGTCCAGCTGCTGCAATCTTCAGAAGATCCTCTCGACTTGGCACAATACTAACTAGCCTTGTAATGGCACCAAAAGAGCCTATCTGTCCATCAAGAAAGTTCAAGAGCTTTTTTCACACAACTTCGAATTTCAAAATGAGGACAGGGAAACAACATAAATCACCTGCCAACTAGGAACAAAATATGGAATCCCAAGCTTGACCCCACTGCCTTTAGCTACTATTAAGTGGCTGATTTCATGCACCAAAAGAATGAGTGCAGTCACCAAGGCTCCTGGCAGGCCATTCTTCAGCAACTCGAGGTCATCAAAAGCAGATCTGTAGTTTACAAAACATCAATCTTCAGTCACAGCTATTTTCAGACAAAGAAAACTCCAGAACTAAAAAAAGATTCAAATCAATAAACAATTAGAAACCATAAATCTAACTCAACAAGGTTAATTATAAAAGAGACAGAGAAATTTCTATTACAGATTAAACGAATAACAAGAACTGCTTAACACAATATAAAGGGATAAAAGTCATACAACAATGATGAAGTATTGAAAGGAAAGGCAATGCTCTAGTTACTGGCTTTGGTCAACAAGTAAGATGAAATGCTGAGATGAATAAAACAAAAAGAAACGATATCTTAAGAATTGTACACTTGAAAGTGAAAAATAATAAAAGAAATTGAGGCGATAAAAAATCAAAGGAAACCATAGATAAAGAAATAGATTACATTAGGTTTGACTGCAGTGCGGGAACATTCCGAAGGAGTAATGTGAAAACCGTAACCAATCCAAAGGCCCCAGCTGCAAACCACTCTGGAACAGCTGCAAAAACAATAGAAAACCATAGTTTGAATGTATTAGTTAAAAGAATACCATATTCTTGTCTGAAATTCACAAACTTGACCACTTTGATGCAACAGTTAAATAAGTACCTGTTGTCTCTGGTTGCAAGGTTTTTCTCGGAACTACTACCGCCACCGGCTTATCATCCTCTGGATTAACTAGAAGAAAAAGTTTATATTGGTCTCCAAATTTACCCTGTGTACACAGAGTGGAGAATTCAGATTGTATGTAGCATCAATCTTGAGACTTTTTTGAAAATTTGGCTATGTATCTGTTTGTGTTACAAGGAAGAAACATATGAAGTATATAAACACCTGCATCCTGTTTGTAATCTTTTCATAGCTTTTAGCAGCGTGCCCTCGCAGATTTCCTTTGAACAACACTCCACCCTATCAAACAGAAATTAAAAATCAAGCAGCCATTGCAATTAGAACATGGATTGGCAACAAAAAATTGAAATGCAAAGAAGACTTTTTGGATCACTTCCATAAACAAGTTTGGAGAAGTCTCTGACAATTCAAGGAAAGAAAGGTAAAACTTTAACGCGAGTAATCTATACTGGCTAAGGGCATGTCGGGACGCTCAGTGGGTGTTCTAAATCAGTTGCAAGATCATCTCTTTGTCTGGTTTCAAATAAGCTGTTGCACAAAAAGTGGAAAGTTAAAATTGCTAATAACTCACCTCATAAGGCTCCTGGCTTGTGACAAAGAATGTGTCAAAACCAAATACTTGGTCCTTAAGGACATCGATTGTTCCTTTTGGAATCCTCATTGATTCATCCAGTTGCTGGGGCTGTTTAGGAAATTCATTAAGTGGATGTAAGAAAGAAGATATTGGAAGGTGGCCTCTACAGAATAGATTACAACTTTATCATAATCACCTTCACACCTGGCAATGGTGATCCACTGGCAACTTCTACATCGTCAGTGCCCTGTTTCAAGATACAACCTTGAAACAAATAATTGCATGGATTTGCAATAGTGTTGTATTCTTCATAACAAATACATTTACACAAATCTCTATTAACACAAACGCCATCAGCTCCACAAAATTTCTAAAATTATTTACTCAAAAGTTCGATAACAGATGCTATGACTGTTAAAATCTTATGTCCTCTGTGTCATAGTTGCCACTCAATGCAGGGGCATATGCTGTTGGCTGAAAATCCAAACTAACTGCTAACCTGAATACTAATTGAAAGGAAACAATTACATATCCATTTCCTGATTGGTATGAAATAAGTAGATAGCATGATGCTCTAATATAGTTTGTAGAAAGCTACATAGCTGAATCGGTACTGTGTATATTAAATATATGAAAACAGCTACCTGGGTGCTTACCTCATCTTTAGATTCTCCATCACGATTGTTTATTTGATTTAGGACAGGAGGTTCAGACTCGGGGCCGGAATCAACTCGCCCTAGTGATTCCGTGTTTGGAATCTCTCCTTCTCCCCCATTCAATTCTTGTTCCTACAGGTTTTTCAACGAATCAAATGTTCTAAATAGCCAATGGTAAAGCAATGATAAGAAAGCAGACATTCAAGATATTACAAATGCAAAAAAGGAAAAGCAAGTTTAAGTCTGAGTACCTTATCACTATTGCTTTCTGGTTCATTCTGCGTCTTCGTAACTCTATAAACGTTTCTCGTTTTCGCGCATAATCTTAAGATTCAACCGCTTACAAGTAAAAAACTCAATTCTCCATATAACAACAAAAAAGGAGAAAAGTGTGATTGATTTACCTCAAAATGTTGAACTGTCTTTGACCACGCCGAGGAGTGAGCGAAGTAACCAAAAATGGCCGCGAACTAATTCCGCAAGAACAAGAAAACCTCAAATGCGGTAATATTGACAGTGGACATGAATTTCCTGCAACACTCATATTTTCAGGTTGAAGAAAGCTAAACAGCAGTTGAACTAAAACCCTATGAATTGAGCTGAGTCCATGAAAGTTGAAGAGAAGTTTCAAAGATTTTGCATTTGCTCTCGTTTACTAACCAACGTAGGAACAAATTATCCGTTCTTCTTCTAATGATATTTTTGTGGAGCGTTGGATACGTAGAGTGACGAATCACTAGTCGACACGTACGGAAGTTAACAATTAAACTAAGAATAAATAACTAACTGCCGTCTGTTAAACACAGATTATTTACCACTTTCATCTCCCGTTTCTCTCTAATTCTTTTACGATGGCAAAAGTTCTAAACATTATTTATTTTTATTATTTAAGATTATTAAAAATACTAACAAAATTATAATGCTTTTGTTATGTTCTGGCATTTTTAATATTAAAAAATACTTTTTAATAATTTTAAATTATAAAATTAATTATATTAGAATTATACATCCAAAATAAAAATAAAGGAGAGTATGTTTTCTTCCTTCATCTAATTTATCCAATAATTGCTATTTTGCTAACTAATATTACCAAGAATTTCTTATGTGTAGATATTAATAGACTTCCACTGAAAATAAAAATATGCGGTAAACTTAATAGATGTAATGACTGAAATTTACAGAGTAATCCTCCTAGCGGTAGAATACTATTACTCATTTTCAGGCATCACGTCCCATCTTTTTTTCCGACTCTTGGTAAATTGGAGCAACCTTGCCAAGTTCTCTGGTAACGGAGCAGGTTCTAGTTCCACTAGATCCGCTTCATCGTCGTCACTACTAATCCATCCATAGCAACGGTTTCGCCTTTGGCTTGAAACACCAGGTTCTTGTTTTATGGGGAGGATACCATCCGAAGGCTTGTTGCTCCGAGGCTTCTCAACACCATTAGTGTAACCATCCTCTGATCCCTGTTTCTTCCTGGAATCCTCGTCCCAATTGACATTGTTCCAGTTGTAAACTACTGCTTCATCAGGTTGTCGAGCTGGTGGTTGGAGGGCTTCAAAATCTGCTAAAAGAGTGCAGAAATTTAAAGATGGAATATCCAACACTTCTCTCATTTTTTAGGAATTGCCAGAATGAAGTTTGGTACACTATAAATGGACTTAAAACAAGAACACTGATACACACGCAAAATCCACTTGTCGCAAGGGTAAGACTTGAAATAATATTTTAAGAACATTACCCGATTCGCTAGTCACCAATGGCCTGTCCTGAGACTTATTAGCCTGCCATGCAATGATCAACGCGCATTCTTATCAGTTGGAGTTGCGCAGTTAGAGCTTCACTAGGCATTGATGCGACAGTCGCAGAGGCCTCAACGTTAGATATGACTAAGGTTCATGTAATCTCAATAAAGTAAAATAAATACAAGGGGCTTTAACAGTGAATACAAAGCAGTGATAGTAGCAGCCAACAACTACATATAGGGAAGTCTTTGTTGCTGTAAGCCACCAGGTGAATACATGCCATGACGCACGAGTAGAAACAGAAATATGGCTTATAAGTTTTGAGTATGCATTACAATGAGAAAGTTTGTGCTCTGTGCTTTTTAGATTTGGAGCATATAGAACAGATCCCTTCTATTTATTAAAAAGAAAAAAAGAAAACCTCAATGCGTTACAATGCTATGGAAATTTATTTGTTTAGTTAATAGCTTAGAGGATTTAAAATGTGGATGGAAGGTAGAAACTGTATGACTACTTATTCCAATATGACAGCATTCATCAAATTGTCCAAGTGAAGGTGCTGAATTATTGCATCAAATGATAGTGAAGCTGCAAATGGGATGCACCAACGGTGAGTAAAAAATTAATAACTACTACATTTCTGTTTTCTACAATACCTTGGTTTAGCATCCTATTGGCAATATTACAAACCAAAATTTCTCCACACGTCTTCCAACAAGGTTATGATCTTGTGTAATCAAATATCAACTTTATTCAACACAGTTTTCAGAAACAGATTTATTGTCCTGACTTCGCAACATATGTCCTATAACCTTTTTCGCCTCTCTTTAATTGATAAGAGAGTTCTACACTGAAGGCTATTAGAGGAAGAAGCAATTCGCCCCTGCATCAAGTGATTCCATTTTTGGCTATAACTATTATTAGATTAGATGTTCACTAAAGAAGCCGGCATTAATTTATGATCAATTGTAAAGAGGAAGTAAATCTCGTTTATGCATACAAGCCACGCTTCATTGTCTTAATTTCTGAACCCATCACTAGAGGTTATTGCCTATACTCAAAATCAAAAGGTATCCAAGATCCACATATTTTAAAGCAGAATGTAACCCATCACTAGAGGTTATTGCCTATACTCAAAAGGTATCAAGATCAAGCAGAATGTAAAGATCTTTTGAAGGTCCAGTCCTATTTTAGAGCAAAAGTGAGCTTTGGCGTTTTCAGATACTTTCATGGATCATAAGAATGACGAATAAGGGAAGTCCAAATGGAAAACCATTAAACTGAAGCTAGTTCTAAGAGAGACAGCCATGTAGAATTAAACATGTCTATGTCCTTGCCGTGTAGATCACTATAAACACATAGGGGGAATGACAAGAGTCGAAGAAATACACGACCGTATTGAGTCAAACACACCCATATCCCTAGCTTACACAATTGTGTGAGTAGACCATGTGACTGACTAGAACTGTGTACATCATTGAATGTTGGAAGAATAATAGACATGGTCATTGTACACGATCATGTAAGTGACTATATCTGGTAAAAAAAAACCTATTTTTTGGATATAAAAGAAAACATATGGGTTATCTAGTTTAGGGCAAAATAAAAAACAAAAGCCAAAAAGGCAAAGAGTCAAGAATGAGTATGCAGAGAAGACTTTCATATTCCATAATTAGTATTTTTAGCTTTATTTTAGAATGTATTGTTTTGGGATTAGCTTGGGAGTGATGTTGATTTGAGTTTTCAACTTGTACTTAATACTGAAACTTAGTAAAGATTACTTGTTCTGAATTGTGGGATGGTTTTAAGTGAAGGTCAGTAATTCAGAACTTGAACTCTTATAAGTTCCTATTTGATACAGTAAATTTGCATATCAGTTTGGCCCTAATTTTTCATGTATATCTGACTTTCGATTTACTTTGCTGCCATATATATTGCTTGGATTGTTTAACTATTGTGCTTGGGTTAGTTGAAATTGGTTGATTATTCTTGATTGATCATGTGGTGGTTGTGATTGTTGCCTAACAAGATTGACGATTTTATGAACATTTGCGAAGAAAAACAAACGAGGACGTGATAGTTGTAAGGAAATTAAGCAATAGCATTTATAGAACACAAATATCTTCCGATCAAAACAAAAACTTTACCTTCTCCTCTGTTTCTTTCTCAAGTTTCTCAATAATGGCATCAAGCAGGATCCTATAACACCCCTCTTCGATGAACGGCCATCCTACTCCTCCCTGACCATAAACCTAAAACAAAACAAGACCCACATCATCTGACCTCTATTAAGCCATACGTCCAAATCATTCCCACACTTTTTTGCTATCAAGGACAACGAGAAAAGCTCACATCCAGAAGCTCATTGATGGTTGAAATAACCAGCTTTTCGGGGAAGCCATAGCAATGCATTGCATCAAGGGCTGCATCAATACGCCTCTCACCGGCCGGAAGCTAGTGGACAAAAGCAAATCAGAGAAGCGAAGCTAGGTGAGCTGTCGAAATAATGGAAAAGGTAAAGAAAAAGAGAGTGAGTACCTTTCTAGGGCGTCTTCTGGAAGCCATTAGTTTGTGGAAACAGTAGTGAAGTGGCTATAAAACGAAGAAAAGAAAAATGTTACTTGCTAGAATTCATGCACACATTGTCCTGTCCCGGCTCGCATGCCTCAGGTGGTGAAAGTTGAAACTGAAACTTTCAAACGGACACGATTAAAAGTTTATTTAATATTTTTACTCAAATATAAATTAAATTTTAATATTTTAAATAGTTCAAAATAAATTATAAATTGAACAAAACTAAATTTCTATTTATTATATGACAAGTCTTACTATAATATGAAATTAATACTTTTTAATTAATAATTAAATTTTATCGTGATATGATGTGGGATATTTAGGTGATGTAGTAAATTCATGGCATTTTTATTTTTATTTTATTTTTAAAAATAAAAATATATTTATTTAAAATTTTATTTTTCTATTTTATTTTAATTTTTCTAATTTTCACGAATTATGAAACACGCAAAAGTAGTTTTTATTTTGTTTTTAATAATTTGAATTACCATCACTAAATATATATTATTTAATTATTTAATACTGATTATGCATATTATAAATAATTAATTTAATACTAGGTATTTAATTATTTAATATTAATCATTAATAAGAATTATGAATAATTGATTTAATTTCTATTAATAAAATGATTGTAATTTTAATAATTACTTGGTCTTTAAAGTTTATAAATTTGAAATACATTTTGTTTTAATGAGTAAAAATATATTAATAAATACAGGTTAATTTATAAATAAAAAGTAATTATTAAATTATTTATTTTAATAAAGTATAATAAATTTTACTGATAATTTATCAATATATATTATAAAAGAGATTAAAATAAACTTAGTTATTTATTTTATAAATATTAATTTTTTTTAGGGGAATAAATATTAATTTATCTTTAAAGTTTATCTATTATATAATTATTATTTGTAATAAAAATATAATAAATCGCATCCCCCTTTGAGCGGATGGGAGACCTCATCTATAGTGATATGAATATCGTTTCGTACCAATCGAAAAATGAAATGGTATGCAACTGGTACCGATTAGGAATTGAAATACTAGTAAAATTTTGGATGGTATCGTTAATTTTGAAAAGTGTAGGGACTTAATAGCAAAAACTATTTTTTAACAAACCTCCCTATGGCAGATGCACCACTCTCTGGCTTTCGTCTCTCCCTATCTATCACCATTCTCTCTCTCACCGCTCGTCGCTGCCGTCCTCCACCTCGACGCCATTGGGCCTTGCCCCTCCTATCGGTCTACCTCCCTCTCCAGTCTCCACATCACCTTATCATGCCTCTCCCTGCTTCTCCTCCATGCCTCCGCTTGCTGCTGCCTCTGTCCGCCTCTGCCTCCTTCTCCTCCGCCTGCTGCTATCCACTTCCGTCTTTGTCCACCATCACTGCTTGCTTTTGCTCAACCTAAAAGAGAAACAAATCTAGTTTTCACTTGACCCGACCTACCAAAAAAACCCAACTTACTGAATCTGTGATATTTTTTTGTGTGTTTTCAATTGGATTTTTTTTTCTGCTTCTAAAGTTGAATTGCATTTGTGAATGTGAAGTTATGAATGGTTGGAACTTGGGTGAATTTTGTGAATGGTAGGAACTTGGAATTGAATTGTTGTGAATGGTTGGATTGGAAATTTGGAATTGAATGAAATACACATAGTGTTTTGTTTATCTAGTTGGATTGGAATGCTTTGTTTATCTAGTTGGATTGGATTGAAATTGGATCATTGTAATTGTTATGAATGAAGTGTTTTGTTTAAAGTAAATAATTAATTGATATAATAATTTGTTACAGATACAGAATTGTTATTCTTAAATTTAGTAATGGGTATTTGGGTATTAATTTATCAGATTATATGTTGTGATATTGATATTTAATGTTGAATTGTATCAATAAAGTAGTTTCGAATAATCTTTAATTTTATTCATAAAAACTAAATAAACTAAGTTATCCTAATTAGTTAATGAAATAAATAATTTATATAAATTTCATATTTTTTTTTATATCTAATGCATAAAAATTAAGAGCATTTAAAGAATAAATGATTTCTTGTTTCGATCTCCTAATGACAAAGACAATAAAGTATGGGTATTTTTTCTATTGTGTGCATTGATTAAAATTTTGATTAATTCGTAAATTGTGTATTTTGAATAAGTATGAATCAATTATTCAACTTTTGAACAATTAAGAGCAACCTTACGAAAATCATATCGGCCGGTACGGTATCGGTACGGGAAAAGATATACTGGGGATAAATTTCACTAGGTACTGGCCATTTTCGGTCGGTACCGGCCGGTACCAAGGATTCTGGTATTTTTCGAACCATTCTGCAAAAATTTGAATTCTTCAGGGACCATTTTGCAAAAAACAAAAATTAAACCTAAAAAAATCTACCCCCCCTCGCTCCCCGACCGTTTGGAGTCTTCTCTCTTCTTCAGTTT
>JANZLX010000211.1:17661846-17673802 GCA_025531955.1 Erythroxylum orinocense | reverse complement strand
CAATGCTTATATTAGTAAGTGATAATTATTAAGAATGAATATTAAAGCATAAATTTCACATACATTCAGTTCTATACATCGGCTATTGACGAATGTCACACTATCATGCTTCTTAATGTGAGTATGTAAAAACAACTGACGGGGTGTAGGCCTTATGTCCATAGACTTTTAAAACCCGTGATGTCACATTTTACGAAGAGCTTATTGAAAATTCGGCAGAGTTTCCTCTATAAAATGGACATCTCCTTTTTGAAAGAAGGGTCATTCCTGCAATAAAAATACACTTCTATATCGACCAGTAACCACAACTTAATTTGGGTCTTCAAATTATATGTTTGTTCTCAATTGAGTCCACATTTACACACAAAGTCTATAATAATCTAATTCACAATTCAAGTATACTAATTCCTAACCCATACACCCTCATTTATAATCAATACAGGCTGCATACTATTAGACCTCCCCAGACTCTGCTTTATTGCGAAATTTTGGACTGGGTGTGATGATGATGACATCAAGATATTCTCAATTCTAATCAACAATAACTCAATTTAATCAATTTCATTCATTTATATAAGAGCATAACCCTTTTCTAAATGTTTAGGTACCTCGAGATAAATATTATTTAGGTCTTAGTTGTTAGGATTTGTAGTTTAAGAGATTATTCATTTTTATTGTAGTAATGAAAGAAAGATGATTGAAGACTAAATTTTAAGGGCAAATAATTAATTCGGTTGGAAGCAGTAGAGTTAAAGGCATGCATCTTATAGCATGAGTAGTTGTTGAAGTTTAAAATCCTAACTCGTAGACTTGTGTTTTTTTACTTATGTTATTTTTTTTATATATGTTATTATATTCCATTATTTGATAGATGTATAACTTATGAATCCAAAGTTTAATAAGATTTGTTAAGAATTCGCTTCTAAATGCATATCACATAATATATCCCAGACATAGTTACCATAATTAACATGGAAAATAGAGTGGTAAAGATGAGGAGACAATTATGGGTAAGTTCATGGTCTACATATGTCAAGGACTTCAATGAGAAACTGAACAAATTAGACAAAATTATATATCGAGTGTTTCTGTGTTACTTAAATATCCATAAGAGAGTTGGGTTAGGTCATACTATTCATTTAAGTTAAAATTTCTGATTGTTGATCATAACATGAGCAATAGTTTCAACGAATAAATCCTACCAACAAGAGACATACTAGTTAATAGTATGCTAGAAACCAAAAGGAAAATGGTGACGAAGAAACATGTTAAAATAAGGGTATTTGCATATGCATGGAAATCAAATATTGTATCTATAATTATGAAGTAGCTAGAAAAAATTAGGAGGAAATTTAAAGGAATGTGGAGTGATGATAGAGCATACGAGGTTAATAAAGTGGATAGAAAACATATTTTGAGACTAAAAAGGGATAATTGTTGTAGCTGTAGAGCATGAGACCTATACGATTACCTATATAATCATACTATTAGGGCTATCATTCACTCCAACCAAAAATTAGAGGCATATGTGAATGATTTATATAAAAAGAACATCTTTTTAAAAGTCCATGTTCAAGTCTTATAGTTTATTAAGGGAGTGATCTTTTGTCCATTGAATGATTATGAGCAAATACATCCACCAACTAAGAGGATGATGTTAGGAAGGCCAATAAGGAGAGATAAAAATAAACTGAAGATAGTAACAAGTGTAATCAAGGTTTCGTAAAAAGATTAAGTGCAAAATTGTAGAAAATGCGGTGCTTTTAGATACAAAGGTAGAAAATATAATGTAACAAAACCTAATGAACTACATATCAATGTAAATGATTAATGATCTTTTATCCTTTTAATTTTCATACAATTATCAATGTTAATGTTATACATATTATTTTCTAGGTTTAAACAAATTAACTAAAGGGCATTATATTAGACAATTGATACAAATAAGTGTAAAATGGTAACTTAATGATTTTTATATATTTATATCTTACAAATTACAATGCTACTCATTTGACCTAAATTATATTTAACAAACCCAGATTCAAAGTAACACGTTAGGTATTAAGGAATGTCATCCTAATCAACAAAGCATCAATATAAGTTGTATTAATATTAGACTCATATACATGTTCATTAACAAGTTAGTTTATAGGTCGTCAATTCTACAAATATTATTTAAAGGAAATATGGACAAGTCAATCTAAAATCTTTTAAATTGTCATTTGAAGTAAGAGATTTTAGGTTTAAGGGTAAGTATAACATCACTTCAAGACAATTATAAGCTACTGTAAGTGAAAAGAGCGACAATAAGGACTAGTAACCACCAAGTTGACAAACTAAACAATTGATATGGTGTATCATCGTATTTCAACCTATGACAAATGATTTGGTGCATTTTGTAACCAAATCATATATTTGCTACTTAAACTAAATGAACACTATTACTTTGCTTAGATATGATAAATTCATGAGAAGTATCTATGTATGATAGATCTTATATGCAAGGATAAATGATGCTTCTAGATCTAGTGGTGTATTGGCTATCTAACTAATGTATGTTTTTACCAATTTATGAGTTTTAACATATTACATTTAACTATACTTGTCTTTTAGTAGCAAAACAATGTTGAATAAAATTTAGCACAAAATTTTATATCTCCATTTAATAATAAAAAGCATAAGTATATTCACATTAGTTATACTAAAATTTTACAACCATATAAAAATGAACAATGAAACAAAAATTGAAATAAACCATACAATTATATTGAATAATATCACCTCAACTATTTTCTCTCTACTCAAAATTTCAAATGTCTTGCATCATAATTTTTAATTGTTCATCGTGTTCCTTTGTTTGATATATTTAGTGCAAATATATCTTTCCTTAATTTTTAAATTGCATTTAAAACTCTCTCAAGAAATTGCTTATCGCACCATTGGAAAAATTTATGATTACTAATAGGGTAATTAGGACATCCTAAAAATCTTCTTCCTGAATTACTATCTCTCTTTAATGTTCTTAATGATGCATTTAACCCACAAAAGTAAACCTCTTTATTAACATTATTATGATTAAAGTTGTTAGATGTTTATAATTGCATTTGTGAAATTAAATGAAGAGTTTCATATCATTATGTTCAATCAACAACATAATTATTTCAAACATAACAAAAATTGACCTTTTTAAGAACATGCATAAAGCTTTATCATTTTATTTAACATGGGAACATGCATGGAGTGTTTCCTCAACCTTGTTTCTCAACATATCAAATTGTTACTGAGCATACACAAGTCTACATTTAAACTTCTTTCTCTACATGTCAATTATAGGTATCTTTTTAAAAAGGATTTGGCTAAGAACCATTATTTCTACCCTACTTAATAAGTTGTCTCACATCTATACACTAATAAATGGCCTAAGTAATTTGATATGAATACTTACCGTACATGGTGTAATTATTTGAAAATAAAATTTTGAAATATTAGCACTTAATAATTGAATAAGATAAACCTCATTGAAATTGTTCATCATATTTACGTCGAAAAATGAAAAGCTCTAAGCATGTAAAGTAATTATCTTAGAAACATGATATAAGGATAGTCCCTTATCATGCAATGCATTAGCCTATATAGAAACCCAAAGATCTTAACTTTAACACAAAAAAGGCATTACTCAAAGCCTAGGAGTTCTTTAACAATAACCACACTTCATCGCCAAGTATTGAATTTTCTAGTATATTTTAGAGTACAATATTTATATAATCATGTTGCCAAAAAAATAAAAAGCCATCTAGTCAAAGAATGTAGATAATCCAAGGGGAGAAAATTGGGATCAATTGAAGAGATAAACAGCATGAACCCATCATAAATCTTCATACAAAAAGCCCAAAGTAAGCTCAATACACAACACTCTAGAACTCTTACCTAGGTAAATAGATCTGCCAAGCATGTCAAGAGATTCTCTTCAGCATCCGCAATATTTTTGTTAGCTACATAATAAACCTAACACGATAAAGAAAAAAATTCAATACAAAACTCATTTTAGGCAATAAAATAACACTACTATGCCTTAATTAGGGAAATGAACAATCCCTCAAAATACATTAAAAAGATAGAGAGAAGACAAAAATACCTTGATGAAAACTGCCGGAGAAGGTGACAACAATGGCCGAAGAACATGTAGATGACGGACGACGGAGCAGATCTGGAGGAGGAAGAATGAGGAAACAGTGTGCAGGTTGGGGGGGTAAGACTCGGGAAGACGTTCCAAACGACGTCGTTTTGTTATAATTAGAAACGTTCAAGCCTTCAGCAGAGACAGACGATGGACGACGACGCACAGCTTTACATTTTACTAACAGAAATTTCCGTCTGCAAACTACAATTTATTATTCCCACCTTTTCCATTTTCCAGACAACTTTTCTGACAAATATACTATTTCTGTCGGTAATTGGCTACGGTTTCTTTATCGTTAGTAATTTTCCATCGCTGATTCAAACTTTTCTTGTAATGATTATCCATATTGCAAATAATCCCATATTTCATGAACAAACGAAACATATTGAAATTGAGTATCATTTTATTCATGAGAAGATGCAAATAGGTGGCATCATTGTTGCATATATTACTAACAAGGGGCAACTAGCAATGTGCTCATCAAGGCTCTTGGCAGAGAGCAATTTTTTTTCTAACAAGCAAGCTGGGCATAGTGAATCCACATGCTTTAACTTGAGGGAGAGTGTCGATGATAAATATCTTGGTGTATATATAGTTGCGATTTCTTCCCTTGGCAATTTGGTCTCCTACCTATCAGTTAGGCTAATTGTTTGTAACAAGGGATGTAAGCCTAACTTCTAGGAATAGAGTTTCCTAACTAAGCTTAGCTTCCTTATCATATTACACGTTTACACTTGTTTTTCGTCCACCCCCTTTTTCAGGATTTGGTTCGTGGCAAACAATATAAATTGACTCGCCCACTAATTGTTCCTAGTGTAAGTAAAGTAGAGTCTCCAGCTAAAAAGCAGATCAAGGTCAATTGATCATTATGACTGATTTTGACCATTAACCAATAATTTGATTTTTAACTCTCTTAGTTTAGTGTAAACCATTGCAGAGCAATGAACAAGTATAAAAGTATGATCCAACCCAATAACTTAAATCAGCCGGTCGAAAAATAAAGTGAATATTAAAAATACGTTGACGATACTTCCCAAGCATTAAATACGAAAGATTTTTTTGATAATTTATTCTTTCTCCTGCACAATTGAGAAAGGTGAAAAAAGAAACCTTTATCCTGAAAGCTAATTGCCACCCCGAAGAGGTTATAACATCGTAGTCCAACGGGTTTAAGGTTACTCTCGGACTTCTTTACAGAGTTTACTCAGGTCCAAGATTAGTTTCCAGTTTATCATGGATTCGTGCGAGAAGCACGTCTCCGTAACGGTTCACTTGAAAGGAACCAAAATAGTGCCAATCTAAAAGGTGGGAAAGAATTTAAAGTCGTGCCAAGCTAGCCAGTTGATCAAATCGCTTCTTGACAGCTTGAATGGGACACTATTTCTTTGAAAAAAGCAATAAAGCACGAAGTGGAAGCCAATCAGTGCCATTTTCGACCATTTAACTGCACATCGCCGTCATCTTAACCAGAAACTCAAAGAATTCATCGTCCACAATTACATTCCTGACATCAATTCCACTGATGCTAGAAGTTGCATACCTATGTGCAAACTTCTATACTTTGGCCAATCCAGTCCACTAACTGAAGCAGGAATTCCAAGCAAATACACAGCACAATGACAACCTATGTATACTCAAAATTACAGTGGACGTAAGGAGCTAAATTATCCCCTCCAACAAAAGTCTATTGGCTGGTCCTTAGCAGTCACCTTCAAGCCACGAAGACGATGAAGACAATCAAGAAAAGTATTATAACTGCAAATATCTTGATTAAAAGCCATCTATTGGACGAAATTTGGTTAAGATGCCTTAACAGAGAACTGCGAGCATTTTCAACATTGGCCAATGACTCGTCCATGTTATCATCAATCCTGCTCAGGTCAATAAGGAAGAACATTATAAATGTAGAAGTCATATTACTATTTGTCAATGAAATAGAAAGTCAAAACAATACTTCAGTTAATGGAACAGTTAATAGAAGGTGGATGTTCTTAAAACCTTTTTAACATCTAGGAAAACAAAATAACAAATAACCGGATATTCTATCAAATCAAGCAGACCTGATAGCCAGCTCTCCTTGTTGTGCAACCATAGTAGCCAAATGTGTAAAGATCCCACTAAGTTCTGATATTGTAGATTCCACATTGCGAAGTGCAACTGCACGACTTTGAGAATAATTATCTTGCCTTGGAACTACCTGTTGTACCATGGACATTTGCATTTGTTGCGCAGGTGTGCTGTCCACAGCTGACCTCCGTCTGTTTCAAAGCAATTCATTGAATTATATCATCAGAAAACTTCAACAATTTTTTACTACCAAGGATTATCTGAAGCCAAATGATTTTACAAAAGCAGTTTAATCATTAAGAATACAACACAGAAAGCAATTTGAATTGCTGAAGCATATGAAATTCTTCTTGATGTTAACATGAGCAGAGAATGCCGTTAAAGAACTTGACAACATTTGTGGTCAGCAAGTACAAAATGACTCTTAAGTATCTCCTGTAAAAGATAAACCAAAATATTCCAGCACTTCTCCTCGGAAAGGAGATGGTTCTACACTCTTTATATTGGAACCCCAGAATTTTAAAATACATTAGTTACTGGGACTCTTTCAGTTTCTTCTAAAACAGAATTATCTTACAGTGAGAGATCAGAGTATATCCATTCATATTCAACCAACCTTAATTGGCTGCCAACTTGAACTCCATTTGACGGTAATCTGGATGGAAGGAGAAGGAAGAAATGAGTCAGGTACCAACTATAGGAAAACTTTCACTATGTAGAAACAATACAACTGAGACTTAAGTTGTACTTGTCAATTATATAATTCTCACATCTTTAGAATCGTACAGAAATCCATTGACAGCCCAAAAGAAATTGTCACTATCCTAAATAAAAAGGATAAAGACCCAGTATAAGGGGGGGAAAAAAGTATGAAACACTTCACTTACATAGATGATTTTGAATTGCTGGATGCATTAGAAGAATTTGACCAAGGTGGTGGCTCTGTTGTGGGCTTTGACTGGCGCAGGAAAGGATTCTCTCCGGCAGCAGCTTTAGAGAAAAGTTGCTTTCTATTTTCATGAGCCTTAATGTTCTACGTGGAAAAGCAAAATATTAATACAAAAGAACAGCATCAGTTATAGAAAGAAGTAAAGAAAAGAATGCAAAAGCGATAGCGCCACAGTTCACTGCTAACCTCAGTTCTGGAGGTTAACACGTCTTGAAGCTGTTTGGTAGCCCCCATAAGTTTGTTCTTCAAGTCATCACAAACGGCCGTAGAATGAACAACTCTATCCTCAGAGTACTTTCCATCCGCAATTTCCATGTTTTGAAGGGTTTGCAGATCCGTAAGAGCAGTATTCAATGCCGTAATTTCATTCTTTATCAAGACAGTTAGCTCCTGAATTTCAATAGTTGGATCATCAAACATAGATGACTTTTTAGCCACTGCAAATTGACCAATAACTGATATCAAAAAGCCTGGGTCGAAAATCCAACTTAGATCCTCACCCATTTCCAGTGATGCCACCATAAACACCATAATTTTGTCTATCATCTACAAAATTCATTTCCTTCATAAAGAAAACAAGAACTTCGCTAGCAAAGAAGCAAGGATAAAAAGACAACATAAGGCAACGAAACGAAGTCCGTCTCCAACTTTTCAGGAAACTAAATGCAAGTAACCCCAAAAGATAAATCTTAACTTCTATACAAAAAAAGAAAAATTCTCAACTTTTTTCCACAAACAAATGTAGCCAGCTCCAAAGTCATTCCATGTGCATCTGAAAAAATGGGAGCAAAGGAAGAAGATGACTGAGGGGGGAACCTTACATTGAGCAACTCTAGAAATCTTGTGAGAAGTTTCATGGACGCCCAAGGCGATCAAAGAAGCCTTTTTGTTGAACTCGGATCTTGAAGAGCGTGGCGATCCATATGGCTTAGAAGGAGAAGGATCTCCTTCATGGAAATCATCATGATCAACGGGTAGGATTCCTCCGATCTTCTTAAGAGTTTGGGAGAGTGATCTGAACTCCGCCGTCCGATCTCGGTATATCGAGGCCATTCTGTGGTTACAAGTCGGAATGGCCACTTTCTTTGTAAACTTCGTCGTCGGAGACAAATACGTTTTGCCGTTTAGCACTTCACTAATAGTACCCAATTCAACAAATCGGGCTTTTCTTTGGGCCATTCAAAGCCCCATAAACTGCAATAGAGACTTCAACGGGTGAATCTACAGCCATTGAATCTAGCAAACATCTGCCGTCGGATCTAGGGTAGAACTAAAGCCTTGCCTGTGGTGGTGCTGTATAAATGAAAATGAAGCCCTTTTTCTGAGCAGGAGTTTCTTGTACCTACACCTTCTTCTTCTCCTCCTCCTCTTGAGACGACAACCATAGCACTGAGGTTAAAGAGACGGCGCTGCTTCCGCTGTCCGCCTTGACCGAGCCGATAGCTTAGTCTTGGCCCTCGATTTTTATCTTGTTTTTATATTTGTTAGAAATTTCAAAAAGAAAAAAATGGTTACAAAAAGATCAAAGGTTGAAAAGAAGCTCGCATACGATGCGAAGCTTTGCAAGTTACTGGACGAGTACAGCCAGATCTTGATTGCGGCAGCTGATAACGTGGGTTCCAATCAACTGCAGAACATCAGGCACGGTCTGAGAGGTGACTCAGTGGTTCTCATGGGTAAGAATACTATGATGAAGAGGACCATCAGGGTTCATGCTGAGAAGACTGGAAACACGGCCTTCCTTAGCCTCATCCCTCTTCTTCAGGTCTTTAATCTTGCTATTCTTTTATTTATATATTTCAATCTGAAAGATTCTTTTATAAATTGTATTTGGATCTTTTGCTTTGTATAGTATGATGACTTTAGAATATTTGTGGATGAAACCATGGGAAGAGTTTTTTGAGGATAATAAATTTAATTTGCGAATTCTGTTAACCTGAAAATCTTTTGTTGTTTATGTTATTGATTGTACCAATGAAATTTGTGAACTTATTATTTGTTGTTTGATTTATCTTTTTATGTCGTATTCATTTTGGTCGTCATGTTTTTGTTAGGGCAATGTGGGATTGATTTTCACAAAGGGTGACCTCAAGGAAGTGAGCGAGGAGGTTGCCAAGTACAAGGTGCAGTGACTCATTCACTTTCTTTTTCTCGCCTGCATATTTGATGATGTTTGTTACTCGATGTGCCTCTTTATTAGATTCATGGTGGATATTACTTGTGTGAATCAAGTCTCCGATATTATTGTCGTTTGGTTTTGAAAAGGCCATGACTTTGATTTGGTAATTAAGGGAATTGAATATTTTAAAGAAAATAAGCATCTAATTTAAGAGTTTTAGTCCTCTTTGTGGTGAAAATATTGTTATGAAGCTGTTCTTTTTTTCCGTTCACTTTGTTGTAATGTTTTTACAAATTTGATAGGACTATATCAGGACAACTGTTTAGTTTATTATCATGCAATGGTACAGGTTGGAGCACCAGCTCGTGTTGGTTTAGTTGCCCCAATTGATGTTGTTGTCCCTCCTGGCAACACTGGATTGGATCCTTCTCAAACATCATTCTTTCAGGTGAGTTACATTTCAGTTTTTTCTTATCTTCCCTTTAATTTTTTAATCTGCTCGTCATGTCAGGAGTCTAAACTGTGTCTTTTCCTACAAATATCAGGTGCTCAACATTCCCACCAAAATTAACAAGGGTACTGTTGAAATTATCACCCCTGTGGAGTTGATCAAGAAGGGAGACAAGGTTGGTTCGTCTGAGGCTGCCCTTCTGGCAAAATTGGGCGTAAGGCCATTCTCATATGGTCTGGTTGTCCTCTCTGTTTATGACAATGGATCTGTATTCAGCCCAGATGTGCTATACCTTACTGAGGATGACCTTATTGAGAAATTTGCTGTTGGTGTTTCAATGGTCTCCTCATTGTCGTTGGCCGTTTCATATCCAACTCTGGCTGCAGCACCACATATGTTTATAAATGCTTACAAAAACGTCCTGGCTGTTGCTGTTGCCACCGATTATTCTTTCCCTCAGGCAGAAAAAGTGAAGGAGTTCCTGAAGGTTGGCAACTTGAGAGTTTATTCATGAACCTTTACAGTTTAGTTTGAATTATGTTATGGTTACCTTTTTGTAATTGTCGATATATGTATATTTTGTAATGTAATTGCAGGATCCCGGCAAATTTGCCGTTGCTGCAGCTGTTTCTGCAGCCGATTCTGGCTCTGCCCCAGCTGTTGCTGCTGCCAAAGAAGAGGAAAAGAAGGAAGAACCGGCTGAGGAGTCTGATGATGATATGGGTTTCAGTCTGTTTGACTAATTGTAGTATGGATATGTATCGTCTGAGGACAGCCTGTAGTATGGATTTGTATCGTCTGAGAACAGCCTTTAGGTTCTATAGATATGTTGTGTCTTGATTTCATCCTTTTGTTGAAATGGTTGGATAATGAGCTTGAAATAAGGTGGAGATTACCTTTATTGAATTAATGTTTAATTAGGCTGTGATTTGTGTCATTGTCTTTCTGTCCATAAGTAATTTGCAGTAAATGTCCTTAGTCTGAGAATACAGGTAGGTTAATGTCAACCTCATCTAATAAAAACATTTGACGCAACAAACTTGTATGCCACAAGTGTCGAGACCAGCCTCATCTAATAAAGCATTCGCCACAGGTGTCGGGTCCTAGCTTGAATTACTTTTATAATGTTTACTAGCAGAGTAATACGTGTAGTAATAATGTCCTGTAAATTTAATTGAAATTAATATGAAAAAAGGATTGCAATTAAATTATAAGAAAATTTTAAAATTTTGTAATTAAATTATAAATATAAAAAATCTGTATTTGGTAATATTATTATATAATTTTAACGTATAATAAATATGAAAATTTTAAAATTAGTAATTAAATTATAAATAATTTAAATATGTAATGAAATTTAATTAAAAAGATATAAATATGTCATATTAAAATATAAAAGTTAGAATATGACAAATGAATAAGTAAAATTAGCAAGAAAAAATTTGGGACGAAAATTTAAAATATTGTTAATCATAAAGGATACAATTAATGGAATAATTAATCTTTAAAATTTTGTAGTATTTTATTTTTATAGATAACAAAAAATATATATTAAATTAAATGTTCAATTAATTTTGCTTTTTGAGTCATAAAATAATTTTTCTTTTTTCACATATGTAAATGTCATTATTTTGGTAGTTGAATAGCGAAGGTTGTTGTAACACAAATGCACCTCAGCAATTTTGGATTTAAGAGTAAATGTCGTCGTGCAAATACACAATAGCGACATTGGCGGGAAATAGCTATAATCGTATCGTGCAAATGCACGTTAGCGATTTTTTATTTTTCAACTTGCCATTCTGCATTTATTATATATATAGTGTATAAATGTGTTAAGTTGATATTTATAACGTAATTAGGAAATTAATTATACATGAGTTAAAATTAATTGTAAATGGCAGAAAAGATACGAGGTAAAAATATATACATTAGAAAAAGGAGAAGGGTGAGTTTTCGACTTGCCATTTTGCATTTGTTATATATATATATATATAGTGTATAAATGTGTTAATTTGATATTTATAACGTAATTAGGAAATTAAGTCTACATGAGGTAATTAGTAAATAATATTAATTATATTAATTTTTCAATAAATTATAGATTAATTAATTGTATTATCATTAATGTCAATATTAATAATAATGTAATTAGGAAATTAATTAGACATAAGTTTAAATTAATTGAAAAAG
>JANZLX010000211.1:17595528-17606288 GCA_025531955.1 Erythroxylum orinocense | reverse complement strand
GCTCCTGTTACTCCCTTAATGGGTCCCTCAATTGGCAATAGTCGGTCCTCCGATATCTCCATCTGCTTAAACGCATCATAATAAAGTAGGTCGACTGAGCTGTCTATGTCAATCATTACTCGCTTTACTTCGCTGCCCTCCATGTTCAGAGTGACCACTAGCGCATCATCATAAGGGCAGCTGACACCATTTAGATCGGATTCATCGAATGAAACCACTCCATCGTTCTGCTACTTTTTCTTGGTCGACGATTCGTCAATGACTTGCTTGGCGTACCTTTTTCTACCTTTATCGGTCGACCCTCCTGCTGCACTACCCCCAAATATCATGTTGATGACCCTAACTAGTCGGTCATCTTGTTGCTCGGTATTTCTATCGTCTCTCGCCCTGGACTGGGCCCTCATATCTCGTCGATCGTCAATATTTCTGTTCTGTCACCCCGCACCGTTCCTGTCGTTTGGTCCCCAAGATCTTCGCCAATTCTCAGACTAATCGGTCATACCCTCATTATCTCGATCGACATTATTTCCATGCTTTAAGAATCTACGCAATTGCCCTCTTTGGATAAGGAGCTCGATTTTTCTTTTTAAGTCCCAACAATGCTCCATATCATGACCGGCATCTCTATGGAAACGACAATAGAACGAAGGATTCCTTGTGTCCCGTGGAGCTCTCATTGCATTGGGTTCCCTGAAGGGTTCGCCCTCAGCTCTCATGACCTCCAACACCTCTGCATATCGCCTGTTGAGGGGGTGAAGGACTCGCGTCGTTGATCCTGTCGATCGATTGGCCTTCTACAACTAGATCTATCCCTCTGCCGTTTGTTTGAATCCTCGGCTCTCGATCATCTGCTCTACGCTTTGTATTTTTCAATACTTCCTCTAGCTGGATATATTTATCCGCTCGATTTCTGATCTCCTGAATAGATCGGGGCTGGTCGAGGGCCAATGATTTCTTAAATTCCTCATCCCTCGTATTACTCATGAGGGCGGCTAACATGGATGAGCAGGTGAGATCGGAAACTTTTACGGTTTCATTATTGAACCGAGTGATGAACTCCCGTAAACTCTCGTTCCTTCCCTGGGTCAACTGCATCACTTCTAGAGCAGTTTTCTGTGGCCGCTTACTGGTAGCAAACTGATTGAGGAATAACAGCTTGAAATCCTCGAAGTAAGTGATGCAACACGGAGGCAGACTATTGAACCACCTTCGGGCTCCCTCTTGAAAAGCAGTACAGAACGCTTTGCATTGAATTGCGTCAGGGACACAATGCAGGTTCATCATCGACTGAAAATGCTGCAGGTAGTCTAGGGGATCGGTCTTTCCAGTATACTTCTCAGGGGTCGGTATTTTGGTGCCGACCGTAGGGAGGCTATCCAGGATCTCCGGGATGAAAGGAGAACTATACTGTGCAAACACTCTGCCCGAGCGGGAGTTCATGGCCAGATTGACTCGATCGTCCGCGATTTTTTCTAGGGCTTCAACAGGGTGGTGATCGACCGTCACACTAATTTGCCAAGCAGCGGTCTGCTGTTGATCCGGCTGAGACTGTAGGACTTGGCGAATCAATAGGTCGGTCGCTTCCTCTATCTGTTTCTTGGTGAGGGAGGTATGCGGCGGTGCATGAGGATTTGCATCCAGGGGCGCTGGGAATTGGGATGCGAATTAACCTCGGCATCGTCTTTCAAGGCTATGCTCTATTCTTCATGATTTTGGTTGTGGAGCTGCGGTTGATCATGCGGACGCGAAGACTGAGTGCGGGAATCATGATGCGGTGGCGGATGAGCGACGAGTACTTGCAAACCCATCCGTTGCATCGCAAGAGCCGTGACAGCGACTATATCGGGATTGGCTGCTGCCGCCTGACTAACCTGTGTGTTTCTGGACGTGGTGCCCTGATGTCGGGCCCCACGGTGAGCGCCAACTAGTTCAGTCAGATTTTGCTGAGGCTGAATGTTACTGTTTGGATCCATAATCCTGTATGATTGTGACTGCTGAATACCTGCAACACAAATAAGGCACGCCGGGGGTTGATTCCCAGAAAGCCCCTTTGACGCTCAAGTCAATCTTTTTGAAAGAGTTTTTGTCGCTAAGAATAGAGAGAAAGCCAGGGTTGTAATCTCGTACCTATATCATAGTAGAATAGTACCTTATATATGGAATAAACGCTAGGTTTAGGTCTCTACGTAGACATTTGCGTTTGCATGGGAGACTAACTCCTGTGAATGGGCCGTGGATACGTGGACTGGGTGTCTTAGGCCTGGGCCTAGCACAGCCGACCCGACCATACTCTATTCGGGTAATCTCCATCTTCGACCCATTTCCTTATTTTATTGATGATTGCTTGAGTCATAACCTCCTCTTTGTTTGCCCCTTTATCAAATACTCGTTGATTTCTCTCTAACCATAATGCACGCATAGCATTACATAGTGCCATTTTTGCTTAGTTCTATTTCTTTTAAGTCATTCTTGTTTTAACTTTTCTTTCAATTAATTTACGCAAAAATCAATTCTATTTCATTTTCAAATCCTAAAACATAACTATATGTATTTCTTTCTTTAAAGGATATTCCTTTAGGCATTTCTTTTGTTTTTAAACTTTAGATAAAATTACATAATTCTAGGCATTTTACCATATGTTCATGCTTGCCAAATTCACATCCAATCTTGTTTCCTTTAAACTCCCTAAATTTGCAAACTTTTCTAAAGATAAAAATAAGGTCAATAGTATCAATATCCAAATTCATTTTTTAGTTTAGAATCCCTAATTGCTTTTTTTTTTATTAAGTATTATCTATCTTCCTTTAAATTAGATCAGTGGTGCCTCCATTTATAGCAATCATTTTAGTCGTTATTTATGTTAAGGGCATGCTCTATACATTAGTGACAGTTGTGGAGATTCGAATTGGGACTTAGAAGATGAAGGCAATTTAGGTCTTAAGTTTTGTATCTTATAGGAGTGTCCATCTTTTAATTTCTTGAATCATATAATAAATTAGGTATAAGATTCATAATCATATGGGTATATGTTACTCTTCTACAATTAGTGCTTTCTTTATTGTTCTTCTTATTTCATATAGTAGGACAAGTAGTAAATTTTTGTATGATTCCCTCTTTGGACATTTATATATATGTGTGTATGTATGGACCTTAAGTCGTATAATCTAAAATTTTAAAGTCTTTTACTCCTAAGTAGTTCCTTTTGATGAAAGAGTCTTGCAATATTTTGTAACTTTGGATAAAATGGTATTAGGTAAGGAAATATGGGAAATTATTTTTATATTAGTTTATGTGGTTGCTAGATGTCAAGCACCATAAGTTTGTGATTAAGGTTGGAAAATATAGTTGAATCCCTCTAGCTATTTGGTAACACAAGAATGATTGTCTATACACGAGTATTAATGTCGAGACACCAAAATTAATTAGGCTAAAATTCTTTAATTATACATGATACTCAATTATCAATGAGATTTCCTTACTTTTGAAGTACATATAGAGTAATTCAATAAATAACTTGTAGAAATGTTCAAAGAGGGAAAATTTTAGAAAATTTTGTTAATTAAATATAGAAAAGCTGGGAGGCATTTATTTTAATAGGAACCAGCTATCCAAAAAAAAAAAAGAAATAATGCATTTGTATGATATTTGGAGACAAATAAGGGAAATTAGTTTTTAGGTAGATATTTGAGCCCCAATAAAAAAGCCTCCTATTGGAGTCATTGACGAGTTAAAATATATCTTATTATTCTAATACTCAACCTAAACCAGTATACCAATCAGCTTGTGTATCACTATCATCATACCATGCGTCACCTCCATCCAGACTTGTTCAAGAGGAATATGGACTGACATATACATAGGTATGAAAATGCATATAATTTCTAAGTATTTTACTTGATTTCGATGTTAGATTACCTTATTTTACTTGGTTTTTTATTTATTTTATGTAATTATGATAAATTGACCTTGAGATGAGATTATCCACGAATTGGAGGCTATTTCAAGTAAATATGTAAAAAATTATAATTCATGAAGGAACACTATCCAACCCATGTTTGTATGCAACAAAAACTGAACTTAAAACATAGTCTTAATAGAGACTGTATGATTGTGAAGAAAGTTCATAGAGTAACACGATTTAATTTACTATTGTACTAGAGATCATTCACTAATTTTAAGAAAAATAGGAAGACCTACAGTTTGGGCACACAGGTGTGCTAGAGATTGTACACTAATTTCAAGAGAAATAAGAAGACTTATGATCTAAAGACACGATTGTACTAGAGACCATGTAATAATTTTAGAGGACACACATGTAATAATTCACAGCTATTTTTATTAAAGAATCAAGATCTAAATATCATCTGAATGAAATCATGATTATCATTTGCATTGATTTTTTTTCATACTTTCCTTCTTTTTATATATTAATTTTGTTATTATGACCATGAAACTCTAAATTTTTGCTTTTCTATGAATTGATTCTTATTAATTTATGAATGAGATATATGTCTGTAAATTATCTTTGATTGATCTTCATGCATGATTTATAGATGCTAGCGACTATTTTCTATTTTAATTCACTTATGGATGCCTCGAGAGAGCCTAACTGTGAGTGAACTACAATTTAGGTAATAAGAAAAACTTTTGTTGAAGCGAGAGTTATGTGATCATCTTGCTATTGTTAGAGTGAAAGTTAAACCTTAGTTTATTCTAAGAGGTGCTAGGAAGAGTAGATAAGTGTAGCTCAAAAGAGTTGAGTTTTATTGTGTAAAAGTTCCTTGAGTTCCAATTAAATAAATTAGTTATAGGTTAATTAATTCATGAAATCAAAAGGGAAATAATGATATATTATTGAATTCTTTCTTAATAAATTGCATTGCTATCAAGCATGTTTGTTTCTAATTTAGTTTTTAGTTTTTTTATCTTACTTTCAAATTCAGGAAAAAAAATTTTGCTTGTTTGAGTTTTTAGTTTATATTTTTAGTTTTGGCTTTTTCCAATTTTCATAACTTATGAAAATTACAAAAATTATTTTTTAATTTTCATTTTTGTCATAATATAATTACCAACAATTAAATATATTATTTCAGTATTTAATATTAATTACTATTAATAATTATGGTTATTATAATTATTAAATTTATGATTATTTTTATAATTTCTTTAAAATTTTTAAAAATAGAAATATTTTTTGAGTTAATAATTATTTAATAAATATACATTTAAGTTTTAAATATCTTAAAATAAATATATTTCAAATTAATTTAGTTTTAATAATTAAAAATAACTATTATTTTATAAATAATTTTATTTATTAAATTATTTACTTTAATAAAATATAATAAATCTTTTACTAATAGCTACTAATAAATATTATTTAAAAGATTAAATAAAATAAATTAATTTATTTGTAAGTTTCATTTAATATTTAATTATTGTAAGTAAAAAATATATAATTATGTTAACATTAACAAATGAACAAGTTTTTGTTTTTGTTTTTGTTTGAAAAGAACATAGAATATTGTTGGCCTAATTGCTAAATAGTAAAATTTACCTTTACTTTGAGTGTTATTTTCTTGTCACGTAAGACTCTTAATGCACTCCTCTATTTAGGTCACTTTGATTTGATACGATAAATTATGTCTTCATGGATCTCGCCATTGCTTTGGATGATGGATCTAAGGTACTTAAAACAATTTTTCTGTTGTATAACTTATGAACCAATCTTTATCTCCACAATGGATGCCACCTTATGGCTTGAAAAGTTAAATTCTAAGTACCCAGTCTTAGTCCTACTTAATTTAAAGCGCTTTGACTATAAAGTATCCCTCTAAAGCTTTAGCTTGATATTGACATCCTCTTTTGTCTCATCCACTAAAACAATATCATCAGTAAACAACATACATCAAGGCACATCTCTTTGAATATTTTAGTGAGCTCATCCATCACAACCACAAACAAGAAGGGGCTTAATGAAGATCTTTGTTGTAGCCTTATATTGATATAGAAATGCTCTATATCTCCTCATGTCATCCTTACTCTAGTTTTCAAACTTTCATAGATATCCTTAATAACTTGTATATAGGTCATAAGAACTCCCTTAACTTCTAAACATCTCCATATGACTTCCTTAGGTACCCTATCATAAGCCTTTTCTAAGTTAATACAAACTATGTGTAGGTCCCATTGTTTTTTCCTGTGATATTCCATTAATCTTCTAAGGAGATGTATAGCTTATATCATAGACCTTTATAGCATGAAACCAAATTGGTTCTCTATAATAGGTGCATCCTTTCTCACCCTCTTCTCAATCACCCTCTCTCATAACTTCATGGTGTGCCTAAATAGTTTGATGCCTCTATTATTGTTACAGATTTGGATATTCTCTTTGTCAGAGTAATTAGTGTACTAATTCTCCACTTGTCCAACATTTTGGCAGCTTAAAGGTCACATTAAAAAGTTTGACTAACCAAGTAAGACCCTCTTCTCCTAAGTTATTCCATACTTCTATGGGTAGTTCATCAGGTCCTTCTGGCTGTCCACTCTTCATCTCTCTCAATGCCCCTTTAATTTCTTTTTTTATAATATGTCGAAAATAAGTGAAGTTACAATATTTCTTAAAAGTGCTAAGATCCCTAAAGAAGATGTTATCATCTTTGCCTTCATTAGAAAGGCTATAAAGGTATCTCTACCATCTTCTTTTGATGTCCTTTTCAACCACGAGCACTCGTCCTGCTTCATCCTTTATATAACGAATTTGATCAAAGTCTCTCACTTTCTGTTCCTTAGCTATCTCAAACTTAAATATATCGTTTTCTCCCTCTTTTGTGTTCAATAATTGATATAATTTCTCGTAAGCTCTACTTTTGCTTATGAGACTATCTTCTTCGCCTATTTCTTTGCCAAATTGTAACTTTCTCTCTGAACTACCCTCTCTACATCTATGATGCTATCTATTAGAGCTTTATATATAACCTTTTTTATCTACACCTTTTCTTATACATCTTTATTCCACCACCAAGGCTTTGTCTTACTAGTTAATGGAAGAGATGATAATGTATAATTGCATGTGACAACTAGAAAAGGTTAGACTGAACAGATCATTAGGAATTGATAATATGGATTCTATGACCACTTTGATGACTTAAATGACAATAATGATGAGAAAATTAAATGAAATAAACTCACCATCAAACACAACTTAAATTATCAACTGTGAATTCTATGGGGGAGGGCACCAAAATATGGAATGATAAGCTGAATATCTTATGGAAGAACAAGTGAAGCAAGTTGATTTTATAGGGAGTTTCTATAGATAAAAATATCCTACAATAAGACGTCTAATTGTAGGTGAAGAAATCATATAAATTTTTCATAAAGCAATCAGCAAACTCAAAACATCCTTGTTAGGATTTTTATAACCTGTGCAAAAAGAGAAGCAACCAAATTTAAAAAAGATGATAAGAAACTGTATGCAATTGATTATTTCTTAATTCTAAAATCATGATGTTTTGATGAAAAATCTCAAAATTCAAAATTGATTAATTGATGAAGATTATAACTAAGAGACCATAAAGTACATTGTTTGAGGATACCCTACGTAATTATAGAGATAATATGAAGGAATTTGTGAATATGAGAAATAAAAAGAAAAAAATATGAAAAAAGACTATCATATTCCTGTTAGGAAAATAAACATAACCAAATCGTAAGTGTAGTGGAAAAATAAAATTTTACAATTTTTGATCGGATCACAATAATTGAATAACTTGAAAAACATTAATCTTAAAATATGAAATCATACCTGATAGATGCATAGTTTACCATATCTATACCTCATATTTGATGTATTTATGCTTGATATTTTGTACTTTTACTGTATATTTGGTACTTAATTTGCTCCAAGTGCATTTATAGGTTATAATTACCTTCATGGACCAAACAAATGAAAATGTAGCATAAAAAAATATTTGAAGCAAAGAGGGGACACATGGTCTTGTCTATGGTCGTGTAAGTCTCTCAGCCTGTCGAAACTTGCGAGTTCTAGTGATTTTAGGTTATACACTGATAAAATGTTATCTTGATATATTAATTGATATTATCTCCTTTGTTTTGGATATATTTTAGTGCTTAAATAGAAAAATTATTGTTTATTTTATTTCAGGACATGAAAAGTGGAGATTGTTTCAAGTGAAAAGATTGTTGAATGGATAAGAGAAGATAAAGGATAATATTTTATTTACCTGAAGAGTTGAAGTTTAAGTAGGAGACTTCTTTCTATCCCTATCATGAAGGGATTGAGATTTGTTTTAAATAAGCATATTTACAAGATAGGATAGGATTAGGAAACCACAATAAAAGGGACGTTCCCTAACTCTCAAAAGAATAAATCATTCTTCTTCTTCTTACTTACTTTTCTCTCAATTCTTTATCTTTATTCTATTTTTAGTTTTGTAGCTAAAGCCATATGTGGCTAAGCTCAATTATTCTTATTCAAGGGGATTTAAACTCTAGTTGTAACCTTGTGAGGTTTTGTTCTAAACTTTTATTCATGTTTTAATTCAAGTATTTCTTGTTTCTAAGTTCTGCTATTTCATGAATTATTAATATTGATTAATCTAACAAATTAACTTAATGTTGATTATTCTATTTCTATCCATGAATTCATTGATACGTAATTATCATGAAGGAATGGTACAAGTAGCAAATAGGTTGTTTATGAATTTACATATTTAACTTATGATAAATAAAAAACTAAGTTGAATAGTTACAGTTATCTTGATTATTTAATTTAAAGTTTAGTCTTTTCATTAAGCTTATTGCTATTATTTAATTGATATCGAATGCTATCACAACCAGTCAATCAATGGTAAGTTTTGGTTTGGAAGCTAGGTTTGAACCAATTAATTTATAAAAATTTAAGACTTATTGTAGCTATCCTAATATGTTTTGGCCTAACTGCTTAAATTGTGATATTTATTATTTTTAGACCAATGATCAATGTTACAATTAGATGAGATCTTTTTGTCGAATCGGAGATAAGTATTCTTGAGTTTCTGACTTTTATAATCAGTTGATTTATTTTGATTCCTTATGATTCCAGAAATTAAGAAGATAGCATGTCATTTAAGAAAAGAGACTAAGAAAGGAAGCAATAATTCACCTTTATAAGTGAAAGTTGAAATAGATCTAACAATTGGTAAAGCCTTTAACTTTCAAGAAGTGGAAGAAAAGATCACAAATTTTAACACTAGAATGTTGTGGGAGTTAGCATCTCCCAATTTGAATCAATAACCTTTATTTGTAAGTGAAGATCTATATAAAAACCTAAAGGAATTTCATGTTGTCTACTTTGGAATGAAGGCATAAGGGGTGACAAAATAACAAATTAATCTCAGAGCATTTATGTTCTCATTGAAAGATAAGGCAAAGGATCGGATATATGGTCTTCCCCCATACTCAGTGACAATATGGAAAGAGACGAAAAGAATGTTTCTAGAGAAGTTCTTTCCTATATAATAAGCAATTTATCAAAAAAAGAGATATGTGTGATAAGACAAATTACTAGAGAAACATTATATGAATATTGGGAAATGTTTAAGGAGTTATATGCTAGTTGCCCACATTATCAAATTCCTAACCAACTTTTGATTCAATACTTTTATGAAGGACTATTGCCGATGGATTGGAATATGGTCGATACAACTAGTGGAGGAGCTTTGGTAAATAAAACACCTGAAGTAGCTAAATAATTGATATTAATTATGACTGAAAATTTTCAACAGTTTGGGATAAGGATGGATGGATGTAGCTGTTAAATGTGTAAATGAGATAAGTAAAACACACCTTCAGGATAAAATTTTAGGTTTAACTGCTCTAGCTCATCAAATGGCTGTAGGTCAATTGCAATTGGCAAGAGTGTCCGAAATATGCTCATTCTCTAGTCATCCTAGGGAATGTGCCCCATATGTTTTTTTATAAATCATTTTATAAATCAGAAAGGCATTTATAAAATGAAAAATATATGTACAGACGAAAGAAACAATCCCTAAATCTCTTAACCCAAACGGGCTTTAGGAGACTCCCACTTTCCAAACCCTAAAGCAAAACAAAATAAACAGCACCATCTCGGAAAGTTTCCACCCAGAAGAATAAAAACCCAACAAATCTGTCAACTAACACAAATATCAACCAATTCCAGAATCACTGTCAAACAAAGGAGGCTGAAATTGATATCTCTCGATTTGGCAAGACGACCTAGAGCTCCTAAGATGGACCAAGACCGACACCTGAAAAAAGTACATGGCTGGCCTTCATGAGTAGGACAACCCAGACTGGATGTCCTATTTGAGCTGGACTGTCACCTGGCTGCATCACTTTTAGATAAAACATTAACGAAAATAAATTCAACACAATTCATATTACCTTCGCTCAGTGTTTAGGCTGAGGTGCTCCATAACTTGAAAGATCACATACATAGAGAGAGACCGTTCATCCAAGGCTTCTTCTGAAAAGGTCCGCCTATTCCTTTCCGCCCACAGGTTATAGACAGTAACATAAAGAATGATGAGGAAAGAGTTTATGTCATAGGTTCTGGTGGAGGCTGGCTGGGAGAACCATAATAAGATGGAATGAAAGTTTGTAAGAGGAGGAATGGGAATTTGAAAATGGCTAAGGCTGTGAAACCAAATTGTTTTAGAAAAAGGGCACTCAAAGAAAAGATGATCAATAGTTTCAAGGTCAGCTACACACAAGGA
>JANZLX010000211.1:17582621-17595428 GCA_025531955.1 Erythroxylum orinocense | reverse complement strand
ATCCCATAATTCTCTATAATTTCGAAAATAAATCCTAAAATCACCAAAATTTAAAAATATCACAA
Organism: Erythroxylum orinocense; assembly: GCA_025531955.1. Lineage (NCBI taxonomy): Eukaryota > Viridiplantae > Streptophyta > Magnoliopsida > Malpighiales > Erythroxylaceae > Erythroxylum > Erythroxylum orinocense. Next base: position 17,595,363 of record JANZLX010000211.1, on the reverse strand, counting down.
TTCCACTAACCCATAAAATTTCCAATGAAAAAAACATTCATAATTCTCAAAATTTCACAACTCAATCCAATTATACCCTGAATTATTCATGAATGTATGTACACTTATTTTTATGTGCAGATAAATTCACTATTCATGTATATGTGTATGGCATATTATACACGAGCATGAAGAAGCAGTTCTAAGCCTCTAACAAATCACTCATATTTACTATTTTAACCTTCTCATAGGTAAAGGGATGTTACATTTTGACTATTTCTATGAAAAGTAAATTAGTGGATTTAGGTTTCATTATTTTGATTTTGAATTTGTTTAGATTGGGGGAAAATTTTAAAAAAATGCTCCTCTTTGATATTTTTGTTTAAAAAAGAAAGGACAAAATAAAGAAAAATGAGAAGCAAGAGAAAAAAAAGAAAAGAAAAAATTGATAGAAAGGGATGTTATTTGAATTAGATGAATTTTGAATTGATTTAAGTTGAAACTTGTGTGAATAAGTTTAAATGATTTCCTTTAGTTTATTTAGCCAAAAGGCTTCTTTTTGTCTTACCTTACTTAAGCCTAGTTACAACCCTTATAAATTCCTTTTGAGTTATACATTAAGTTCATTTTTTTTAGTGGTGGAGATATGATTCTTGAGTAAGCTTACGAAAATAACTCGCTATATTTTGATTTGAGAGCTTAATGAACCCTAAACACTTTGAGTGTATAGAGTGAAATCCTTGAGCGATTGTGAAGTCTTATTATATGATTCTTGAGTAAGCTTATAGAAATAACTCGCTATGTTTTAATTTGAGAGCTTAATGAACCCTAAACACTTTGAGCATATATAATGAAATCCTTGAGAGGGTGTCAAGTCTTGTTTCATTTGATTTTGATTAAACTGATAAGATGTTATGTTTTAACAATGTTTCATATGAGTGCTTATTCTATCAATTATTATTTTATCTTAAACCTTTAATCTGAATTAGCTTTTGGATATTTGTGGATAATATGAAAGGAAATAAGAGGTTGTTAAGAAGATAATTGATGTATACTTGAGGACAAGTAAGAGTCCAGGGTGGGGAAATTCAATAAGATGTTATCTTGATATATTAATTGATATTATCTCTTTTTTTTGGATATATTTTAGTGCTTAAATAGGAAAGTTAATGTTTATTTTGTTTTAGGAGATGAAAAGTGGAGATTGCATCAAATCAGGACACTATTGGTGATAATCATGAATTTCAGATAAAATGAAAATACTGATGCATAGATAAGAGAAGATAAAGCCTAATACCAGATTTACTTAAACAGTTAAAGTTTAAGTAAGGGACTTCTTTCTACCCCCATCATGAAGGGATTGAGATTTGCTTTAGAAAGACAATCTTAAAAAGATAGGATAGGATTAAGAAACCACAATAAAAGTGACGCTCCCCACCTCTCAAAAGAATAAATCATTCTCTTCTTACTTTCCCCTCAATATTTCATCTTTCTTTTATTTTTAGTGTTGAAACTTAAGCCATGTGTGGCTAAGCTCAATTATTTTGATTCAAGGAGATTCGAGATTCTAGTTATAACCTTGTGACATTTTGTTCTTAACTTTTATTCATGTTTTAATTGAAGTATTTCTTGTTTTGAGTTCTTATATTTCATTAAAGATAATATTGATTAATGTGACAAATTAATTTAATATTGATTATTCTATCGCTATCAATGAATTCAATGATCCGTAATTATCATGAAAGATTGATATAAGTAGCAAAATAGGTTATATATGAAATTGCATATTTAACATATGATAAACAAGAAAACTAAGTTAAATAGTTGTAGTTATCTCGATTACTTAATTTAAAGATTAGTCTTTTTTACTAAGCTTATTGATGTCATTTATTTGATATAGAAAGTTATCACACCCAATCAAATGATGGTAAGTTTTGGTTTGAATGCTAGGTTTGAACTAATTAATTTAAGAAAAGTTTGAGACTTATTATAGCTATCCTAATATGTTTTGGACTAACTACTTGAATTATAACAAATATTCTTTTTAGACCAATGATCAAAGTTACAATTAAATGAGATCTTTCTTTTGAATAAGAGTTTAGTAATCTTGAATTTCTCCCTATGATATTTATGTGAATTAATTTTATTTCTTATTAATTTTAATTAATTAGTTACTAAATTTAAAACCCCCTTCTTTATTTTATTATTTGAAATTAAGAAATTAGTGTTTAGTTCTTTTAGGATTAGACCTGGTTCAACAACTACTACAAGAAGTTGGAGAATCAAAATTAATTTTGGGGGCATTAGACCATGTATCTCTCAAAACCCTAAAAATTACTATAAGAAGAAGTGATTGGAGGCAAAGTAAAAAAGTAGAATTTTGGAGACGATTCTAGACGTGGAGAATGCCTAAAAGGGACGATATTGATTAGAGAACTAGAAAACACAAAGAAACCATCGAAAGATCCATAAGAATACAAAATCAAACTTCTACCTTGCAAGAACATTTGATATAAGATAAAAGGAAGATTTAAAGTTATGAAGTCTTTGTTTTTTATTCGTTTTTCTTTCTGCTTATGTTTGATTTCGTTTTCTATCATATGTAACTAAACATCTTTAGTGCCTAGATAGGATGAACCCTATTTTGTGCTATAACATGTTTTGATTCTTTTATTTAATGCAATTATTTTTATTGATCTATTATGATTCAATTATATGTTTAATATATGTTCTAATAGATTTGGAATATTAGTATATAATCTGTTTTCATACTATAGAGATTGAGAAATCCTGGGTATGAATGGATTAGGGTCAAATCTAATAACAGAATTCACAAATCAGTAAAGCAATCCTATAAACTTTAACTTGAGTAATTTGGTTGATAAACTTAGAATTAGTTGTTAGTAGACTTAGGAGAGCTATTATCATACGATAGAAATTTCCATGGTCCAATAGTCAATAAAACAATTACATAATAAAACGTTAATTATTTAATGGTTTTAGGGGGACTCGTTACCTAGACACTAGTTCTTGATATTGATTGTTTTCATAGTGAGTTCTTTTGTTTCTATGTTTAATATTGTTGCCTATATTATTTTAAATGTCAAGTTTTATTTTCTTAATAAAAAACAAAAATCTAATTTTTAGGCTAGATAATAGGATAAAGGTAATCACTAGTAATCACTTTCTTTATGGGATCGAGCCATACTAGCTACAGCTATGTCATGAACTTGTAGATAATTTATAATTGACAAACTCAAAACAATTCAATCAAGTTTTTGGAGTTGTTGCTAGCGATAGTGATATTAGGAACAATTATATGTTATTACTCTAGCCATTACTTTTTGTATTTATTTTATTTTATTTTATTTACAGCTTAGTTATTTAATTATCTTTTGAAATTTGCTACTTTGATGGTGTGTTTGTTGTTTATTTTGAGGATTGAGATTTAACATCATCATCACAATTCACAATGGAATGATGGAGTGATCAGTACTCTTATGGAAGTTATGATACATCTTTGTAATATGTAACATTACCGTATCAGAAAGAGTTGTTTCTTCACATGTTTTTAGAAGCTCAACAGATGTCAACTCCGTGTTGCAACATTTGTGGGAGTAAACTCTATAATCGTGAATGTCAGGCATCAAGGTATATGTGGGAACAATAAAACATATACAACCAAGCTCAACACCTATCATATAAGAATACATATAATTCAAAGTGGAGGAAACCTTACGTATACAGATGGGATGACCATGCTCTAACTGAATATGTACAGCAAGAGTAGCGATATGAAAGTATTACAAATAAACTAATGGAATACCTTGTCGAGTGGGTAGCTAGCCAATGTGAAGCCAATGAGAGTTTTTCTTCACCTGTATATGATGAGCATAATACCTCATAATATCTGAGTTCTCTAATTTCTTAAAGTGAAGAAGAGATGACAATCCATTTTATGGATGAAGATACATTTCAAGAAGGCCAGGACGTAACTGTTGCTTTGAAAGATATGACGACCAAATTTATTCAAAAATTAAACATAAGGCATTAGGAAACAAAGGCTTGTATTCAAAATAGGGTGAATCAGATTGACCAATTGGCAAAAATGTTACCTGATGAGCTGTAAAGGAGTTTACATAGTACTATTGAAATAGATCATAAAGAACATGGAATGGAAATCACCTTAGGAGTGGAAACGAGCTTTTAGAAGAAGAAGAAGAAGAAGAAGTCTCTATTCAAGAAGAGGAAGTAGAGGAGTGGAAAGAGATAATTAAAGAAAAAGAGCCCAAAACCTTTATCCAGAAAGAAGAAGAAGAAGAAGACAGGACAAAGGTGGTTGATGAAAAGATGGCAGGGGAACTAAACAAGAAAACTACTGATGAGGCATTGGTAGTCTCCTTAAGTATAAAGGATTCCCACTTCCTTCATGACAAATTGCTTACATTAACTGAAGACTTAGGGAGTTTCGTTATCCTTTATCTTATTAATAGTTTTTATTAAAAAGAGCATTAATGCAGTCGCTAGGATTTATTAACTTGATAAATTATGCTCTTATTATTATCTTGCAAAAGGTGGTTTACTTACAAGCTATGAAACTGTCTTATGGAGAAAAGGGTGGAAGTAAGCTATAGATTATAGACCTAAGATGAGGGTAATGTGCAAGGTATGTCGAGCTATCAACGTTAAACAAGTGCTGCATGGGAGGCAACTAAGGAATTAGGTTTTATTTTATTTTATTTTCTTGTTTCTTAGTTAATTTTGTTTTTGTTATTTTTTCTTTTATTTTATCCCTTTTTCTTTATATTTTGCAAGGATGTAGTCTACTATTGAATGGATCAGAAACTAAAAAAATCGTCTTATTCAGGAAAGTACCTACTTAACCCTCTCACTTATTTTAAATGCTTATATTGTGTACATTGAGGACAATGTACAACTGTATGTGTGGGGAAGGGGTTAATGATTTTTAATGCTTTCTTTAAGCTTCTTATAATCTTGATTATTAAATTTTATTAACTGATATTTTGAATTGGTTGAAATATCTCCATCAATACTATAGTTCATTATGGAATATTACATTTAAATATTATGCAAAAGGATGATAGTTAGAATAAAATTACTTTTATAAGTCAAAAATTTTAATATTCATTGAAATAATCAAATTAAATGATATTGTATACTATTTAAACATATATACCCATTTTTTTCGTGAGCCTAAGAGCCAAAATTTCAAAACTTTTAATTTCATTTATTTATTTTATATGTGTTATCGTGCATAGTTGAAAATTTCTAGAACTTGTTTTTGTTATACATACTGAGACCATATTTGTTAAATTAGAATCATTAACATGATGAAGGCACTTAGATTCAACAATTTATTTAAACCTATTTCTTTGAGAAATACCTTACCTATAAATTATCCCTTAGGAATAACTATGTTGAGCCTTAGTCTTTTTCATTGATTATAACCCAAATTTGATACCTTTATCCTATTTTTCTTTGTAACCTTTCTGTTTTTTAACCTTAAAGGTGATTTATAGTATTTACTTGTTTGAAACATGAAATTTTTGAAAGGTCCATTATTTCTTTAATTATGGTACTGAATGCTCTAAATTGTTTTGATTTAATGGAAAAAAAGAGCATAGAAAGGAGAAGAAAATTATATGGTATCAATGGAGTTGCAATAAAAAGACCTATGTACTTCAATTTAACCCTTTTTATTATCCCAATCATACCTTACCTAAGCCCCATTACAACGTATATAAAGGCCTTTTGATTTTTGTTTCTAACTATACATAAGTGGTGGAGATGTGACAATATTGCAAGCTTATGGTAAGTGTTCTACTATGTATTGATTAAGAGTGTGATATTTTTCACCTTAAACAGTTGATTACATTGAGTGAAATCTTGATGAGGCTATAAAGTTTTATGTTTTGAGTTCAAGCTGATTATTGATGTGACTACTATTAACATTGATTTAGGAAGTTAATTTTAGGATAATTTGATTTTAATTGTATGTAAATTTGATTAATATGACATGATAATTTGTAGTATGAATGGACAAATTAAGATTAATGATGGAGAGATGATGTAAGATTTATAATTTTGATTATGGTTGCCTTGAAGACAAGCAAAAGCTTAACTGTTAGGATGTTTGATAGATGCATAATTGACCATATTTATACCTTATATTTGATGTATTTTTGCTTAATATTTTATAATTTTATTGTATATTTGGTACTTAATTTACTCCAAGTGCATTTATAGGTTATAATTACCTTCATGGACCAAACGGAAAAGAATTTGAATGAAATTCTTGCATAAAACAAAGATTTGAAGTAAAGAAGGGATACATGTCGTGTCTTCATTATGTAAGTCTCTCGGCCCATGCAGAATCATGAGTTCTAGTGATTTTGGTTATACACGATCTAGTACATAGCCATGAATCAAAAAAAAAATACTATAAAAGACGTGATCAAAGGCAAAATACAAAAGTAGACTTTTGGGGATGATTCTAGACATAGAGAATGTCCAGAAGGGACAATATTGATCCAAAAAAGTGGAAAACATAAAGAAATCATCAAAGGATCCATTAGAATAGAGCATTAAAACTCTACTTTGTAAGAGCATTCGATAAGAGATAAAAGGAAGATTTAGAATTATAAACTCTTTGTTTTCTATTCGTTTTTCTTTCTGTTTATGTTTAATTTCATTTTCTATCATATTTAACTAAACATCTCTAATGTCTAGGTAGGATTAACCCTAGTTTTTGCTATAACATGATGTGATTCTTTTATTTAATGTAATTGTTTTAATGGATCTATTTTGATTTAATTATGTGCTTAATATATGTTCTAATAGATCTAGAATATTAGTACATAATATGATTTCTTAACATAGAGATTGAGAAATCATGTGTATGAATATATCTACTGTAATTGAAAGAGGTTGATTGCAAACCTAAAGATAGGTCAACATAAATCCTCTAGATTAGGGTCAAACATAATAACAGAACCCACAAATTAGTAAGGCAATCCTATAAACTTTAACCTAAGTCATTCGGTTGATAAACTTACGATTAGTTGTTAATAGACTCGAGATAGCTATTGGCATACGATAGGAATTTTCATGATTCAATAGTCAACAAAAAATCACACAATAAAAGGTTAATTATTTAATGGTTTTTTAGGGATTAATTACCTAGACACTAATTCGTGATATTGATTGTTTTCTAACTGATTTCTTTTGTTTCTATGTTCAATACTGCTGCCTATTTTATTTTAATTTTTAAGTTTTATTTTCTTAATTAAAAACCAAAATTCAATTCATAGGCTAGATAATATAAGAAAGATAATTACTAGTAATCACTGTCAACCTATATTTGTTGGTCTAGCAACAGTTACATCGTACATTTCTGGATAATTCATAATTGACAAACTTAAAACAAGTCAATCAATACCTAAATCAAAATTATTGTTGAAAGCTTTTCAAAACCTCTTCGATGTGTCAACTAGGAGCTGTTCACGTGTCCAACATCTAACAATATCCATAGAGATGTAAAAAGACACTCAACTCTTTGAGTGGAAATTAGTAGGAGTACTAGCTCCCTTGCGCTTATTCCTATAAATAGACAAGACAATAGGTTTAAATTTTTATTTTCAATTATAATTAAATTCAAACTATAATTATAATTATAATTATAATTTAATAAAATCAAATATCTCATTATAATTATAATTATAGTTTAATAAAATCAAATATCTTGTTGGACCCCACACCCCACCCGTAGGTGTTTAGGGGTTATACCCCGGCGTGTATTTGCGGGTTATACCGCGACATCCAACACAAATCGGTATTGTCCTCTTTAGTCACGAATCGACAATGGATATAAAATATAGTTATAATTCATAATTAGAATTAGATAAATTAGAACTCCTTTTAATTTATCTTTAATTCTCCATCTAAACAATTTATAATCATAAATCAAAATTGACATCTAGCAACATGTCATAACCACCCAAATATAAGGAATGTAAAAGTAGTTTGACTTAACCTATCCATGCATGGTTATGATGTATAATTTAATATTTTTCTCATCCAATGTTCTAATTTGACAAAGTACAGATATAGTTTCTACTATTTTGAATTCAATCATGTTTGTTCTTACTAACTAGTAATTAATTCATAATTGATATTTGAAAACACCTTTTCAAATGTCAATTCAATTTGGCTAGAAAATTTCTTAATCTACTAATTAAGAATAATAAAACATTCTCTCTGATTACTTTAGAGTGACAAATTATTTTTTGACTTATTCAACTATCTCTATATGGTTCATATTGCATCCAAGTACTATCGACTGAGCTACCCTAAATAGGATAGGTCATAATTAGCATCAAAACATAGTAGTTTCCACTTGAGATTCCTTGGTAATCTCAAGTATAAGAATCAATTATACAATAATTGTAATGAAGAAATCCATTGACAAATAAGTAATATTTCATTTAGTTTCCTTATAATCGGGTTAGTTCAATAGGGTTATTCTCTAATAAGCAGTCACACATTTGTTTAAGTATCTCCATACTTTAATTTATGAGATCAATTACTTTCTTCACAAGAAAGAAACATAATATGTGATAGTTTTAACATTTCATCAATATTCCATTTAGATGAAAATATAATTAGGAACAATTTATGAATAAGATAAAAATGCAAATTAAATCTCATAATTATGTTTTCTTATTAATTTTAAACACATAGTAATTATTCCATGGATTTTATGTTTGGTATTAAAACATCAAATGTAATTAACATAATATATGAAGATAAATAATGCCTTAATTCATTAAACTAATTTTCATACATAAAATTACAACCATTCGATTGGTTGCAAAGGCATAAACTAACAATATCTCACTTGCACTAAAGTCAATCGCCCATGTATCTAATACCATATCCTTCCATATGTTGATAATGTCTTTTCTGAGACAATGGTTTAGTTAGAAGAACTGTAAGATTCGCTTTAATGGGAACTCGCTTCAATGTTATGTCTTTCTGCTTTGGCACTTTCTCCTTTTCCAGTAAAGGACAGTTTGGTCATCTTTCCCAACAAACATGATTCATAAGTTTCATATGATTCATAATCAAAAGGATTTTATATCCTTCTTTATGTAACTTTGTGATTCTAGTTTCATTGATATAACCTAACCTACAATGCCATAAATAAATTGGATTTTGGTCACTTAAATTTGTTTTCTTCCTATTTATGTTAAGGATTGACCTTTTAAGATCTAATTTATACAAATGATTTGTAAGTAATCCAAATCTACAATAAACATCATCTTTATAAAAAGAACAACTTTTATTCTTAATAATAAAGACAAATCCTTTCAAATTTGAATAAGAAATAGAAATGATGTTTTTAGTAATAATTGGAACATGATAATAATTATTTAGTTCTAGTTTAAGGACAAAAGGCAAGGCTATACTATAAGTTTCTATAGTTAATGTAGTAACTCTTGCTCCATTACCAACTTGCAGGTTAACTTCGCCTCTTCCCAACAATCTATTCCTTGTTAACATCTACATGTTATTACAAATATGAGAATCACATACAATATAAAATACCCAAGAATATGGAAGAAAAGTGAAAAGATGGATCTTAATCATAAACATACCTAAATAAACAACTTCCTTAAGCTTGTTATCTTTCAGGGTAGCAAAATAAACAAGGCAGTTCTTCTTCCAGTGTTCATCAACTTCACAGAAAAACATGTGCCCTTGTCATTACTTTTTTTCTTAACGTCACCTTTCAGCTTTGCTATTAGAAGAAAAGCCATCTATTTCTTATTATTATTATTCTTAGAGCCCTTTTCCTTGCTCTTGGAAGAATCCACAACAAGAACATAATTATGTTCCTTTTTAAGGCACCCTTATACAGTCTTAAGCATATTCATTATTTCAGGAAAAGATACATCCTTTTAATTCATATAGAAGTTCCTAACAAACTATAAAAAGCTCGAATTAAGAGATTGCAGGACCATGTCAATGCTCAACTTATAGTCCACCTAATTTGCCTAATTTTTCAATATAGTCAATCATCATTAGCACATATAGCTCTGCTGAAGGTTCTTCTACTATCTTGCATTGAAATAATGCTTTAGAGAAATGATACATCTCCTCACTACTTTGTGCACCAAATAACTCCTTAAGATGCAAAATTAGAGTGAGAGCATCCACGTTCTCATGTTGCCTCTGAAGCTCTGAAGACATACTAGCCAACATCATGGTAGCTTGTTCAATGTCATCAATATAACACTGATATCTCTCCAAACCTCATCAATCCCATCTGAACTAGGCTCTGGTAGACCAACAATGTCAAGAACACACAACTTCTTTTCTACCTGTGAACAATTCTTAAGTTATGGAACCAATCCTCGAAATTAGCTCTGGTTAGCTTGTTAGCATCCATAATGCTCTTCAACATCATATTGGTACTAATCTTCTTTTGACAATCGAAAAATATAAAAGAGCAAGTATTATTTTATACTATAAAATCAAATCAAATAAGGATTTTAATAAATATTTGATCACTCCCACAATTTTATTCAAAATAATAGCCCTCACTATTAAATTGAGAAATTATAAAATAATTTTCTAATGGGTTGGGATCCTATTTAAAATGGTTGATCTTGAGTTTGCTCAATAAACCAACTAAATTTAAATTAGGTAGATAATGACTTTATCAATCACATTGATAGATGCATAATTAACTATATTTATACCCCATATTTAATGTATTTTTGCTTGATATTTTATACTTTTATTGTATATTTGGTACTTAATTTACTCAAGTGTGTTTGCTTCATAGACTAAAAGGAGAAGAATTCGAATGAAAAAGCGGCACAAAACAAATATATGAAGCAAAAAAGGGATACATAGTCGTGCATCAGCTCGTGTACTTCTCTCAGGCATTGTAGAATCGCTAATTCTAGGTATTTTAGGTTATAAACGGTCTAGTACACAGTCAAGTGTTAGATCGTGCATTACCCAAAATCTTAAAAAATACTATAAAATGGCATATTAGGAGGCAAAAGAGTAGAGCAGGCATTGGGAGGCGATTACAAAGACTAAAATCATTCAAAAGGGAAACTTTGATTTTAAAAAGTGAAAAACATGAAGAAATCACTAAAAGATCCATCAGAATATGAGATCAAACCTCTACCTTGTGAGAATATTCAATAGTAGACGGGCAAGCCACAGGCTGCCCAGTTTATGGGTCGGGCCATTGCCGTCCTTATTTGTAATACTAGTGCATAATTTGATTTCATAATATAGATATTGAGAAATTATATGTGTGAATAGATATACTATAATTGGGAGGATTTGATTGCAACCCTAGAGATAGGATGACATAAATCCTCTGGATTAGGGTCAAACCTAATAACGAGATTCACAAATCGGTAAAACAATTCTATAAATTTTACCTGAGTAATTTAGTTGATAACTTTAGGATTAGTTGATATTAGACTCAAGAGTGAGCTTTTAGCATACCATAGGAATTTTCACGGTCCAATAAATCAACAAAGCAATTGCATAATAAAAGATCAATCAATTAAAAGTATTTAAGGAGATTCGAAACCTAGACGGTAATTTCTTAAGTGATTTCTTAATTCTCTATTCAATCTTGTTGGCTGTTTTATATTATTTCCCTAAGTTTTAATTCTTTAATTAAAATCACAATCAAATTTGTAGACTAGATAATAGGATAACAGTAACTACTGATTCATTGTCTTCGTGGGATCGATCCATACTTATCAGTACTAGTAACATTTATGTTGTGCACTTACGGTTAATTCATAATTGACAAACTTAGAAAAAGTTAATCACACATCTTATATGACTCCTAGATTCGTTAGGAGATAACTCTTTGCCAAAATATATCTTAAATATTATTCTTAACAGTACTTCTAAATTCATATGATTATGAGTTTATTTATCCAAATCATATAAATTTATTTATCCATTAATTTAAGATAAAACATATTTGGGTTAAACAGGTTTTAAGTTTGCTCAATAAGTCTTACAATAAACATAAATATAATTTTATTCTTAAATAATAAAAGGCAAGTATTACATTCTTAACATGTAATTAATATTTAATTAAGGGATTTGAAATTCTAATAATTTTTTTGTCTCATCAAAATAATATAATCTTATTATATTAATAATTTCTAACATAATCTAACTATAAAAGAAATCCTTTACACCCTGTTTGGAAAGCAAGGAATTGAATTCAATTGTGTAATTGAATTCAATTCACTTGTTTGGAAAACTCTTTTTAGCATGAATTGAATCCATGCGTGAGTTGAAACCCATCTGCCTATGTAAATTGAATTCGTGCCAAAAATCACGTGAATTGAAATCTCAGACGGTGGATTTGGTTTTTAACATTAGAAACCCAATAATACCCACAATTTCTCAAACCTATTCTCGTCTTCTTCCAGCAACAGCCGACCGCCATCGCCATCGCCAACGCACCAGCCATCGCCATCGCCGACCGCCATCGCCATCTCCTCTTCTCCGACGCTCCAGCAGAGCAGACCCGTGAATTCAACTCCAGATCAACAGCCAAAGCACCCAAGCCATAAAGCACCTAACAAATAATAATAATAAGGTTAATAATAATAATAATTAATAAAGAAATTAATTTCGTTTAATAATAATAATAATAAATAAATAAATTATAAACAACAAATAATAA
>JANZLX010000211.1:17564738-17582521 GCA_025531955.1 Erythroxylum orinocense | reverse complement strand
CCTCTTCGTACTTCTGTCCCCACTGGCTCCGTCTGTCGATTTTCTACCCTAATGTCAGTGCTTCCTACGTCCGATTCCTAACCTTTGTCTGTTGAAGTTCCTCCGTTGCCTCCATGATACTTCAATTGTGGGTGAGTTATCGCCCTTCTCAGCTTCTCTACTGGGCGAATGTCACCCTTATCAATGGCATGGCGACAATCGCCACTGAGGACATAGGGCGATTCACCAACTATGATGTAAGCCACTGGTGAGGCACCGAACGCACAAACAAATCAAAACCATTCATATTTGGTTTTCCAAAACAAAAAAACCAGAAACTTAAAACAAAAATGGGCATGCATGATCTGATTATTTTTATTTTTCAAAACCATTCAATGTAGAAGAAGAAGCAAAATAATCCAAGTTCTAGAAAGTAATAACGTAGAACAAATTTTGATAATTTTCATAATTCTAGAAGCAGAGAACAAAGAAAGGAGACGCAACATAAAAAAATTTCTAGAAAACATATTCGAAAATTAATCAAATCATAAACCTTTATTTAATAAAACAAGATTTTTAGCCTTAATTTTTATTAAATTAATGGCAATCAAGAGATTAATTCAAGTTAAGCAATTAAAGGAGGTTCTAATACTAATGTTGGAAAACTAACTATGATCGAATTATGGGCGCAACAAAAAAGTAAAATTTTGAAAGTTTTCGATCAGGTCACAATAATTGAATAACTTAAAAAATATGAATCATAAAATATAAAACCGTACCTAATTCGAAATTCCTATTGAAATCTTTTTGAAAATTTTTCAATGCGTCAACTACAAGTTGTTCATATATCCAATTTCTAATAGTATCTACAGAGCAGTAAAAAAATACTCAACTCTTATAGAGGAATAAAAAGATACTCAACTCTTATAGAGGAAATTAGCAGGAGTGTTAGCTCCGTTACGCTTACTCCTATAAATAAAAAGCATCGGGGTTTTAATTTTTATTAAAATTAAGTATTTTAATTATAATTAAAGTCAAACTATAATCATAATTTAATTTAATTTTAATAAAATCACATATGACATATTTGATTCCTAAATTTTCTTAAGTTTTACAATTAATCTAACTTAATTAAAATTAATTTTCTTCTTTTAAATTGCTCTTTATGTGTGACTCATTAGGTTCCTAATATAATGATAATAGTTATAAATTATAATTCTAATTCAAGATTAGAATTAGATAAATCAAAATTTCTTTTAGTTTATCTTTACTTCTCTAATTAAATAATTTATAATCATAGATCAACATTCACGTCTAGCAAAATGTCATGATCACCCAAATATCTTGATGTCAAAGTGGATTGACTTAATTTGTCCATGTATGATTATAATGTATAATTTAACCCTTTCATCACCTATTGTTCCAATTAGACCAAGTATGGATATAGTGTATACTCTTTTGAATCCAATCATGTTCATTCTTATTAATTAGTAATTGATTTATAATTGATATTTGAAAATATCTTTTCAAATGTAAATTCACTATAGCTAGAGAATTTCTTAAGCACTACTAATTAAGAATAATAAAACACTCTCTAATTATTTTAGAGTGGCGAATCCTTTAGGCCTTATTGTATTACTAAACTATTTTTATATGATTCATATTGCATCAATATACTTCTAATTGAGCTACCTTAAATGGGACAAGTCATAAGTAACATCAATATACAATGTCACATGAGATACCTTGATAATCTCAATTCTAATGATCAATTATGTAACCATCATAATTAAGAAATTTTCAGAAATATAAGTAATATTCTATTTGAGATTCTCGTAATTAGGTCAGTTTAGTGAACATATTCTTTAATAAGCATTAACCATTTGTTTAAGTTTCTCTCTACTTTAATCTATGAGATCAATTATTTTCTTCTTAAAAAAGAAACATAACGTGTGCTAATTTTATCTTTTCATCAATATCTCTTTTTTTTTATGAAACTATAACTATGAATAATTCGAGAATAATACATTTGATGAAACGATAAAATTAGGAACAATTTGAGAATAATACATAAATGTAAATTAAATCTCATAATTATTATCTTATCATTATTTTAATTATACAATAATTATTATAAAGATTATATCTTTAGTATTAAAACATCAAACGTATTTAACATAATACATAAAAAATAAATAATGTCTTTATTCATTAAAATAATAGCTCATATATAAAACTACGACTAACGGATTGATTGCAAGAGCATAAACTAATAGTTACTTGTTGGAGAAATATGAATAAATAGAAAGAGGGCAAAATGGTAGATAGAAATGTGAGAATAATGACGTAAATTTAAAGAATTTATATGTAACAAAATTATAAGTTTAAAAAATAAAGAATATTTTAGTAAGATGTTGAGTCGCCTCTCCAGTGTCCCATAGTTGAGCATCCTTCACATCACTGGTTCGTAATCATGCTTGAATTATTATAAACGGATCCATAAAGTTTTTGGACAGGGCAGTTTGGAATATGCCTTCGCCTCCACTTATTCCTATTGGCGAATGCGATGACCCACATTAAGATATTTGTCAAGGGGTCCCAACAAACAATAATTTAGTATTCAAATCTATCACTTTCACACTTCATGTCTATGTTTAATACAAAGTCCTCCACTTTATCTTTATTCTCAATCCATAACTTTCTTTTTTCTTCTTTTTAATTATTTCACTCAATTTCTGCTCTCCCCAATTGCCTATGTTGCTGACCTGGCATCCGACGTCGGTTAACTGGCAGTGACCCCCGGATTCCAAGCGAATACCAAATCTGGGATTTATATCTTCGTTCGTGTCCGCCGGGTATTATATAAGAAAACTGTCTTTTATCCATCTTTGCTCTTCGTCTCCGGGAAGTTTCTGCTTTCGTCGATCTTGCTTTTAGTGATTTACCCGGATTACGATTTTGAGGAGGGAATCCAAGAAATTTAGGGTTTCGAAATCTGATTCGCTTGTTTGGAGGAGACATTCATCATGTCTAACAATCGAAAGCAAGAATTTAATAACGACGGTGAGGACGAAATTAACGAAGAATTCGAGGATTCATCGTCGATATCTAACTGTTTCGACTCCTCAACCGTCAGAGCGACGCAAGAGAGGTCCGAGATTGGGCTAACGGAGAGACTAACGGACATACTTTTGGAGCAAGGAGACGGAGATTTGCTGCTTCAGAGGAGCGATCGAGAAGATAGGCTTTTGCAGTGGCTTCAAGCGCTGGATATGCAAGTCATGGGCGCGTGTAGAGCCGACGAGAGGCTGAGACCTTTGCTGAAAGCTAATGCTTCTAGTGGCTTGGCCGAAGATCGGTTGCTAGCGTATTT
The DNA here is from genome assembly GCA_025531955.1 of Erythroxylum orinocense. Lineage (NCBI taxonomy): Eukaryota > Viridiplantae > Streptophyta > Magnoliopsida > Malpighiales > Erythroxylaceae > Erythroxylum > Erythroxylum orinocense. The sequence goes on along the minus strand of JANZLX010000211.1, from coordinate 17,579,169 downwards.
AAACCAGGTTTGAACAAATATTTACGTAGCTGATATCAGGGTTATGTTTGATGTGAAGTTATTGAGTTCTTGATGCGTTTTTGTGTTTCCTTGTATGGTTAATAGCACTTTGAGCCCTCGGAGGTTGGTATGCTAGCCAGATGCTTTTGCATACCTCTTGTTTCAATTCGTGTTGGCAAGATTAACAAGCTAGGGACTCTGATGTGCCCTACTTCCATAAGGTATTTGGATCAATATGAATTTTTGTTTGTTCTCTTTCCTTCTTTGTTTGTTGATATTTATAGTTCTGTTGATAACATATATGTCATATATCTTTTGCTATATCGAAAACCTTTGTTGAGATCCAGTTGCCTATAATAATTTGGAAATTAGTTACCCATCAGCATGAAACTTCTAAAGCTTTATCTTTTTATCTTTTTTTGATGAATTTCTTTTATCCTGTGATTCAATACATTTTCTGGAGAAACTAATTTGATTTCCATGTTGAGTATTCGTAAATATTAGTATTATTATTATTTTGTCTTGCACGCTGTAACCTGCAAGTAAGCCTTTTCATTAGTCCTATGCTGTGTTGTGAAAATTTGTTTGTTTTTGCACTATCATTTTTTATCTGAAATGCTAAAGGAGCACTTTTGACTGCTTCAATCATTGTTTTGATAATTTGTTATCTTCTCCACTCCATGATATTATATGAAGATTGTCTCTACTTTTGCTGCCTGATTGCAATTAGTTCAATTATTACGTTCAATTATACTTGCAACGTTCTATGCAGGAAGCTGATATTAGAATTTACTTGATGTTATTCTGATGTTTTGCAGTTTCACCCATATTAACGCATCTGTAAGTCGGCTATGTGTTTGACAATGTGTACAAGGATTGAAATTCTCTTTTGCACTTGTGCTTAATTGGGCATGCATTTTGTAGTTGGCTTTGGTTATTTGATGCATAACTTGCTTCTACTCTGAACATAAGATTGTGGCTTAGTTGTATCTCTTGTCTTGGCTAGATCTTTTTGCATGTAAGTCAAGATGAAGTTGTGTTTATAATTATGTCATCCTCTTCCTCGTTTCAGTTCCTCTTTTATCTATGCCTCTATGCATTAACAGCACCTAAGTTGAGTTCCTGGATTAAGAAGAGAGTGGTTGTGTCTTGTGCAACTGCCAGATGCCTTATTGTACATGTCTGGGGTTGGGGATTGCATTATGATGTCAGGCGACACCATGAAGGTTGGTCTGACAAGCAAACCTTGTCGTGATGGTTATGAAGGGATAGGGTTCACCCATAACTCTTGAATAATTTTATAGTGACAATTCTTTCTTATTTTGATGAAGTTGATTTCTGGCAGGATTTATTCTGTTAGAGCTTTTCCATTAGTATTAGCTAGGCTGCTAAAATGAGTGATACTGAAAACTTTATGTTCCTTTAGTTGTTAATGACTGGTAGAGATTGTAGGTCAATGTTTTAGCTTTGTTGTGATGATATGTTCATTCTTCCAAGTGAAAATATCTTTTGACTTGTAGGTAAAGTGGGCGTATTCTATTATGATCTCTGAATTATGAGGAAGTAAAGGTAGTCTCATCTCCTACATTGTATTGTAAAAGACCTGCTACTGCTTTCTGGATTTCATACAGTGCAATAAGTCAACTGGAATGGAAGTTTACGTATTCACTTTCAGAATTGCTTTAGTTGCAGTTTTGGGTCATTTTATATTTGTGGGATACTGATGAGGATTTGTTGAGTTGTGAAACATGTTGGCTTTGGCAATATATTTCTATAGTCATTTTATACAAATTAATGATTTCATTCTGCAATAAACATTTTGTTTCATGGTCATGGATATTATGATTTTTTGGACTGTCATGATCATTGTTGTTTGTATGCGTATGTGCACATATTTATATAACTAGATGTATTAACTAATTACTGGGGGCAGGACAAGGATTTGGATATCTAGAATCTTAGAAATTTTTAAAATGAAACCATCCTTTTGGGAAGGAGATCTTACGATGATAGTATGCTGGAAATACTTATTCTGATGGGAAGTTAGAATCTCACTATAAGAGGTCAAGGCCCTATTATAAGTTACCATTTTTTATCAGGTGGAAAAGCTGTCTTTTGGCGCTTCTGTCAGGATATCTTTTCTATATTTAACTACAATTGTAAGCATATGTCTATGATAGCATATTAATGTTTTTAATTCTTTACAAAAAATCAATTATTTTTCGCTGTTTAGCATAGTATATCTGTGCTCCCCTCTTGAGAGTGCTTTCAAAGGTTATCCAAATTGTGATTTAATTTGAATTTGTATTTTTTTCTTTGTTCCTTCCTTTTGTGGACCACTATTTAGTTCTTAAAGTCATTCTTTTTCTTTTCTCGTTGCAGGGGTAACTTAAATCTCACGTTGTTGCCAACATCTGATCTGCGGCTTTCATTCATTGGTGATGATGGTAACGCAGAGAGACTATTTACCTTAAGCAGTACTGCAGAGTGTGCTGCTGTTAAGGTTGAGGAGATCCCGGTTGACAGTTCTGGCCGATCATTTCACATAAAGATAGAAGATGACAGAGATGTTTATTTTTGGTGCTCAGAGAAATCTAAACTTTTGGGAATTGAACTGCTTGCGAAGGTAAATGAAAAAGGATATTTTAGGAACATTGAAAAAAGAACATGTTTGGTGTCATTTCTCATGAAAATTTGATTGGGATTGGTACGTTTTGAATGTTAAAAATGTTTTTGGATGTTAATCGACGCTATTAAAGCAAATGTTTTATAAATATACAGTATTCATTTAATCAAAAAACAATCCAATTTGAAGTGAATGAGATAATTTTAATTGAGACTATTGACATTTTGTCACATTGACCTAAATTGACCGTATTGGCGGCTTTTCTTTTCAAATTCTTTAGTATATAAATTAGGTGTGAAAAAATGGAAAGAAGGTTTCAAATGGGGGAATGGTCCATGAATATGCACTTGGATGAACTTATCCTATATTTTTCTGGGGAGAGGCATTACGAATGTTGTTTTTTTTTTGGTCATTCCTTCATAACAAATGTCTTTGCCTTCCTTTGTTGCCTTCTCTTTTTTCGCTAATAGAAGTTTTCTTTCTTCTTATGATAGATGAAGGACATACTGAAGAGAAAACCATCTATATCCGAACTAACTGGAATTAGCAATTCAAGACTTGATTGTTTTGCTACTCATCTACGTGCTTATCTTGTGAGTAATATCCAAGGAAGTTCAGGTGCTTTTTCCTCGTTCCCTGCTGCCACGTCTCATATCTCAGAGACTATGCCATCAAAGTCTATTCGTGCCCGGCATGTTGGTAATCAGTCGGGGAAAGCCCATTTATCTTATCAGGGTAGCCTGAGCCCAAGACCAAGTTCCTTCAAAGACGGACTACCCAAAAGCTTGTCTTCTTTGAGAAATGCTTCTAGGGAGAAGGTGAGACGCCATGTGGATAGCAGTGCTACAGTAGTTGATACACTTTTGGTGGCAGTGCCACAGATTATTAATGCATCTAGCTCTTGCCAATCTGAGCTACCCGAGGTTAAGAGTTGCTTGATGAACCAATCAAGTCTAATAGATTCTGTTACTAAATTGGCTGTCCCACCTACTTTATTCACAGACTCTTTTGCGTCTTCAACAGGTGATCCTCTCTTCTCCTCACACTGCTGTTGGCGCTCACAAGGCACATCAACTGTGCAGTGCCCTTCATCATCTCCCGAACTTCCTCTCTCATCCATTGAGTCACCCCTGCTTCCTCCTCTTTCATCACTATTGTCAGCCACTAGGTCATCTGGCTTCTTAACTTCAGCATCCCCCCTCACTTTAGCAGATGTTCCCTCCTTGGATTTCCCCGCTTTCTTGTCAGACCCAATGGTTCAGTTGTCCAGACCAATTTCTCAACAGTTGCCGATATTCACGCCTTTAATATGTGACCCAATTGTTCATATTCCAGTAATTGATGTTTGTTCCTCAGGTCAGGGCTTTCTTGTAAGTGCTGGTCAAAGCATTTCGAGCAATATACCACCTCTGAAGTCAATGATTCCTGAATCTGAATCCATAGTGGAAAAAGGTGCAAGGGAGACTCTGCAGCTACTTCTTAGTGGCTCAAGTCCTGCTAGTCCTCCTATGATTGATGTGCTGCCTTCAGTTCTTAATCATAATGATGACCACCTCTTGCTGGTCACACGGAGTGGGGGCATGTACAGTGGATCGAGGGATGTTGAGGCCATTGCAAAAAACATTGCAACCGTGAGCTTGGTTTCGTTTTCTGGGAGCTCCATAATGGATGGTGTTGGAAATGTAAGTGGCAGCTCTGGCACTTTGTTGGAAGGTATTGATGTTTTGCAAGATGGATCTGCAGCTATTAATGAATTGACTTTCGACCATAAAGGTACTCAGCCGTGTAAGGGAGAAGAAAGTACCAGTTGATTGCAGTACTTGTGTTTTGTTTTTCCTTACTTGGTAGATGTATTTTTTGGTTCCCACAAAGTGTAGATATGTGACAGAACAGAAGCCCTGTCATTTTGATTTGTAATTAGTTCTTTAATGGCCACTGATCGGGACTTACCGTTGTTCTGCGTTCGACAGACGATTGCAAAGCAAGTAATATGAGACATGTTTTCGGTTTGAGCAATAGAATGCAACAGAACAGACAATTGTAACTAGTACTTTTAGCGCTCAAGGCGTTTGTTAAAAAGTAAAAGTTGATATGCATTAACAGAGTTGGCTGCTTGGGTAGTGTATTATAACGTAATTAATTTGCATTTCGTAAAAACAACTCATTGATTTTTACCTATAATTCTTTCATGTCACCACTTGCATCTATCAGGTAAGTTGCTCGAGTATTTGTCACAAGTCAATGTGGTCCATTCATATATATATATATATATATCACATAGTTTTAATTCCTTGGTTTTGCTCCTCTACGATTTATATATAACTACCAATACTTAGATTTGATTGAGGTTAGCTCTCCATATGCAAATATTTGACTTTCATATGAAACATCTATTTGTTTTAGCATCAAACAAATTCCTTTATCTGTTCCTCTTTTTTTTGTGCTTTCATTTTCAGGAGGAGTTTGCTGATGGGGAAAACATATCGAAGTTAGATTGTGGTCATCTCTTTCACTTTGATTGTATTAAGCAGTGGCTTGTAGAGAAGAATGCTTGCCCGATCTGCAAGATGGGAGCTCTGGATGTTTGAGATATTTCATCTCAGGTGTGTTCAAGCTAGAGATAGTGTTCTGGGAGAGGAAGTTTCTCTCCTTCCCATCAATAAGCATGATATACTTGCGTATTTCTTTTCTCCTATTAACAGACAGTTTCAACCACTGCCATAAGGCACATAGCATAGTGTTTCGTGCTTTTTTTCTCCCTTTCCTCCTTTTCAACCTTTTCTTTTCCTGCAGTCCATTGCTCATGTCTGGGAGTCATGTTTATGACACCCATTTTTCAGAAGTCCCTTTCCTAATTACATGAGCTAGATGATTAATGACATTCAGTAGTTTTGGACTTGTATTGGTACCAATCTGATGGAAATCTCAACAAACTCTGGAATGAAATAGACGTTAGTGATTCCTTATGATAGGGATGTCCTGGTACTGCAACTCGGAACAGGAGTTTTTAACGTAAGGTTTCTTTGGCATTTGGAACTTTGAAATTTGCTTTCTTAGGTAATGAATTTGACTCAATTTATTTGCATGCAAGTGAAACATTTCTTCCTTTCTTTGATAGTTACTACATTGCACACATCATAATCTTCAGAGTGTAGCAAACTTCTGAAGATGCTATTTGTCGTATAAATATATATAGGATGTGCTTAACAAAAAAAAAAGAGTTAGTATTAAACTACTTGGAAGTCATTCTTAAGATTTGAGAAAAAGTGTTTCAGTTCTTTACATTTCTTTTGTCATCAGATGCAGAATGAAGGACCAAGAAATAGAACAAAAGATTATGGGTTATATGTATACATAATCAATCTTGAAGCTGGCCTCTGTTCTCTCAAAACATACAACCTTAGTAGTCCAGTTAAGACTGACCTAAAACAAGTTAATAATGTAGAGCATTCTAAGAAATGGAGCTACATAAGAAGGAGAACACGCGGTAACAGTTAGATATTGTATTGAGTGAGATAGAGAGACTCACAGAGGATGAAAGAGATACTACTTTAGCCAAACTTCCTGATCATCCTCAACAACTGGTTGTGTTTTTCGCTCTGGCGCCTTCTCGAAAACTTGGGTGGGTGAGGAGGTATCTTGCCACACACTGAACATTATATTCATACAGAAGTTATTTTGTCTAGTTATGTAAAATAGGGCTGAAATTTATATTTTGTTCAACTAACTAACTTTTTAGTAATTTGAAGCCCTATGTTTTATTTTGGTTTAATATCGTTCCATTGTTATTTTATATTGTAATTCCGACTATATAATGAATGTGGACATGAGTCGGATCAGAAAAATTAACCATTGCAAAATGTTGGAAAGTAAAATTAATACTAAAAATAGAATTTAATAATCATAATAATAAGTAGAAGAAACTTAATTTCGTATAATAATAATAAATAAAAAATAATAAAAATATAAACAACAAATAAAAAGACTAATAATATATATATATATATATATATATACACACACACACACAACAAATAATAATAATAATAATAATAATAAATAAATAAATCATATATATCTGGATGTTTGTCATTGTACATGCATGATACTTGATATATTTATATATATGTGTTTACCTAGTTAAATAAGCAGTACAGTAATGTGAAATTGTTTTAATGTATATAGGAGAGCAAGAAGTGCGACCACTTCTGGATATCACTGGAACGTTTAAGCAATAGGCTTAACGGAGCAATTGTGAGTAACCTAAGATGGTCTCATTTTAATTTAATCTGATGTTAATAAATTGAATTTGATATTTTATGAATATGTACTGATTGTGTACTGGATTCCAGATATGAAAGGTCTGAGGAGTTTTGATGCATGTGAATATCATTGGAAGTACTACTTGTATGTAAATGAGGCTGCCTAAGTGATTCTCAATTAAAAGTGACTAAATGTTTTGACTAACTGTATTGATTGAGATATTGTGAATGAAAGTATGGCATGCATTTCATTTTGATACATATAATATAAAGGTAGTTGTGATTGGTGTTGCTATTGACTGAGACTACTACTGAAAAGAGCTTAAAGCTCAAACATATATGGTTAGAGCCTAAGGCTCACTGTGATAAACGAGCCCAGTGAAACGGTATATTGAAAAAGCACATAGTCACAACAATGAAAAAACGAACATGAGTCTCATATAAATAGCATTTACATATGATTTGAATTCATTGAATGATTTATAAAGTTATAAGAATGTTATATGTTTGAATACATGGTACTAAACCAATGATTGTATTTTATTCCAGTGTAATGAAGTGATAGTTTGATTAAATTGATTGACTGAAATACAATTTATTTCTGATAGAACTTGATGCTAATCAAGTTGATATGAACTGTGTGACAATATGTTTATGATTGATTGTGTTTTATAACATGAGTGAACCATCAAGGATGGTTACTCTATTGAGTTCGCAAAACTCATCAAAATTGCATTGTTGACAATTTCAAGTTTGAGAGTGAGACGACATAGCTTCTCAGATTCCATAAAAGCATATTTTATGCAACTTTGACGATCAGTCATGGCTCAAAGGTCGGTCAGTTGGGAATTGAAGACATAGTCTGTTATTATCTTTTGTTGTTCCTCATGTTTGTAGCGTACTGTGTAGACTGAGTTGTTATGCTCATAGGATGGTATTATATAAAATTAGATATTGAACTTAAAGCTACAATGTACATTATGGTTATAATATAACATGAGGAAATTTTGGATTTTAGTAAATGTTTGATTTGTGATTTTAATTACGAGGCCATGTGATAAAGGAAAGTGAGATAGTTAACATGTCATTTTTGTCAGGCATGTGCACATGTGATCGAAGGACGCATGTGCATGTGTCAGATGGGTGTGGGGTGTTACAGTTGGTGGTATTAGAGCATGGTTGGCATCCATAGGGATGTGTAGTAAAGTTAGACATGAAATGTTGTGAAAATTTCAAATGATAATTGAAGTTATTGTGTGTTATAGGTTATCCGATGTAGGAGATCAAATGGAACACCTAGCTAACATATGGTTAGAAAGAGCCAATAGAGAGCCGCTAGTATCTCAACCTGAGATAATGCTTCCAAGAATTCCTGAGAGAAGGGAAAGGAGGTACGACAAACTGCAAAAGCAGGGGGTTGTGGACTTCTACAAAAGTACAGACCCTGCAGAGGTCAAGGGATGGTTAGAAAGAACTAAGAGGGTCCTTGATCAGATGGACTGTGAGTCGGACGAGAGGTTCAACTATGCTATATGTCTACTATAAGGCCAACTTACCAGTGGTGGAAAACTATTCCAGGCAGTACCATCAGGCCTTGTAGTTTGAGATGGGAAGACTTCCTAAGAGTCTTCAAGGAAATTTATATGCCTAAGATCTACATGGATAGAAAGAAGAAAGAATTTATAGATTTGAAGCAGGGCAATATGACTATAGTAGAGTATGAAGTGAAATTTAATGAACTGATGGGTTATGCCACTGCTTTGGTTCTTACTGAGGAAGACAAGTGCAGGAGGTTTGAAGACGGCTTGAATATGGGAATCTTGATGAGGTTACCTATTTCTAATATGGTAATTTTATGAAATTACGAGCTGCCTCGATTCGTATTGAACATTTGTTGAAAGATAGTCAGACTGAGCACAGATTTGAGTCAAGACAGAAGAGGCCCAGTGATTCTTAGGGAGATTCTAGCAGAAGGTTCAGTACAGAACTGAGCTTTCAGGTCACCGACTAGATCTAGACAGTCAGGATTCAAACAGAGACCTAGTTTTGTACAATCTGGGAGTAACAGAGGTACAGTGTCGGGTCAGTTTCTAGCTTGTGAGTATTGTGGGAATAAGCACAGTGGCAAATGCTAGAGATTGACAGGAGCCTGTCTTCGTTGCAGCTCACTTGATCATCAGATCAAGGATTGCTCTGTGATGTCTAGAGCACATAACCCACTATTAGTAGAACCGAGCCAGTGGGATTGGACAGAGAGGTCGTGGTAGAGGCAGGATGAGTTCTAGGAATATTAATGGGAGGATTGAGGTGTGGGGCAATCAACCGCAATCTCAGCCCAGAGTACATGCCATGATAAGGGAAGAGGCTTAAGAGTCTTCAGAAGTTATTGCAAGTGTGTTATCGCTATTTACTTTTAAGGTTTATGCATTGCTAGATCCTGGATCTGCACATTCATTTATTATACCGTATATGGCTTTTAGATTGCATTGTGATAGAGAGTTGCTGAGATGAGGATTAGAGGTGAGTACATCGATATGTAGTACCACCGTGATTGGGGAGGTCTGCGAGAAGTGTTTGATTCGAATTGATCAAGCAGAGTTAGAAGCATACTTGATTCGAATTGCGTTGTTCCAGCGCCCAGTCTTCCGGTGGGGACATTAGTGGGTTGGCGGCCGCCAGAGGAGGGCTGGGTCAAAGTCAATACTGATGGAGCCATGCACCCCACGACCCAACTGATTACCGCGAGGGGTTTGCTTTACGATTGGACTGGGGCGTGGAAGGGCAGTTTCCACCAGACCATCGGTCAGGGTTCGCCGTTAGAAGCCGAGTTATGGGGAATGCACTCAGGTCTCACGCTGGTGTGGGATTTCGGTTATCGCCAACTTGTGGTCGAGGTTGATTCCCTGGGGGTTATTAATATCCTTTTTGATCCTTCGGTGGAACTGATTGCGTTTTTTGTTTTGGTGACAGGTATTCATCAACTGCTGCGTAGGCAGTGGACGGTGTAGCTCCAACATGTCTTCAGAGAAGGCAACCAGTGCGCGGACAACCTTGCTCGCCTCGCTGGAGTTTTTAGCCCGGGCTCGGGCTTTCACCTCCTTCACGAGCCCCCTTTTGGTGTCCAGGAGCTCATCCGACGCGATGCTATAGGCGCTGTGTACCCCAGAGCGACGCTGTAGCATAGTTAGTGTGGATGTTTTTTCCTCTGTAAAAAAAAGAAGGAGATAGATATTATTCTAGACATGGATTAGCTCACTGCTCATAAGGCCATCATGAACTGCTATACAAAGGAAATAATTTTAGAGTCTCCTAATTAGCTGAGAGCAGTGTTCAGAGGTATTAGCCAAGTAGTGCCAACCATACTAATCTCATTTGTGAGTGCTTTGAAGTTAATGTATGGTAGATGTGAGGCTTATCTGGCCCACATGATTGATACTCGAGTTGAGCAGAGAGTACAGGATATTCGTGTGGTTAAGAAATTCCTGGATATGTTTCCCACTGAATTACCTGGTTTGCCTCCAGATCAGGAAGCGGAGTTCATGAATGACATAGCTCTAGGTGGTGCTCCTATATCCATTCCTCCATATAGGATGACATCTGTGAAACTAAAGGAGTTGAAGATTCAGTTGCAGAAACTGTTTGAGAAGGGATTCATTAGACCCAGTGTTTCACCCTACGGAGCTCCAATGTTATTTGTAAAGAAGAAATATGGCACTTTGAGATTGTACATTGATTATAGGCAACTCAATCGGGTTATAGTAACGAACAAATACTCGTTGCCTAGAATTGATGACTTATTTGATCAATTGCAAGGAGCTCAAGTGTTTACTAATGTCGATTTGAGATCTAGGTATTATCAGCTAAAGATAACAGAGGCTGATGTACCAAATAGTGTTTTTAAGAGCAGATATGGGCATTTCGAGTTTTTAGTAATGTCGTTTGGGTTGACTAATGCTGCAGTTGCATTTATGGCATTGATGAATACGGTGTTTCAGCTTTACTTGGATCGGTTTGTAATTGTATTCATCGATGATATTTTAATGTATTCGAAAAGATGTGAAAAACATGTTGAGCATTTGAGAATGATTTTGCAGCTTATGAGAGAAAAACAGTTATATACCAATTTCAGTAAATGTGATATCAAGTGGTATTTTTAGGTCACACAGTAATGGGGCATGGTATTTAGTTGGATCCAATGAAGATAGAGGCAGTAATGAGATGGGAGGCTTTGAAGAATGTATCAGAGATATAGATTTTCCTTGGATTGGTTGGATATTTTCCTTGGATTGGTTGGATATTACTAAATTGAATTTGATATGTGATGAATATATACTGATTGTGTGTTGGATTCCAGACATGAAATGCCGAGGAGTTTTGATGCTTATGAATATCATTAGAAGTACTACTTGTATGTGAATGAGACTGCCTAAGGGATTCTCAATTAAAAGTGACTAAATGTTATGACTGACTGTATTGACTGAGATAATGTGAATGAAAGTGATTAATTGTATTGAATGAATTGTGGCATGCATTTCATTTCAATACATGTAATATAAAGGCAATCGTGACTGGTGTTTCTACTGAAAAGAACTCAAAGCTCAAACATATGTGGTTAGAGCCTAATACTCACTGTGATAAATGAGTCCTATGAAACGGGATATTGAAAAAGCACACAGTCACAACAATGTAAAAACGAATGTGAGTCTCATACATATAATATTCACATATGATTTGAATTCATTGAATGATTTGTAAAGCTATAAGAATGTTATATGTTTGAATACATGGTATTAAACCAATGACTGTGTTTTATTCAAGTGTAATAAAGTGATAGTTTGATTAATTTGTTTGATTGAAATACAATTTGTTTGTGATAGAACTTGATGCTAATCAAGTTGATATAAACTTTATGACAATATGTTTATGATTGATTGTATTTTATAACATGAATGAACCATCGATGATGGTTACGTTACTACAAACTGTCGATAAAATCTATGATATTTACAAACGGAACAAAGAATCACTGTTAGTAATATTGTCAGCTGTTGCCAACTTTGTCGCCACGAAATCATAACCGTCGGTAATGTTTTCCGACGGAAAGAAAATGAACGTAGGTAAATTTACCGACGGTCACAGCCAACCGTCAGTATATTCACCAACAGATATCTAAAATGTCCGTCGGTAAATTTACTTACGATCGTTTTTATAACGTCTTTGTCCATCGATTGATTTCATCGCCAATTTATATTACTAACTGAATTCAAAAGTTTTCCATCGGCAATATCCGTCATTAAACGACATTTTTCTTATAGTGGTCCAAAATAATTTTATGCTTGCGATAAATGTAAAATAAGAATTTTAAAAAAAGTGAAATTAAGAACGAATAAATTCTAAGTTTTTGTTGATGTGATTGCTAAATATTTGGTTAAAGGTAATTGTGTGAACAATTTTAAAATATGTTGCTTTTATTAAAATGAAAAAAAAGAAGAAGAAGAAGAAGAAAGAAAGCTAATGCCAAAGGTGTGTAGGTTGGCCATAAGTAAAACCACCCGAGATTTGTCTGCTATCTAATGAGCATCACCTATAAGCGCGTTTGTTAAGCCATGAATTAATACACGCTTGCTTGCTCTTATTATATTAACATTATCTTGACATATGAGGTGAGCGACCATAACATTAATGAAAGACCAAATTCCAATGCTGACTTTGCAATATTTTTGAGGCTAGAAATGTAGAAAAGGGGTGAGATAAGTGTAGTGTACTAGATATTATTAATATGTGTACAAGACATTACAAGTTTGATGAGATTGTGACTGATCCCGTCAAGCGTGCCACACTTGACGGGATCGGTCACAATCTCATCAAATACATGCCTGCTATGCCCCGCTGTTCGACGTCGGAAGGAATTGTTGAAATACTTTCCAATCTCAAGTCCTATCGCTGATCACAAAGTATTGCACAGTAAGGTTGTGATTGAGATTTGGGAGAGGAGCTGTAACATGGTAAAAACGGTCCGACAATCGCAATCAATCCCCAACAAGTGCTGAGACGTCGGTTTGTATTTGATGACATCATCCAGGAAGGTGGACTGAATGTCAGAGATCTCAAGTTAGACTCGTTTAGTGAACAAATATAAATTCACAAAAACGTGTTGGTTTCGTTTATGCCAAGTAACAAATCCCATCACATTTCACATGGGTACACATATTTGCACGTATATATATGAGTAATGGGATCGATTCTGTTTATTATAGAATTGAACCACTTGACCATCCGATCCAAAAGTATTATAGTATCGAATACAGATGGCACAAAGTCTCTTGAACTTGACTCAGTTATACCATCCACTGAATGGCAATCACAATGTCCACCCAACGCATCCTTCCGCCATACCCCTTCGTATCAGTAGCAGTATTAGTATTAGCAGCAATAGCAGCACACATATCAGCTGTTCATTAACAAGACAAAATTCTCATTCCGGAAATGGAAGACGTCCGACCAATTACCAACCAACAAGTTGGAGTTACAATTTTATGCAGTCGTTACAAACTGGCAATGCTGTAAGTATAGGTTTAATAACTTATTTCACATATTGTAACTCGTACAGTCCGCAAGATGATTACTTAACTAGTTTAAATTTTGTTAATTAATTTTAAATTAATCATTCATGACAATGTTTATTTATTTTGCAGGATTTAGTATACAAGGACAGAGCGCAGAAGCTGGAGGAGGAGGTGAGATGTATGATTCATAACGTAAGGGCAGAGCCATCGACGGTGCTGGAATTGATTGATGATTTAGAGCGGTTAGGGTTGAGTTACCGATTCAAGGAGGACATAAAGAGTGTCCTAGATAGGTTTCACTCACTTGGAGAGTCTATTTTCATGGCCGATAAGTCTCTCTATGCCACTGCTCTCCGCTTCAGGCTTCTGAGACAACACGGCTACGAGGTCTCTCAAGGTATTATAGCATAAACTTAATAATACACACACACACACACACACATAATAATTTTAAGAGGGAGAGGGTGACCCATCGGCATGCATGAGGTTCAATGATGAGAAAGAAATTTTAAGTTTGTATGAAGCTTCGTACCTTGCGTATGAAGGGGAAGAGATTTTAGAGAGAATAAAAGCATTGACAAGCAAAATTCTCAGAAAGCTTCAAGTAAACACAAATCCATTCATTACCCACGCTTTGGAGCTTCCTTTGCGGCGTAGAACGCTTATGCTAGAAGCACGCTGGTATATTGAAGCATATGGTCAGAAACATGACGCAAATAGGGTGCTGCTTGAACTTGCCAAGTTAAACTTCAACATAGTCCAATCGGTGCTTCAAAGAGATCTCAGAGAGACGGCAAGGTGTAAATAATAATATAAATTTCTTCCTGTTACTATATACGTGTACGTGTATATGTATATGTATATGTATATGTACTAACAGTTAGTTGTTGCTACTTGTGGCAATTAGGTGGTGGAAGGATTTGGAGCTCGCGAAAAAGTTGAGCTTCAGCAGGGACAGATTGATGGAGTGCTTCTTT
>JANZLX010000211.1:17502336-17513937 GCA_025531955.1 Erythroxylum orinocense | reverse complement strand
GTACTAATAGGGTTTCATTATTAATATCATCTCTCTCCCTTGGTTGAGAACTATCATCAAACTTGACTTGAATAGTCTCCTCAACAGTCTTAGAAGTAAGGTTGTAAACCCTATACGCTTTTGAAGATAATGAATAGCCAAGAAAAATTCCCGAATAAGTCTTAAAATCGAATTTATCCAGAATTTCCTTTGTATTCAATATAGACACTTGCAACCAAATGGTTGGAAGTAGGATATGATAGGCTTCCTTCCATTCTATAACTCATATGGAGTTTTCTTTAACAAGGGTCGTATTAGTATTCTATTTTGAATATAACAAGTTGTATGCACAGCTTCTGTTGAGAAATATTTAGGGAGATTCATTTCACATAACATAGTCCTTGCCATTTCCTGAATCATCCTATTCTTCCTTTCTACAACTCCATTTTGTTGTGGAGTTCTAGGAGCAGAGAAATTAAGGAAAATTCCATTCTTCTCATAAAATATTATGAATTTTTCATTCTCAAACTCACCACCATGATCACTTCTAATAGTAGCAATTGAAATTCCTTTTTCATTCTGTAACTTTTTGGAAACCACTTTAAAACACTTAAAAGACTCGACTTTATGTGATAAAAATAGTATCCATCAAAATCTAGTGAAATCATCAACTACTACGAGACCATACTTCTTTTCGCCAAGACTCAATGTCCTAGTTGGACCAAATAAATTCATATGTAACAACTTTAGAGATCTAGATGAAGTTACAGTATTTTTAGAAGAAAAGGTCATTTTAACCTATTTTTCCTTGTGACAACTTTCACAATAGAAATCCTTGTTAAAACTTATTTTTGGTAATCCTCTTACAAAATCATGTATAATGAACTTGGAAATATGTTTAAAACTAATATGACCTAGCTTTTTATGCCAAATCAGTTTTTCTTCAAATCAATTGATATAAAATAGGAAATATTTTGACTTTGTAAATCTTCTAAATTGATTTTGTAAAGATTGTTTCGTCTTTTGGCAGAAAAGAATATAGAACCATCCTTGTTTTTGAGTACACAAGAATTATGATTGAAAGACACTTCAAAACCAGAATCATATAATTGACTCACACTAATCAAATTGTGTTTTAAACCATCAACTAGCAGTATTTTATCAATACATATAAAGGAATCTATACAGATTTTACCGATTCCAATTATTTTACCCTGTTGGTTGTCTCCAAAAGTTACCGATCCTCCCTTATTATACTGAAGATCTAGGAACATAGACCTTCTTCCTGTCATTTGTCGCAAGCATCCACTGTCCAAATACCATTGGTGTTGGCTGCTTCTTCCAAGGAAGGATATCTGCAGGAGATATTATGTATCTCGTAAGTACCCAGATTTTCTTGGGTCTTTTGGGGTTAGTTTTAACATGATTAATGGAATGATGATAATGACGCTGATAAAATTTCTTCCTATAAGGAACGAAATTATTTTTATGCTGATTATTGTTTTGAGCAAACCCTAATCCAGTTTTATCATTAAGGTGTTTGTACCTCCCTAAAATATCATTAATTTTTCTCGTACTCTCCGTAAATGTCGATAGATCAACTGAAAGACTATTAATCCTTTGTTTTAGCTGACTGATCTCCTCAGATCTATCTACAACTACCTTTTTCTTCATCTCGTCTACTTGTTTCATCAGGCAGACGTTTTCCTTCTCTAACACTTGCGTATTCTTTAAGTTTTCTACGTATTTTTTCTTTAACAACTTATACTACTTAAGTATTGCTTGAGAATCTTTTAGTAATTTTGAATATGCATCTTGTAGTTCACTAAATTTTGAAGTTACCTCCTCGTCACTTTCTTTTTCGGCTACTAGGAAAATGTTAGCTTGTATTAATACCTCTGAGTTAGTATCTGATTCAGACAAGATCTTCCCAGGTTTCCATCATGCTCTTCTTATTTTTTCTATTCTTCTTTGGTTTTCTTTTGAACAATGGACATTCGGACTTGTAGTGTCTCGATTTATTGCATTTATAGCAGATGACTGATGTTTTCTCATTCTTGCCTTCATCTTTGCTATTCTTCTTGAAGGAAAACTCTATGTTTCCTTTTGCCTTCTTCCTCCACATGCGTCTGATCTTCCTTGAGATAAAAGATAATTCATCATCTTCTTCGCTCGAATCTTGATCTGATTCACTAGAGTCATCATTCTTGACTTCCTCGATCTTCAACGCTTTTGACGATGAACTCCTCTTCCTAGGAATCTTGAGGTTCTTTTGTCCAGTCTTCAATGCTATAGATTTATCCCTTCTGGGTTTATCTTCTGCATCGAGTTCTACTTCATGTATCTTTAAGGATCTAAGTAATTCATCAAGCTTGAACACGCTCAAGTCCTTGGCTTCTTATACAGCAGTGAATTTTGGTCTCCATCTTTTTGGTAGACTTCTGAGAATCTTTCGAACGTGATCTTGATTATTATAAGTTCTGCCGAGAGCTTCTAGTCCATTGACGATAGTTTGAAATCGCCCAAACATCTGATTGATAGATTCTTCGTCCTTCATCTTGAACAGCTCATACTGATGTACAATAATGCTTATCTTGGATTCCTTTACTTGACTGGTGCCTTCGCGTGTGATGGATAGAGTATCCCACATTTACATCGCAATTTCACATCCGTGAACTTTGTCGTACTCGCTTCTGCTTAGAGCACAACTTAGAAAGAATTTGGCCTTTGAATTTAACTAGAATCTCGCTTTCTGATCCGCTGTCCATCTAATTCGTGGAATATCATTTCCTTCATCATCTACCGATGTATATGGTCCATTCTCTATAATCTCCGAAAGATCAATATGAGTAGATTCAATGAAGAGCCACATCTTGTCTTTCCAATGATGATAATCTCCACTATTAAATGCAGGTGGTCTAGTGACGAAGGCGCCTTCAGCTATATATATGTGTGATTCTGCCATGGATCTTTATCCACACTTTGTAAAGGTAGTTGTTAGACACCGAGCTCTGATATTAATTGAAGTAAATCACGCATAAGTATAGACTTTATATTTGATATACAAAATGCATAAAAAGAGGGGGTTTAATTGTGTATTCTTTTTCATGAATACAATCTCCTTATATATTTTTGAAAAACTTGCTTTCTCAAAAACTAATGATTGAGAATATCACGGTGTAGAAGTTGGCATAGAAATTTTATCTTGGTTCACCCCAAACCGTGGGCTACGTCCAGTCCTCATAATCTTTTCTGAGATTTTACTATACTTTCTCAAAAATACAAGTATTCTTTTCACCAAGCCTCTTTTGGTCTCGTACAGTAAGTATTGTTTTTCTCACTTAGCCTCTCCAGGCTCTTAGCTTTTCTTCTTTCTTACAGAAAGATGTTTGCGAGCTTTGTTACAGAGAATAATAGCTCTCAATGTTTAGCACAATGAATACAATGTTTTTAGTTTTCTTAAAATCTCTAAAACTTTTTTAAAATCCCTAACTTCTGCAGTTTTCGACTCCGACTCGTATTTATAGCCTTCGTCTTTAATTGCTTCTTGATAACTACTTCTTTCTTCTTGTTTCTTGATCTTTCAAGAAATAGTTATTCAGTTGAGCTCTGTAACTAACTCAGACTGATTAACTATCCGATGTGGTATCGGGTCTTCGTCTTAGTTTTATTTTATCTTCGTCTTACTTTTATCTTCGCTTCGTCTTATTTTCCGCTTCCGCTTTATCTTAGTTTCCACTTCGTCTTAGTTTCCCCTTCGTCTTAATTTCTGCTTTGTCTTAGTTTCCACTTCGTCTCAGTTTCCGCTCCGCTTCATCTTACTTTACTTTTCCGCTTCGTCTTACTCTTGTTTCTACTTCGTCTTACTTTTTAATATTATTATTATTTGATTTTCATCAAAATTATTAATCGTAAAGTTATTTTAACTTAACAAACCTATTCGCGATCTTATAAACATTTAGCTTGGTGATATGAGTGATGTTGTTTTTTGTCAGAGCTAGTTGCGTGTTCTAGCTCATCCAATGTATCAAAGAAAAAACAGTTAATTATGTGCCCTCTCTACAATTGCCAACAAGATTGGTACTTTGTCTCGTACCCTTTTCATTTACAGATTAAGCCCCAGCGTTAAGAGGGTAGACAAATAAAGTTTTTATTTTCTCCAAACCATTCAGGTCAGCACTAGATCTTTTTGTCTCATTTTTCAAAATATACTTTCAAATCAGGTGATAGTTTGCCAAAATTGAAACACAGAAATTTAAAACCATATATAGAAACAAAAGCTTGGTACTATTTAAGCTGTCCGATGCAAGTGGAATTATATATAAAAACTTTATAAAGCATGTACATTTCTTCAAGTTCAATTCCAAAGCTGAACAACTTTCACTCCGGGATAAGATTAAAACTGTATTGGAAGGCCAACCTTGTGCAAATTTTATTCCAACTCTTCGAAGCAGCAAGCTAACTGGCCATATAAAAGAAAAGGAAAAGCACAACCCAACTGTTTCTTCTATTTGGATATTGGCGGTGTTGATAAATTCAACTTAATTAAATCCTGCTACCTTTCTCTTGCAATGCCTAGTCTCAGTTCAATCTTCGGTTCGAAAGCCGTTTCCATGTTTGATATCTAGCACTTCGGAAGGTCACTAGGAGGGGGTAGAAGTGACTCATTTGGGCCTTTTCCATTGTCCACCACAAATCCCATCTTTAGTCCCCAACTTGTGTGTACTTCCAAATGGCAATGCAGAAACCAGACACCTGCACAACCACCACTATGTCAGAATATTGGAATAGCTCTCAGGTATCCCTTTTGCCATTTCATGTCAAATGGTCCAATTATAAATAAAAAGACAGAACAGGAAAACATAGGTGAAGCACAAACATTTACTACCGTGTCAAAGCAACGTCTGCCCTGATATCCTACATTATCTGACTAGAATTTACAGTTACCTGGATTATCAGCCGTGAATCTGATCGCAGTCCATCCCCCAGTAGGTACACTAATTGTGTTCCGCGCCACAGGATCAACCAGATTAAAGTTCTTGGTGTCCTTGTTTGCATTAAAGTTTCCTACTCCTTGACCAACGACAAAGAAATCAAATCCGTGAAGATGGATTGGATGGGTTTCAGGTGCTATCATGCTAATCCCTTGGAGCACAACTTGTACGGTATCGTTGTAAGCAAGCCTATAAAGTCTAGTGCCATTTGTGGTCTGCAAATTAGTCGGTGGATTACCAGTATAATTATACGGATTTGGAGGGTTAGCAGGAAAATCTTGGGTGAAAACCCCACTTATGTTGTAGTAATGTGCTTGAAGTAGAGCTGTAGTAGGCATTACAAAGCTCACGTTATTAATATCTGCCACGGATTTGCTACCATTGACACATGTTGGACAAGGGTTGATGCCAACACCAATAGCGAAGAACAGTGAATGATCTACCTTTAAGGGGATTTTTGCAGGGTACTCCTTTGAGTTTAAGCTTCGAAGGTTGTTCATAAAGTTCATTGCAACTGGCGTGGCGTTTATGGCTGGTGTATTGGTTAGGACTGCAGGGGAAAATGCGAGAGTTCCTTTGTAGCGTAAAAAGGCCAAAGCAGTTACGTTGTCGACGGCTACCACAGTGTCCATGAAAGGGGAGACAACTATCACGTACTTGCCCACGTTTTTATTTGCAGTTAGCAAGGCATTTGTGGTTTGGCCTGGGCCTATAAAAATGGTGTCCGTGGCGAAGGGTTTTGTGTAAGATGCATCAACTTCAACGACTGTGAGATTATGCCCTGCTATTCTGAAGAAGAGCTCGTCGTTTACTGCTGCGTTCACAATTCTTAACAAGTAGGTCTTGTCACGTTCAACTTTCAAACTGAAACCTGCAAACGAAATGATGATACAAAAATAAGCGCAAGTGTCCATTGACTGTCTTAGACGTACAATTTGAAATGCCAAGTTATTACCCTGAGATGTGCAATTAGGAACTGGTCCTGGATGACCATTAACCGTATGAGCATCGGATAGATTCGGTGCTAAACCGGTTTGCATTGCCTGGTTGATCACAGTTTCAACATCTGCTTTCCACCATTCCCCTACAACATAACAAACCACCTCGTCAGGCATAGGCTTGACTTGAGGAAGGAGCTTTCATTAATCATTTTATTTAAGTTACCTAGCACGATGGTTTTTTCCTTCTCAGGCTTTGGGAAAGGATAAGGAACTCTTTTCTTGGGCAAAATGACTATAGCGCCATGTACAGTTGCTCTAAGCCATGAAATATGGGCATGCCATAGAAGTGTGCCCCTCTGGCCAGTAAGAGTAAAATTATAAAGAAAGCTTTGTCCGGATTGTATTGGGCATTGTGTGATGTATGCTGGCCCATCTGACCAGCCCGTACGCAGTTGCCTCACTCCATGCCTGAAGATTTATATATAAGTAAATTTCAAGCACTTAATTTTAGAATTTTCATCAGAAATTAATGCCTCGCAGTTCTCACCAGTGGATGGTAATATTGTTCTGGACATTGTTGATGACCCTTACAAGAACATTATCGCCTTCCCTTGCATAAAGAGTTGGCCCAGGAAACTTGTCGTTGACGGTCACTATGGACTTTGTGGCACAAAGTTTTGTCACATTCTTCAACACCACCTGCACGCAGTAGCCATTATACCAAGACGATATTTTCTATCGGCTCTATCTTACCTTGTAGCTTATGTTTTATGATATCATGTATAGCATTCAGAGTTTTGTGTTTCCTATAAAATTGATTGCTCCCAGTGGTCAATAAATCTACGTTACTTAAGGTACTATTTAAAAACTAGATGAAACTTAAATTTATGCACGGAATTAGATATGTAACTGTTTAAGTATTAAAAGTTTCACTTAATGAACACAACTTCAGTATATCTGTTTTTGGTTTGTAAAATTAAATATGTCATGTAACACCCTAACATTTATTATTATTATTATTATTATTATTATTATTATTATTACTATTATTGTTATTATCATCATCCTCCTCCTTAAAAAAAGAACCATAAGAAATAGTTCAGAACTTAATAACTGATCAAAGAAACTAATTAGAATCCGGAGAGCTTTCCTTTCCTGGGGCTCTGGCTCTAAATAAGCCTAAAGTTATAACAAATGTGACAATACGGCGTTGGAGGTTGGCCTAGTCAGATAAGAATTGCCTAATTAAATTTTTGCATGCTATTTGCAATATCATTTTCATGATCTATGACGAGCCACTCCAAAAAGCGAAGACACTTACATTGAACTTATAGTGACGAACAGCAGACTCCACCCATGCAGGACAAAGGAAAAGCGTCAGAAGCAGCAATAGTCTTGCCCGAAAATCCATGATCTCTTCCGTCCCTTCCTCACTCACCTTTTTCTCTCTCGACAAGATAGTTTATTTATGACTAACACTAAGGTAAGACCCATCACCTTGTGTTTATATAAAGCAAATTTCTCTTTGATGCAATGTCATTTTAGCCTGTTAGGTGAAGGGAAATTTTAGCCATATGTACTTCTTTCAGGTTTTCTTGCATGTTAAACAATGTCGTTCTGTTCATGTGAACTCATAGTTTCCATTGCCAATCGAAAATCCCTTCTGTGACTTTGAAACGTACAGCCCATCTGAAAGTATATCTCTCTATGTCCTTCCAACGTTTTCCAGTTTTCGTGCGTGTAAAGCCATGTATCATATCTATCTCAGGGTGCAGAAATACGTTGATACCTTCGTAAGCACATACATAATTCCTTCAAAATGAAAGATGATTAATTATTTTTCTTTCCTAATCACGCATGTATCTAAACAATTCTTCCTTTTTGTGCTAACTATTTTTTAAAATTATTTTCTATTAATTGGAAATTTACTTCTTAAAAATTGAACCAAATCTGAGCTTCGTTTTCAGTTATGTTATGTTCTTAGGAATAGAAAAAGGGGCACTACCCTAATTTGCTAAGTTTTAGATGTTTCGAATAGCATATAGAAGTCACTGGTCGATCATTCGATTTACAATTTGCATACACATTGGAATATAAGCGTCGGAAAAATTGGCAGCCGTAAGCTTTCCAGAAGAGTACAATGGTATGTTGAAGTGGGCACTTGTGGTGGGTGGTCATGTTTTACCAATATAAGAGATGTCAATAAAATACAAATATTGCGGTTGAGAAATGATTTTCATGAAAAGGAGTATCCAGGCATCAGTTCAAAAGGCTTCAACGAGGAGATTTTATCAGTAAACCTTAGCCCTGCCAGTCAATTTCTAATCCCCAATTCTTTTCCTTATTGCTTTTTGAAATTCCACATTTTTCTCGTTAGTCTTCTCTGCTTTTTCCTCTGTAATAGTAGAACTAGAAGCAGGCCTCCATGTATACGCACAAATTATGCTTCCATTTTTATCCTATAAAGCTTCAAGCTTCTAAGATTGTCCTTTAAGGCATGTCTTGCAGTCTAAGAAGTGCAACACTGAACATAACATATAAAAAGCTTCAGAACACTATGTAGTGACCAAGAAAAGTAGGTGAACGCATCTATTTTCTCCTGTCAGAGAAACAGAACTAGAAAAGGTATGGTCCTGAAATAATATTCATTCGGTTCTCTTTTCACTTGATTACATGACAAAATTGCTTACCTACTGATTCTACTTCGAGGCAATTATTCACATTACAGTTCCTAGAACAGCTGTTGTCCAAACTATTTTAGAGACTTGTTAGCTCGCTGACTTGTCTTCAACATGACACTCGTGAAGTTGTGTTATACCAAACTTATTCAAGATCAAGTAACAAAGATATTGATGAAACTGTATAAAACAAGGTAATATCGAAACACACCTGATTTCAAGATCATTAATGAAATTTATAAAACGAAGGTAATACAACAATATATATATATATATATATATATTCAATCCATCTTTTCTTTAAATTAAATTATATTTCAAAAGCTCCCTTAAGGAGAACAAACTTCAGGAAGTATATATATATATATATTCAATCCATCTTTTCTAATAAATTAAATTATATTTCAAAAGCCACTTCAAGGAGAACAAACTACAGGAAGTCAAGACTCTTAAGTCTTAATTATAATCTGAGATCTTAAACTAAAGAAATTGCTACCATCCCAAACATAGAAAGAAATATTTAGTCCTCAAACCAGAGTGAGGATGGAAGCAACTTAGGTTGCTATCTCTGATGCAATTAGTCTCAAATTTTATTAGTGCAGTTAGCTAACATTTTATCTAACTTTCATCTCCCTGCTTATCTATATATTAATTGCTTTTGGATAAATAACTTCTTCAATCCAACTCTAAACATTATAAACATATTGTTAATATTTTTGTTGGATGTTTTGAACAATTTCTGAGTTTCTCTCCATCCATATTGCATAAACACAATAGTTAAATGTGATCTTCAACAATTTTTGTCTCCTTTAGATTTGTACTTGAATTTGTTTACCCAACACAATCATCCTTATCCAATCATCCTAAATGCATTGGCAATTGCAAAAGTCTGGTACTTGCTTCCGTAAGATTGATGTGTAATTGTATTTAAAGAACAAGTGGATAATAATCTCTTGTTCCTATTCTATAAGATTAATATGCAATTGCATTTGAAACAACAATGATTAATGTTCTCTTATTCTTTATCGTAGAGAAAGTGAGACCCATTAATTAGGATTCCTTTTAGCCTATCCAATGTTCTAAATCTCCATTCAATTGCAAGCCAGAGAATAAAAGAGGCTTTTGAATTGCAATGATTATGTCGAGTCAAGTTTTCCAAGATATATTTTTGGAAGAGTGAGTCTATAAATTTCCAAACAAGATGTTTCGGTGGACTAACCTGGAATTCTATGCTAGCCATATCACTGAATTGTCTTCGTGGACTTAAGGTTAATTGCAAGTATTTGTTCCATTATAGAAGTGAAGCCGTAGTGATAACATCCCTATCTTTTTCCCCTTATATCATTTCTTTTTGACTTTAGCATCCTGTATAAGTGTAGGCATTAGATGGTTTAATTTTGGGAGCTTATAGAGGGGTCCTTATCTATTCCCAAAAATGAGGTATAATTCTCATTCCTTATTAAGAACTTGATTTAAAGGCTAAATCATTCCCTTAGCCTTAGCATTCAAAGTATTACTAATGTGGTTTTTGCTTTTGGTTTGAACTTCCAAAAGTTTTCTCCTTTAAGAAATTGTATATGCATCGATTAAACCCAAATAGATTCTTTTTTATAAATATAACTTCCAGATTCTTTTAACATTAGCATTTTCTTATTACCTTGATCTAGTTGATTTCCAATATACTTCATACCTTGGAGTACATACACTTGTTTACTTGATTTTGGCCTAAGTAGTATTGTGAGCTTCTCTTAATAATAGAAAATTCTTGAAAAGATTTTAATGGCTTTGATTAGGTTTCAAGTGAGGTATAAGTGTGAGCTCTAATATACATGTCAAATTATTCAGAATGGAAATAATGAATTACAATATACCTATATACAAAATGTTTTTGTTGATCTAACTATCATCTATTCTATGAATGAAATTAAATAATGATTAACAATCCTTGGACGTGAGTCTTGTTGTTATTATATGGATACTAAGTTACTTAAATGGTAGTTTCTCAAGTTCTAGGCCAAAAATGTTCGAAATTTAATTGGATAGCTTTAGATTACATGATGAAAAAAAGGTACGAATCTTGTTGTTGGTGATTGCCGGGCCTAATATATACTTAAACTTCTATATAATTGTTATCAGGGTCCTTACCAACTTTGCATAAGCACCGTATAAGAGAATTACATCATTTGTAAATGAGTAGTGACATATCTTTATCATTTTGCATTTATAGTACTACTTGAAGGATCCCTTATTATTGATGTCCTTGCCAATTAGCTTTCACAGAGCTTCTATAAAAATCAGGAATAGATAAGAGGATAAGGGATCTATTTTCCTTAGCCTTTTTTTCCTTTATTGCATAATTATGTTAGCTCTTTATTCACTAAAATGTTCTAGGATGTTGTTGTGATATGTAACTCTATCCATTTAATGAATTGTTTTGGATATCCTAGAACCTATATTACATTAAGGATGAATTCCTATTTAACACTATCAAATTCCTTGTGCATTTCTATTTTCATCACATAACTCTTTTTCAATTTATTTCTATAGCAATCCTCACATTTCTTGTATCAGGAGTATATTATCTCCTATATTCCTCCCTTGAATGAAGGATACTTAAGGGGGCGTTCGGTTTGAGGGTTTGAGAATGAAGGAATAGAATAATAACAAAAGATAGTGTTTGCTTTGAGGTTTTAATTCCAAGGGAATGAAATTATTCCATTAAATTTGGGAATCTACTAAACCCTCCAAGGGGGTGGGTATCAAGTTTTCATTCCAATCTAGTGATTACTATTTATACCTCTCCCCCATATAAATAATTTTTATTCTTAATTATATTATTAAACTCATCATCATCATCTTGATTATTATTATTATTATTATTATTATTATTATTATTATTAATTATTGTTATTAATTATAAATTTTAAATATTATCATCATCATCATCATCATTTATATGAAATTAATTATCTTATTATTATTATAAATTTTGTAATAATAATAATAATT
>JANZLX010000211.1:17417364-17429401 GCA_025531955.1 Erythroxylum orinocense | reverse complement strand
TTTGGTTCAATCAATCTCTTTCCATTTAATCTCCTAAAAATCATAATTCTTCATGAAAATGAAATTAATTGTCTTAGTGTTTCCAACGCGTTAGTTTGTCTATCATATTTGTTACGAATATCGGAATTTGCTTCAGGTCAACTTGATCCGCTTGTTTACTTTGCTTGCGATATGTATTCGATTTGAATTCGATTTAATTCCGCGTTCGCTTTGTTGTCTTTATCGACTTCGCCTGCTTATTCGATTCGTTTCGCTATTTTTGCTTCCGTTTTTGTCTTCGCTCTATACTTTGTTTCCGTCTTTTGTTATTCGTTTTAGCTATCTGCCATTACGTTCGTCGTATTCGTTTCTGTTTTCTGGTTAGGATCCGGTTCCCAGATCAGGTCTCAACAAATTGTGACAGAGAAGAGATATCAAGTAGTGCACAATCGATCCCAGGGGAGTTGTGCACGATCATGATAGAAACATCAGGTGAGCATGATCGTGACAGAGAGGAATCAACAGGCAGTGCACGATTGTGACAGTAAAGGTGCACTGCTTTTTGATAGTTTTAAACACCCTTCACTCTTTTAACCATAACTTCTTCTCTAGACCTCCGATTGACTTGAAATTTGAGCCACAAGCTCCTCACATATTGTCCTTCCTCTCTAGTAGAATTAATTGTCATCTTAATTGACTAGGAAAGGATTGGTAAATGGTTGATTGATGAGTTTAGGATGAAAATGATGAAGTGTGCTGGAATTTGTTAAATGGAGTGTTTTTACTAAATAGGCATCTGTATTTTTGCCATATCTTGAGCTGTAGATATCTCAATGGACTTATTTTAAGTTTAGATTAAACTAGAGACATATGTCTACAAATTTCATGAAGGAATCGAATTTTAATTCTATTTCTAAGAGTTTCGAAAGTTAGCTTGAAGTTGAGTACTGAGTGTTATTGCAGTTTGAGTACAATCTTAAGTATTTTGTGTATAACTTGCAAAATAATGAACCAAATTGTGTGAAATTGGTGTCCTTAGAAACTTAAGACATATGATAACATTTGTTTAGAAGAGTGTATTGCCTAAATACTTCATTGTCTTTATCATAATGGCCATTGTCCTTTGGTTAAATGCTCTCTTTTCTGCTCTCTCTTCATTTTGTTCTTTATCTTATTCCCTTCTTCTTCTCCATTCACAGCATTTTCTTACCAACCTTACTCTCAATTTTGAGTTGCCATCATCTTTCACTTTATACTTCAAGATCATTGTTATTTCTATGTCTTGTTACAAAAAGACTCAACCTTACCACCTTTGAATGTCGATGAAGGAATGTTACTGGAGAAACTAGGGTTAAGAGTGTTATTTGAAGATCTTGAAGCTTAAACAAGTAAGTAGTATGCTATTCTTCTTGATATGTTGAGTGAAACATACATGACAATAGTTAGACATTAAAAGATCTTAAAATGGTGAGGTAAATATGTTGATACATAAAATCTGGGTAAGTTCATCCTCACCATAGTGCATAAGCATAATCGTGACAGAGAGCAGATATCGGGTAGTGCACGATCGTGCATGAGGAAGCCTCAGGGGAGTTGCACGATCGAGCATTATTATGACAGAAAGAAAAAGTCAGGTAGTGCATGATCGTGTATAAGCACGATCGTGACAGAAAGGAATCAACAGAGACAAATCAACAAGCAGTGCACGATCATGCACAAGCACGATCATGACAGTGAAGGTGCACTGCTTTTTGATAGTTTTAAACACCCTTCACTCTTTTGACCATAACTTCTTCTTTGAACCTCTGATTAACGTGAAATTTGAACAACAAGCTCCTCACACATTGTCCTTCCTCTCTACTAGAATTCATTGTCATTTGAATTCACTAGTAAAGGATTAGTAAATGGTTGATTGATGAGTTTATGATGAAAATGATGAAGTGTGTTGGAATTTGTTAAATGGAGTGCTTTCAGTGAATAAGCATCTGTATCTTATCCATATCTTGTTCTGTAGATATCTAAATGGAATTATTTTAAGTTTATATTAAACTAGATACATATGGCTACAAAGTTCATGAAGGAATTGAATTTTAATTTTGTCTCTCTGAGAGTTTCAAAAGTTGGCTTGAAGTTGAGTATTGAGTGCTATTGTAGTTTGAGTACAGTCTTAAGTATTTTGTGTATAACTTGCAAAATAATGAACCAAATTGTGTGAAATTGGTGTCTTTAGAAACTTAAGACATATGATAACATTTATTTAGCAGAATGTATTGACTAAATACTTCATTGTCCTTGTCATAATGGCCATATAAAATTGACCTGAAAATTTGTTTTGAGAAAAGCTGGAATGATCGATTGATGATGTTATAACTTAGTGAATGAATTGTTAATATCAAAGTACCAAAGGCATGAATATAATGGGAATGAAGATGTTCATATGATAGTAGTTGTGATTCAAAAGAGTTGAGTAATATGTATTCAGTAAAGGTGAATAATAATAGGGTATTATGAGAGCATATAATGCTAGAAAAGAAATGATGAGAAATTGAATTACAATAGTAGAATAACCAAGTAATCTTAAGGTGTCAACCTAAGAATAAGCTAGACAAATAAAAATGATAAGGTTTGAATTATCAAAAGATGTGATTTAAGGAAACATACTCAGAATAGTCAAATTGAGCATGCATTATATATTATACTTATACATATGTGTACAATTAAATGTTTATGTGATTTTGCAATTAATAATATGTGTTCAATATGTGTATAGCATGATGCTGATATGCAGGATAGAACATCCACGACCAAACGTTTCTAGATCAAGGAAGAAAATGCTAATTTGGAATGTACTGTGCGTCGACATAAATGGTCTCACTTTCATTGTTTGTTCTGTTTTAAATTTCTGTAATGAATTACTACTGAATGTGAATATGATTGAGACAATTCTAGACATTAATAGTCCAAGGAGTTTGATAATATGAGAACATAGGAAGTGCTCTTTGAATGTGAATTTGAATGAATAAGTGATACTCAACATTATTGTTGAATGCTAGACCAAGGTCCGATGATAAATGTGAATGTGAATGTGAAACTGAAATCGAGTGACTGATAGAATATATGTGAATGTGATGCATTTCATTATATGAATGCATGACAAAATAAAGGCTGTTGTGACCAGAGTAGGCACCGAAAAAGAGCTTAAAGCTTAAAATGTGATAAGAGCCTCTAGCTTAGTTGTTAATGTACCCAACATCCATTAAAGGATATGAGACCATATCTGAAACAAGCCCGATATCCACAAGGGATATGGGCTAGTAAAAAGGCACTCGGTCACAACAAAGTAATAATTAGAAGTAAGTCTCATGTGCATTGCATATATAATTGATATGTACATTTTAAATGATCGAAATAAACTATTTGACTGCTCTAAATGTGAAATATGGAATAAGTGATCAAAGTGTTATGTGATATGAGTGAGCCATCGAGGATGGTCCACTTACTGAATTTACAAACTTAACCCAAAATTACAAAAACATTTTTCAGGCTTAGAGAAGATCTCCAGTTAGACAAATTGGAGTCTAGCTACTACATTTAAGTAAGAGATAAAAGTCGAGATCAGTTCGTGTCTGCATATGTATTTCATTATTTTATATCAAAATGTGTATTTCGCAATTATTGTGCCTCAGGTAATTGAATAATTTTGTTTTATAATGACTTTCCAAATTGGAAATGTTTGTAATTGAGATTGATCAATGTGTGTAGTAACACTTGTTATTGAAAATGTGGTTTTTTGAAATATGTGTGTGATGCGTGAAAAGTTTTTAATAGTTATGATTGACTGGCTGTCCTAGTAACCCACCTTTGTAAAGTACATTCTCGAATACCATCGATTTGCTCGGGAATATGCTCTATGGGAGTTGGGGTGCTACATTTTCAACTTCATTATCTATGTGCCCATATGCTCTTAATCACTTATGGCCACCCTACCATTATGGCTTCCTAAATTTCTTGTACAATTCTTCTCTAATTTAGCTTATTTTAGCTTCTTTTCTCCAAAATAACTTTATATCTCCTAATCTTCAAAAGCAATGTAAAAAAACCCCAATCAGAATAATATCCATCCACTATGTTCTAAAAATACCCCAAAATGATATGTCAATTAATAACCTATCAAATTTGTTATGTGTAAAAGTTAATTGACGTAAAAATATTTCTTATATATTACATGAGATGAGAATTAAAATATATAATTACAGCTTGATACATGATAAGTATTATTATAATAAAAACTAACTAAAGTGTAGATAAAAATATAGAAATTTATTGTATCCTTATAATAGAAAGTTAATTAATGTGTAGATAAAAATACAAAACTAATTTATAAATATCATTACCATAAGTCCTTACCCACCAAGAAGAGGAAGTTTAGAGCACAGAGAGTTAATTTTCTAGATTGGCAAGGGCCTGGTAAATATATCATTTAGCCAGTCTTTTGAATTGGCAAAAGAAACGTTATGTATATCATTTGCTTCCTATCCCTTACAAAGTGATAATCTAACTTTATGTGCTTCATTCTTAGATGAAACATTGGATTAGAAATAAGATAAATTTCTCCTATATTGTCACACTATATCTTACCTTGGAAAATTGAAAAATCAAGTTCTTTTGTTAATGATTGAAGAGCCAAATTAATTTGAACATTGTATTTGCAATTGCCTTGTACTCTCTCTTGGTTGATGATCTATCTATTGTAAAACGCTTCTTTGCTAATCATGATATTAAAGATGAGCCAAGAACATGCCATAGCCACTTTTAGTACGTTTGCCCTCTAAATCACTACCCCAATCACTGTCTACATAACAATAAAGAACTATAGACTTTCTTGAAGACAATAGTAAACTATTTGATACCACATCCTTGAAATAACACAACAATTTCTTTAGTACTTTCCAATTAATATCACTCGGCATATGCATGAACTAACTTATTTGTTGATAGTAATGCAATATTTGGTCAAGTTATGTTAATTGATTGTAAAGCTCCAATAAGCTGCTTATATTGGTGCGAAGATTCAAATGACTTATTTGTGGTTTTAGTTAAGCTTTGTGACATAGCCGTTGGAGTGAAACAATGTCTATAATCTTGTAAACATGCTTTATTATTGAGGAGTTCACAAATTTATTTAGATTGTGACAATAATAATTCCTTCTTTCTATATGCAATTTCTATTCCACAAAATTAAGACAAGTCCCCAAGGTCTCTCGTAGGAAAGATATTTTCATCAAAACAAATGTATCTAACTATATGTACATGATCACTATCCAAATCCGAATAAAGATGACCTAAATAAATTCATTGTTTAGTGTGATATGAAAATTTCTTTCTATTGTAAGGTCGAAGACATGGGTATTTTGCACAATAAAAATTTTATTTTTAGCATTTTTTGGTTTTGAAATAAACAGTAATTCAAAAAGCAATGCATTATTTAGACTTGTAGGTATGAGATTAATATTAGTAACGACAACTTGAAAAGCATATATCCAAAATCTGAAAGGAACAGGAGAATAACGAGAAGAGTCAGTCCTAAATTAATTTCATGCTTAATTTTTCATTCAAATATGCCATTTTGTTCTCATTTTTCTTTAAAATACGAATTTAATTTTTGAAATTCACTACCCATATGAGTGACAATCTTTTATTTTAGAGTTAAATTATAGAGAAATAAAATATTCAAATTATTTAAAAATTAAAAGACTTCACTTTTATTATTAAAGGAAATAACATATAAAATAATCGACAAAAATATTAAAAATCAAGATTTCTCAACATAAGAAATTAAAGGTCCAAACATATGAATATATGATTTTAAAAGGATTAAATCCCTTGTGATTAATTAGAGAAAGAGATAATTTGGCTAACTTTCCTATCTCACAAAACACAACTAGAAGACGGACTAGAAATTGGAGAAGAAGGCAAATTATTTTCTTTCATTATTGGTCGACAAAATCTGCAAGCGCACAGAGTTGTTCCTGGTACCTACAAATAGAGTATTCCAAGGTCGTCTCTCACAAGGACTAAGATACTCACTACTGAATTAATCCTAATTACTTGAAAAAAATGACAAGAAACTTAAAAGATGATTGAATTTGAGTAGACGATAAATTGTAAAGACCGAAAATAAACAAACAAGGGTAATTTGATGATTTAAACTTAGGACTTTGGAGTTCACCGATTTAAGAGATTGATCAATAAATTATGGAATAGATTGAATGACAAGTTATAATAACAGTTGCACAACTTTACTCATATTCTTTCTCAAGACATATAAGAATACCTAACTAGTTGATTACTATCTCTCAATGTGAAACATAACTAGTCAAATTCATTGAGAACAAGCAACTACACGTTATCACACTAGTTTAGGATATCTATATCTCTAAATCTAATGTGTTTATCTTCCTAGTGCATAAATCATACTTCACCTCTCAGTTCATCATATGATTCGTAAAGTTGCATATATGGTGATCAAGTATATAAACAATAATGAAGTTCAAGAAAGATAAACGTAACCCAAGAACTTTTATTTAATACCAATCAATCCATAAAATACAAATCAATCCCTCAAAATAGGCTACATTCCTCACCCTAAATGAAGTTTAGTTCCAGAATCTGATAACAGAATCTATACAAATAAAGACAATCAACATTCAAGAAAGAGTAGAGAGAACAAAAAAACATTCAAGAAAGAGTAGAGAGAGAAGGTAGAGAGAACAAAACCAAGATTGCTTCCAATGCTTTATTCAATCCTCTTTTCTCTTATTCTTCTCCTCTTTTGGGTGCCTCCTTATGTTATAGCCTCGTTTTCAATGTCCAACCTTCTCTTTTGGTCTTAAAAATGAGTATTTATAGTGTCTTGGGCTCAAAGAAACCTATTTTTTGTTAACAGGGGAATGCAGATCATCCTATTGCCGACAAAGTCCGTTAGGCGGGACTTCATGTCCGCTGAGCGAACATTTTCGAGTCTCTAGAGTGAAATTGGCCGGTCAATGTCCATTAAGTGGACTTCATGTCCGTTGAGTGGACCTTCTCGGGGTTTCTAGCCTTCCAGTTCTGGTCATGTCTGCTTGAAGGGACATCATGTTTGTTATGCGGATATACCTTGGGCATCTACAAAAATGTGCAATTTTGACCCTTTAGATGATAAAATCTCTCGTCGGAGTCTTCACGGAAGTTGTAGAACTTGGAGTTCTCTTATAAAGTATACTTGAATGACCTTAATCCGATATCTATAGTAAAAGTTATGTCTCTTTCCCCAAAATCTATCCATCTGCACCTATTAAGCAATAAAGTTGAAATATGTGAGAACTAACCAAGTAAAGCTCCAAATTCATATAGAGATAAGTCAAATTATTTCTAATTTATCCCAAAATCATATATGAATAATTTGACTTATCAATTATTTGACAAACTTTTTGAGCAATGAATGTCCTAACCTAGCGTGCCAATATTCATATGAATTGGACTCAAATAACAAAGCTTGCAATTGCTCTTGCCTTGCAATAACATTTCTTTGCTCCCCTACTATTTAACCAAGAAATAGCTAAGATGAAATTAAAAAACGCAATTATTATCCTTTGTAAGTTGTTAAACCAATAGTAACGATTAGAAATAGGTTACTTACTAAAAAAATCTCAAAATTTTGCATAATTTTGTTATTATAGTTTGAAGTTTAAAAGGTAACAATAAAATACCCAATTTTTTTTATTTTACACAAATATAGCTCGATACTAGTCTCTTAATAAACGTTGCTAACATAGCAAGCCACGTCTACTGTATTATGGTACATGTAGGATGTAATATGTCATGTGAAATTCATTTAAGATTTTAATAAAATAATATTAAAAAATATTGAACAAAATTAAACAAAAAAAAGCTGACCTACTTTCGCCTCTCCTCTATCACACTCAAAATACTCCCCTTTCTACTACCGAACACCGTCCTATCTATCATACTCATTTTGTTCTTCCCACTATCTGACGATATCGTTTTAGACTCTCCTTGGAACACTCTCCTACCATCATTCTCTCGCCCATGGTATATTTTCTTCGAATACCTATAAAGTTGTATTAGTTGATTGGTTAATATTTTAGGAAAATTGCATGTAGAAGAAGGAGAAGATTGAGGTAGCTACTACTTAGGAAAACAACAAAAAACTAAGGTGTAGTTTCTTCCTCTAACTTTAGTAATGAAATTATTTTATTGTGATACCTTATTGATTTCCACCATTGGGTAAGGCTAAAATGGCCCTTTTGTAATATGAGAAACTTATATGAACTAGTATAGATTCCACTTTAGTGGTTAAGTTTATACAAACTTTAGCAATTCCACTTTAGTGGTTGAGTTTATCCATTTACCTTTATTGCATAAGGGGTTCCATTTTTGATGTTTCAATACAATGCCTACATAAAATTATCTTGTTAGGAATGTTTCTTATCAATTTTCTAACTTTCTCTGCTGATCTTCCTTTCTTTTACATATTCATTTATCATCTTGCTTCCAAGTGAATGATGCTTATCCATTATGTGACTATCACTTTCTGTTTGATTTTGTAAGCTATACTTAATTATTAAAAGAAGTTACAATAATGAGTTATAAAGTATTGTAAATGTTTACAACTTATTTATTTATTCTTTATTGTTGATGTGTGTTTGTGTTTTATTAAGAATATAATAGGACTTAAAATGGGTATAACCATTATGTTGTATGACTTGACACAATGGTTAAACGCTTTATGAGAAAATGGTGGAATGTTACGAGAAGTTATGCCTTATCCATCCAATTAATTGTTCATACAAATATATTTCTGTCATTAATACTTCGGTTCCTTTACATGTTTAAACTAGATGTTCCTAATTTATATTGTTTGGCTCCTCATATGGGCCATTTGACTTCTATTGCTTAAAATTTGCATCTTATCTAATTAATGTTGTTTAGTTAAAAACTAATGATACGTTTGTTTTTGTAGATTTTGGTAAATTTGGAATTCAATTATGTAGGAAAATAATTAGGCTAGATGGATTTATTTTTGAAGACATTCCGTAAAGGTGCTTTATTAGCTACATTTGGTTGTGATGGAAACAATAAGCTACTTTCCACATGTTGGGCTATGGTTAAGGAAGAGAATTACCAATCTTGGCATTGGCTTTTGAACATTCTTATTAAAGATCTTAATGTAAATGGGAACACATGGACTTTTGTAAGTGATAAACAAAAGTTAAACTTTAAATATCCATACATGTGATGTTCAATTGTGTTTTGAGTCTTTTAACTTTCATTCTTTTATAGGGTTTAGCGGATTCATTAAAAAATATCTTTCAAGAAGTTAAGCATAAAAAATGTACCCATACCTAAAATGTCTATGCATCTGGTGTTCATAAAGGCCATACATGGAGTTTATTTTAGCAAACGGTGATTTACACAATAGAAGTAAATTTTGATGAGGTAATAGAATAGTTGAAGCGTATTTTGAAGAAGGCCTATAATAATTTCATAGTTAGGAAACCAAAGAATTTTGTGAAGATATTTGTAAGTACAAGATCAAAGTGTGAAAATAGTTCACAACAATATATTAGAGATATTTAATGGATTCATTTGTAAAGCTCATATAAAAAGCTTGATCATTATGTTAAAAGATATTCGAGTTACCTTAATGACTCAGATATATGAAAAAAGGGAAATGACGCTTAAATCCAGTGATGATAAATACCCAAAAGTGAGGGGAAAAAATAGAGGTTGTGTAATAGAAAATAAGGCATAGTATCACTAAGACCAATGGAGATTTAAAATTTGAAGTCCATTTTTTATAGACAAGTTCATTATTGATTTTCAAGTATGGACTTGTCAATGTGGATTTTGGGATTTAATAGGAATTCTATGTAAGCATGCTGTGACTTGTATATTATATCAGAGGGAGGACATCGATACTTATGTCAGTTAATACTGTAAGTGTAAATGCTATTTGAAGAATTAAAAATATGTTACAATACTCATTATTAGTTCAAAAATTTTAGAGAAAGACTAAAAATAGATAACAAATATTACCTATATTGATCAAGAAGATGCTTGGAAGACCCGAAAGGGATGAAAAAGGGATAAAACCGAAGAACCAAAAAATCCAAACAAATTGAGTAAGGTTGGAGTAATAATTAGAAGTCATCATTATTATAAAGTTGGCATAATATAAGAGGATGCAAAAATAAGGATCAACCTTTAAGACAACCTAAAATTATTACAGTGAATGTTAATTTTTTTATTTGTCTTCTTTTCAAATATATATTAAATGTTAATTTATTCATCATAAAGTGTACTTACCTGTATATGGCAATGAAAAAGAAGACGACCACCAAAAAATCAAGTCCCTTTATCTAATATTGGTAGTTTTCCATTTCGAAGACTCACACAATAGGCTCAAATATTGTATCCTCTATCTTAAGAATGGAGAAGAGAGTGGTCATTGAATATTCACATTTAATTTCAATTAATTCTTCTCCAAATTATTTAATAACATAACTACTTTTGTTTGTTCAGGCAACTAGAGGATATGGAGTAACATTTTGGGAAGTTAATGGGAACATTTACACTGCTTATCTGTAATTATATTGTACGTGCTAGTGTTGTGCTTTTTGCTTTTTATGCCATAGATGGGTAGAGTCAATGTCAAGTTCTGAACCAAATAATATGTAATTTCAACCCAAGCTTCTTAAAATACAACTAGCCATATAACTTAAACTAGGATGAGGACCAAATTAAGGGCTAGAAGATCTGCTTCAAGAAAATATCAAGTTGTTGATGGTGAATCAAATGCATATTAAATCATTTGTTGATGAATTTAAACATTATCTTTATTATAATTTGACTAAGAATTTGGACATGTATTAGTTATGCTTTGAGTGTAATTGTTTTTTTTATAATATGTATTTTTTAAATCTTATTTGTTTGGTCATGTGTTTAGGTTCAATTGAACGTTACAATCTATTTGGTGAGTTTAGAGGTATTATGGTTGGTTATCAGTGCAATAATGGTTGCTTCCTAATTGGAAAAAATAGTTTTAAGGGATTTAAGCTAGGACCTTTCATATATATATACATTATGATTTATACAAGCAAGACAAGTTGATCCAATAAATGTGTTATACTTTTATGTAGATTGTCTATTTCTACTTTTGTGTAGATTGATAAGGTTTTCTTTGTGTTTGCAAAATTTGAAACGGAAAAGATATTAATCTATTTAAGGAAGATAATACTATTGTCGTAGTGGTGATGACATAAAGGGCATGTAAGAAATTCAATATGTTTAATAAAAGGATATAGTGTTGCAATTATATAATTAATTGTTATATGACTATTTATTACATAATCAACCAAAATTTGATAGTTAGTGCGAAAAAAGGAAAAAAAATTGTCTCATAATTCTTAGCTGTTTCAAATCAACTTACAACATTACACTATATGGACAAATTGTCATAATTTATATACAAATTTAGCTAAAGCAAATCTAGGAAACTATTGGACATCTGAAAATGTCTCAATACTAGAGCCACATACATTATAAGCCCAAGATATGAAATCACATGGCTTACAAAATAAAGATAAAATTATAATTATTACAATTATATCAAATTTGCATTATTTAAACGAACTAATTTATATAATTACCTATTGCTAGCAACAAGGAGTCTTGCATATATGGCTCTTACACCAATGCATAAAAGATCTCTTACATAATTTTTTACAATAACAAACCTTCAACTTGTTTACCAATACTAAATACCTACAAGACACCTATAATTTGAATATTGATTTAAAATTTGTATAATAATGATATCGTTAACTATAATTGAAATACTTTTATAATAATGCATTAACAAAAATGTTGACCAATATCAGGCTTAACATTTGATATGTATAACTTCATCTTCTCATTATAATTAGGGTAATCAATATATATATATATATATATATATATATATATATATATATATAAAGTTTAAAATGAAAAA
>JANZLX010000211.1:17338082-17349550 GCA_025531955.1 Erythroxylum orinocense | reverse complement strand
ATTTTTGTCCAAACAATAGAAAGCAAGAGAATTGCACTTCTCTTCCTTTCTTTTCTCTTACTTTCTTTCCATCCAAACAAAGGCTTAGGGTTATCATTGTTGAGGTCGTTGATTGAGTATACTGCAAAATAATGAATTACAGGGAGTTCACATTAAGGCGGAGATTTAGAGATTTTACAAATTTTAAGCTATTGAGAATTAATTATATGATATATGTTTAATTAGAGTTAGTTTAGTTAATTACAATTTAAGTTTAATATAAATGAGTATAACGTACAAGTCCTTTTTAAAAATAAAAAATAAAAAAGTTATAATAAGATTTAATTAATCATTAGGAATTCATTAATTTAACAGTCAATTTAAATAATTTTAAAACAATAGAGCTTTTTTAAAACACTCTCAGCTTAACACATGTAATTTGATACAAATATTAAAATTAAAACTATATTTCTGTCTCTATGGTCTAATACCCTGTCCAGTTTTAAAAGTTTTAAAAGCATCGGATGTTCTGAGTATGTCAGAAAAACATATACAACATACGCACATATTCAACTGTGTACACGCATCTACCAACTTTTCAATTTTCATTACTCAGTCCCTAATTGTATAACCTAAAATGGGAATGCTTATTGAAATCATATGTCGTAGCAGTAATGTTGTTAGCTGTATATGGGCAAGTCGACTAAGGACAAGAAACTATGGGCTCCTGCCTCACCGCTC
This sequence comes from Erythroxylum orinocense, assembly GCA_025531955.1. Classification (NCBI taxonomy): domain Eukaryota; kingdom Viridiplantae; phylum Streptophyta; class Magnoliopsida; order Malpighiales; family Erythroxylaceae; genus Erythroxylum; species Erythroxylum orinocense. Next base: position 17,348,830 of record JANZLX010000211.1, on the reverse strand, counting down.
GTATGGTCATAGAGGGTCATAGCCATCAATTTTTTAAAGAAATTTGCTAGGGTACAACAGCTCTTTTGTTGCTATCAAATATAGCGATCTTCACGTGGGTCTTTCATGTCGGAATTAGAAACTTGGTTGGTTCATTTGCAATTCCAGCCTCACGTTGCATTGAGATAACACGCATATATAATATATTATGTATATACACCGGCCTTTCAGTAGGCTAGCTTTCTCCTTTTAACTTAACCCGAGTTTCCTATCTATTTGTCAGGATCAACGTTCCTAGCTACCCTTCTAAAATTACTGGCTCAATAATGAAAAAAGGGAGGAGTCTGGTAAAAATCTTAACGCCTAGTGAAAAGCTTTCAAGTGCTTAAAAGACTGCTAAAACCCGATGGGCAAACAGCGAGAGAGAGGGGTGTAGAGAGTGGAGCCCAGGTTCTTTAGGTTTCAGTTCATCATCTGGGACAGGTACTGGAGCAATCCAACAGTACAAATATGCTGACACTATTGTAGCATGAAATGACATATCAAGACTGTTTTGACTGCCTGCTCTTTCTCTCGATTGTTGGCAAGGCTGCCAACAAGATCCATTCTCTTACACCCTTTTCGTTCCCCTCTTGCACAATCTTACAAAACATATAAAAATGTATAGATACATACACTCTCTCTCTCTCTCCTCTTTCTTTCTCATCTGTTCACTAACTAATCATTTGATTTGAATGTTTATTTGTGACCCCAAACATAGTATTACGCTCTGTCCATCAGTGAAAACCTTCTCCTCCGACCCATTAATTGCTTCACTAAAAAAGCATTGTTTGAACACATAGGCTATTAGGCTTGCTCTCCTTTTTTTTTTGTTTTTTTTCTTCTTATTTACAGGTTGGTTTTGACAAGCACTTCTCACTGCCATTTGCCCCATACACAATATACTTATTCTGTTTCAAGTATTACCTGTGCAGCCCAGGTAGAGGATCCTAGCTACACATAGACCGGTCCTGTAGTGACCTGTGCCGCCCTTTTTCACTTTTTCACTGTCATAAGAGACTCCTTCAGAAAGGAATTACTGAAGACGTAAAACATTGACGTAACTCACCCCGCGAACAAAACGAAAGGTCCATTCTGTCATGTATTTTATAATCATATCAGGTCATTTATCTTTGCTTAGCCCTCCAAGAGTAAGCTCTACCTTGCAAACCCCTTTGAGTCATAAGTCGCTGAGAACGAGTCAGTGTATACAGAATTCATGAACCGGTGGATGCTTCAGTGGAACATACATATGGAGACCTAATAAGGGCTTCATCGTACGTGCTAAAGTTCATAAGCTCTATCGTTATACTTGTCTAGTTCTGTTCTGCATCATTTTAAGCAAGTTTTTCTACAAGATGATCGTCGAATGCATACACAGGAACGCAGAGAATCAAAGTGATGAATTTGCGGAATCTTCACCTAGATTAATTTATATTGTTAAGTCTGAAAGACGAAAAAGCTTCCAAATCTTTAGAAGGATACGCTACTACAAGAATAAGAAAAGATGAAGCAGTGAGAACAAGAGAGCCTGGCTTTTAAAAAATGGTATATCAGCTGAATTTTTGGGACGATCTTTATAACAAGTCTCTTCATCATATCACTGAGAGGATTCGTTATCTTGCTCAATTTCTGAGGCGGGTTCATCTTCTTCTTCAAAAGAGTCAATGCCATAAGCTGCATGTCCATGCCCAAACGATTTGATGTGATCTTTGAGGGACCTTTTATGTTTGAAATCTGAACCACAAGTGCAATACCAGAGCTTTCCACAGTTCTTCTCATGGGTCCTCCAATCGCCTCTAACTGCAAAAGCTTTGCCACATTTTCTGCACATAAAAGGCTTGATTCCATGTTTTCTCTTGTAATGAGTTTGGAGGGTTCTGAAATCTTTCAGAGGTTTGGCTCTTGGATGATCAATATTGTTCTTACATCCTGGTGCACAGCAGTAACAAGGTAACCTCAGCATTGCAGTCGGCTGTGTCCCTCTTAAAGATTCTGGACCTTTTCTATACTGAGATCCGTGCCCCCACATATGCATCTACAGAAACAAACGATAAGTCCATATTAAAATTCTAAAACGCAAAAATTTTTCTTTGCAGGTACAAAGAATCGACTGCAAGTACCTGTCAAAGTAGGAAGTGATAATTTTGATGAAGGAAAAGGAGAATCGGCTCAATAAATTTGGGACCAGCAGTTCTTTACAAACTTTGAACATATCTTTTCCCATACGGAAACGAATACTTGTGTAATTTAGAATTAACACAAAGCATGAATCTTATCCAAAGCTGAACAACAATTGAATACTCTAAGCTTTCGCATGTAGTGCTAGTAAATAAGGCATGATGAAATGAAACATGTCATTTGAAAAATTTTCGGATCAAAAGTGATGAATAAGGAGGTGGAAAGATAACTAGAGAGAGGTAACGGCTTGGTCTTCGTTCTTGACATACACAGTGAAGAAAATAATAAGAAGAAATTGGCAGCTTTAACTAGAAATTAATTTAGTTCTTCGGTGTAAGCGGTAACTTAAAGTTGAGAGTAAAGCTTCTCTAATTAATAGAAGAATGAAGATAATTAACAAGCTGCCCGAGATTGAGCTAGCCGCAAAGCTTCGGTCTTTGGCGTTGAGTGTGCAAAATTGCTCTAGGGCTTGGAAGGAGGTGAGATAGTTTCAGTATTACATACCTGTCAATGCGTAGACACAAACTTCAATGTGCAAAGAGCACAATGACCGATGAATTGTTTAATCACATAAAGAGAACAACTGATCTTATTCTCAGATATGGACCAGATAGATAGATTTGTTCTTACTTTTTAAATCCCAAAGCCCACAAATCATGCAAAAGGAGTGGGTGAAAGGAAAGAAGGGAATGGGGAGGGCTTAGCTAAGAGATTAAAAAGCCTAAATTCAAAGAGTAGAAAGCACACGAAGGAAAGATATATATACATATATATATAATGTTTTAAAGTAGAGAAAAAAGGAAAGATAAACTCCTGAAAGCACCCATTCAATCCTCTCCGCTCGAATAGACCAGCTTAGGAAACAATGAAAAGCAAAAGCTTGAAATCAAACAAGAAAAGAAGTGTACGAGAAAAGGATAGGATTGGGGACTTCTCATCTTTTCCTGCATATGAAAGACTCTAAAGAAGAAACGCAGAAAGGGATAGGAGAGGAAGAGAAAGGTAACAGCTTTTGAAACATGGTGATCATGTTCATTTCTTTGAAACATTACCTGCATGTTGTTGTATCTATTGAAGGTCTTGAAGCAAAGAGGACATGAAAACTGTGTAGGACCGATTAGAATTTGAGCAGGTGTGGGGATCCAATAGTGACCCTTGTTGAGACTGCTTGACTGATTACAACCAGAATCAACAGTGACTTCTTCTTTATCAGATGAGATCTCTGTAGAGGAGAACCTGGAGATCAATTCCGCAGAACTTGGACTTGGAAGCCCTAGATGCAGAGCCACAGTCACAGTTTCTTCATGTTGGCAGAGGCTACCTTCTTTGTCCTTGTTCTTGTCAAGTTCCATGACACTGTGTGAAGAATCTTGTCGATCATCATGCCTCGTTGGGCTTAAACTGAGAAGTGGAAGAGGTTCTTTCAGAGGAGGAGAAGGTGGTGAGGATTGGGGATGAAGGCAAGAGTTACAGCAACTGGTGATATCATGAACATCAGAGTGACTGTTGCAGCCATAGAAAGAAGGATTTGAAGATGATGTTGAGGCAGAGAAATAGTGGAGTTGATTGAGGTTATACCACCCACTAAGGTAATTGGAATATGGATCAGCCATGAGGAGAGGTGGGATTGACTAGAGATACTTGATTACAAGAGAGAAAGAGAAGGAGAGAGTAGAACAGAAATAAAAGATGACGAAAAGGTTATATGGTGGAGATCACTGAACAAGATCATCAAATGAGAAAAAGAAGTGTAAGGTCGAAGGGTTTGGAGGAAAAATGTATAAGATCAATGTTGATAAAGTAAATCCAATAGAGCGAAAAAGGAGAGACAAGATATCACTTGTGAGGTGTGACTAAACAATAGAGAAAATATGCCAAAAGCAAAGTGAGAGAGTGGGGAGGAGGGGCACAAAACAAAAGGGTAGAGCATGAGAGGATGGTGTTGTGGTGAGAGATGATATTGGGACTTGAAAGAACAAGGGTGCTAGTTGAATGGCGTGTGAAAAGATTGAAAAGATCAAAGAAGGAACTAAAATTATTTTTTTTGGGAGTATCTTATCTATCAATAACCAAGAAAGAGTTTGAAGCACAGGGAGAGAAAGATGGGCCAAAGACAAAGTTGGTAATTAGGGATGGAGGCTTGTCTCTCATAAATCTTCATTCCTAATCCAAACAAGAATGTGTGTAGGGAGTTGGAGAGAGTTTGGTGTTACGACTACAGCCATACATGTATTGCATTTGGCTTTTTGGTTTTATCCAATTCCATCGGGAAACAAATAGTTCTAACTATCCCAGCAATTGCTTTGGTGGGCGCGCCCTGGTCGGCTTGACTCAGAACCTTCTGATATACTGTCCCAACCAAACTCAGTGTTCAAGTCTTGGCTATTCCTCCAAAATCTCTCTCTTTTCTTGGTGCTTGTCTACTACACCCTCCCCTCCCCCACATGGTTGTATTCTTATTCCTGCTACTAATGCTGCAGAACCAAAAATCTCAATTTCCATAGCAGAAGATGGTCTGTTTTCTAATTAAGTTCTCGCAGACTCAATTGCCAAAACAACTAAGTTCAAATATATTATTTAGTCAAATCCAATAGTTGAACGAAATTAGCCTCTCACCATCCCAATTATATACATCTGTTTCCTTATTCGAAGAGAGCACAGGTTAATTTTTATCCAAGTACTCTTCCTGCCCACGAACCTTACATATCTCCTCTTTCATTCCTCATGCGTCTGTTGCCTTTCTATTCTAAAATTCCCACACAGCAGAGAGCAGGCATCCACATTTTGATCACTTGACGAAGAGAAGACATCGAGGCATTGACATATATAATTCTAATCTAAACAAATGTATCTCTTTTCATTGTTAATAGTCAAATACATTGTTAAAATTACAATTATAATTTAATATGTTACAATAAAGTGACGTAAACATAAAAATTAGAAAATCATACATCCAACATAAATTTTCTTTACCATTATGTCTCCTTAATAATTTTTTTTATCACTGAATTAGAAATATTTGATAGTAACAAGTTTTTATATGACATTTACCGGATGAGTTTGTCAGATGATAATGCCTAGTATATGTCATATCTATATATATGTGTGTGTAGGAGACAGAGTATGTTTTAACATAGCAACAATCAGACTGGCATTTGTTTACGTGAATGGTACGCATACAGTAACAAAAACAACGATGGTACCAGCTAGCTAAGGGCAGACTAGATAGGATTTACTGATCTTCATAAAGCTCATCACCTGCAGGAGGAGTACTGATAGCATTCAGTGTCATTGAAAATTTTGTTTTTGTTCCAAGGGTACTTATAATTCAGATGAATGTTTCCAGGATGCAATTATTGAGCGATTGGCAGTAGCAAACCATCATGGAATTTTTATATATAAATATAGAAGATAGTTATTAACCAAAAACATTTCTCGTGTCTGTAACATATGCTTATTTCTAGTTCAACTTTATTTCATATTAGTAAGAGATTTGATGTTTTCGTTATCTATCTCTTATGAGCATCATAGTCAAAGAATTTTGAATTATATTCTTTAATAATTGTAATTTGTTTTAACCATTTTATATGCATATATCTGCATGCAGAATAAAGAAAGAATTTGTGAAAAGAGATCAATCCATAAACAACTTCATCATCAATCTCAGATTTGGCAAAACAATTTCTTGGCAAAGTTTTTGAGAATATGCTTTCAATAGTTATAATTTATATCCATATGAACTAACATTTCATAATTTACTACGTGAAAAGATACATAAAAATGTAAGGATGAACTTAAATAAAAAGAAAAGATAGAAAGAAAATCTTCAAGAGATGACTGTAATTAAATTAAAGCAACATGCGAATAACAAAAGCTAAGAAAGAAGATTATTGAAATTTGGGAAATTAACATATCAAAAGTTGGGAATATGTCATGACTCGGAGTCATTCAGTGTGATACTATAGGCATTTGAGACAAAGACATTACGTACGATTAGGACCGTCATATCCATAAAAGGTTGTAATCACATTAATTACCAACAAGTATTTAAGTTTTGGCTTGACCCGAAAAATTAAGACACAGACTACGGAAATGAGTGACTTCGGTTTCCTTTCCTTTTTGAATGAGAACTTGGAAGGGACAAGTTGGGTTTTGTAGGTGTGTGACGAGCTAAGTCCACAATGTTTGTGGGAAGACGGAAGAAGTAAAGTGTCCCACACCCATGCTTGTTGGGAAGCTAAGAATCCCGGGTCCAAGCACAAAGCCAGAAGGTGAAGTAACTGGAAAGGCAGTTTGTGTCCTTCAAATTGTCACATCATGTACAAATGCCCCTGTGGACAGACTGAAGTCTCTAAAATGTCAAACTTCACTACATGGAGCACAATTCCCATGACATAGCAGACTTCATGCTTTTTCCCAACCAAAGGGAGTTACTAATACGGGGAGTTTTAGGCAGCTAGCTCAATAGTTTCCAATGCCATGTAGCTTAATCTAAGCAATCTCACGGCAAGCTTCCATGCAACGAGAGGTGGAAGAATTATAGAAATATGATGGAGACATATATAGAGGGGTAGGTTATTAGCTAGGCTATGTGTCTTAACACTACACCAAGTTTAATATTGTCAATAGTTCTGACTTATGGATTAACTAATGTATCTTCGGGATTGGTGCAACGGTTTCTTTGGAAATAAAAAAATCTTGTAGATTTCCAATGTAAGGAGACCCTTTATCTTTGGTAGGACAAATTAAAGTGCATCAATTCTCGAATCACAGCTCAATTGCCATGCATGACTATTATTTCTCACGCCATATACATGCAAATTATGGGAGACCTTCTAACTGAAAATTGTGTTATTCTCTTTTTATGTCAATGGCAATGGCTATATGACATTGATTTCTAAATTCCAGTTGGTTATTATTTCCATATCTAAAGATTGTTCTTTCTCTGCACTACACACGCAAAGGCTCTCTTAATTATCAACATGACGTGAGAGCAAAATTACACCAATTGCACAATAAAGCTTGAAGTTTCCTCGAGTTTGAGAGAACTGGAGAGACATGAATTTATGGAGATGATTAATTAAATAGATACAGGCCCATAATCGCGATCAGACATGCAGCAGCAGAAGCATCCATATTCTGACCAGATTTTACGCATCAATCTATATGCTCTTCGATGTCCCAAGACAACACGAGTGTCTTCCTTGACTTCTTTCTTGTCCCTCGAACCTACCTGTCTCTGTCTTGTTATGAGATTTTCAGGCATCTCTCTCTATTTTATCAAACTCATTAACCATGTTTGTCTACTTCTGTTTTGGTTTCGTTATATTCGCAACTTGCCTTGAGATTCCTCTTTTCAAATGTGAACTTGTTAAATTTCATTGGTTGAAATTTTGAAGCTTGCTGACTTGTAGCTAATATATTATTTCAGCTATGCTTTCTTTAAAGTTAACATTAAATCCATGTTTAAACCAATTTAAATTATATTTATTACCCTATCATTGATGATATTTAAAATATTTGAGAAAAAGGTTTAACATATTGTCTACTTTTTGAGTAACAAGTCTAAGCTATAGTTTAACAATTATTAAATTTAATTTTTTTAAAAATTATTAAATTAAAATTTTTATCAAAAATTTTTTAACCGTTCAAATTAAAAATTTCAATGATTTTATTACTTAATTTATGAATTATTTGTATTTTTTGAAATCTCAGTCTAGCTATCAAAAGCTATCCAATGAAAGAAATAGCTCATTAAGGGATGTTTTGAGAGGTTAAATACTATTGACTTCGGTTAGGTCTCAGGTTCGATTCCCTGCTAGCCCTTCTTGTAAGAACTTAGGGTAGTCGAGGTTTTACCTATGGGTGAAGAACTAGTGTGACCCTCCGTGATGGGGTATAGCCGCTTAGCCCTCTGATAAGGTGTAGTCACTTGGCCCTCTGAGAGGTGAGCTCGCTTGGCCCACCTGTGAGCTTTCCTACTATCTAAAAAAAAAAAAGGTGTCAGGTTCATGAGTATTGTTTGTTTGATGAGAATATGCGCACAATTATTTTAGAAAAGGGGAAGAATGCGTTTAATATGAATAATTTGCGTTTGTTTATAGAAGGACAAAACCTAACCATTTTGACTCAACATAACCGGAGAGACAAGGTAATTGACTCCGTAACTAACTAGCATATGGAACAGATCACCTTATGTTTACGAGCATTTATTTATCTAATAAATTAAATTAAATAAATAAATGTTCATGATAAAAAGGAAACAGGAAATTCAAACCCTACGCTTATCTATATATACAATATAAAAAGGAAACAGGAAATTCAAACCCTACGCTTATCTATATATACAATATGCATATACCTTTAATCGGGTATGGTGAGGATGTAGAGAGCGGAGACGGGGAAACCATGAGGCAATGAGTACATATGTACACGACGATTGCAGTTTTTTGCGTTAGTTAATCAATTTTTATTTTATTTTATTAAATTTTAACTACCTATTTCATAAATTTATAAGAGTCCAAGCTTGGAAGTAACTCGGAAGATGTAGCTCTAGGACTAGGAGCAATCATTGATTAATAGCTCACTGTTCTCTTCCATCTCTGACGCCACCGCCATTCATCCCATTTGCTTGCTAGTTAGCTAGCTCTAGCTAGCTGCTTTTTTTTTTTTTTTGCTTTCTCGACTCTCTTTGATCTGGATTTGTATCCCTTTAAACCAAGCACACTCCTCAGCATTTGTATCCCTTGAATTTGTTTCCAGCTATCCCTTTGATTTTATGATGCGTTCGATGAAAGTGGCTTACAAGTACCATTTGATCAGGCAACCTTAGTTTATATTGCATTTTTGGGATGTTAAACTTAAAATTGTAATTTTAATTAAAAATTGATTGTTTTTTCAAAATTCAAGTCTCAAATAAAACTTGCACATTACTGTTAAAAATTCTAAATTTTATTAAGTTTTATTTATTACCTAAAATATTTAAAATTTGTCAATAAACTTATATTTCCCTTACTCTATTATATTTAATTGAGTGTCGAAAACTAATTTCTTATGAAATTTATTTCTAACTCTATTTCCTCTTTTTAATCTCTTTATTAACATAAATTTGTAATTGGTAGAGTGATGTAACTATAATTTCACAAATTTACACAATTTATTAGTTACATTTAGTATCAAGTTTAAGAGAAGATAACTGTATTTATAACTTTTTTTAATTAATATTCAGTCAACCAACAGTAATAATATACGAGCTTGAAAAATAAAGATTCTCATAAATTAAAGACTATAGTTTTACAGGTGAAAGCTCCCTCGAAACTCAAATGATTATTGTTATTATTATTTTAAATAGGTGGAAACAAAAAACTTATTTAAGGGAAAAAAAACCTTAATCTCAAATTGAATTTCTTTAAATTTGGGATAATAAAAGCTTATATGATGAACATTGTCGTAGTTTATCTATTCGGAGCCCTACGAAGTGTAACATTGATTATTCAAGATAAGTGAGATGTCACATTCTAATGCTTTTTGGTTAAATAGGAGTTATGTTATCTTGAAACCGATTTGCATAATTAATGACTTTTGTTACAATAATATTCTCATCTTATAATATTATAAGATATATCCTATCTTATCTTTGATTATAGCTAATTGATCCTTATTTTTAGCTAATAGATAAATTAGGGATCTTTAGTTAGCCTGGGTATATAAATACTCCCATATACATTAAATTACAAGAAATAGATTATTTCTTTCATTATTTTCTCTTAATTATTTCTTTCAACACGGTATCGAAGTTTCCTTTGTGAATAGGAGTCAAAATTTCATGATTCTTTTAAATCTTTTCTAGTAGCCTTCTATTTTCATATTTTAGGTTCATAAACCTGCTCTAAAAACAACTTGTTATATACAAAATTGTTCCAATTCTCAAGTAGATTGTAGTGGTATCAAAAATTGCTCCAAAAATACTGCCACGTGCCCACACACACCACCTAAATCTATTGAAGTCCCAAAAACTTTAGTTGAAGCATATAAAGGTAGAAGATGATAAAGCAAATACACGCAAGAGGGAGGTGTATTGTGTGTTATTAAAAATATTTTGCAAGTTGCTTTCAATTCAAGAAGTAATGATAAGAGCCTGTCAATAATTAAAACAGTAGGAGTCTATTATGCAATAGGATTTTGTGTAAATGAAAGGATCCTATTAAACAAAAAGTCTTATAAAAAGTAATTTAAAATAAAAGATGTCTTGGGACCCGTTTCTGAATCCCAACCTCGTAAACAAAATATCAAACTTAACCTGCTCTAATACCACGAATGTTGGATCCTGTTTCCGGAACCCAACTACTTATCCAAAAAAACTCAAACATAAACATGATTCCTTACAAACTCTTCTTGCTCTGATACCATACATGTTGGATCCACTACAAGAAAACAGGTTTTTACCGACGGCACAATACGTCGGTAAATAATGTAATTCCGTCGGTATAATTATTTACCGACGGAAAAAACAGACGGTCAAAGTCGTCGGTGATTCCACCGTAGCTAAT
>JANZLX010000211.1:17259220-17269519 GCA_025531955.1 Erythroxylum orinocense | reverse complement strand
CATCTATAATACAATTCATATACAAAAACACTAATTGAATTTCATTTAATATCTCTAAATTTTCACTTAAAGATCGGAGCCCAACACATACTTATGCATTATTTCATTGTCATGTGATTATGATATTGTGATAATTCCGGACCATCAATTGTCCGAAGAGTTTGATAATTGAGATTGTATTGGAAGTGCTTTCTAATTATGTGAATATACCTAATGTGTGATGACTTAATACTTTTATTAATGTATTATTGCACATGCTTGTATTTATAAGGCCTCATAAGTTTGATCATATGTCAATGAATAAGTTCAATTGGAGCAAAGTGAAATAAAGTCATATGTTATACACTACATTATTTGCTTGTGATTTTGAAATCTGAAATGAATTATTTTAAAAACTGTCAAGTCCTAATCATGGGTAAATAGGCATGCCTAGAATGGTCTGCAGCTGCTCCTATAACTTGACACTAAGGTGTCCCCTAATTATTGACACTACTGTGTCCCCTGATTATCAACACTATGGTGTCCCCTGATTTAGAAACATTAGTCTCTTCTGTTTCAGATATCAATCATGGTATCTTCTATTCTACCGTTACCCACTTCTGTAAAAAGGATTAGCAGTCTAACTTGTTTGTATTCGGATATATGTTTAGTTTTGATATAAGAAAATTTTGTTCTGATACAAAACAAATTCTTTTCTGATAAAAGATAAGCTCTGATATGATACAAAACAAGTTCTGTTCTGACATAAGTTTTACTTTGATCTGAAAGGATTATATCCTATTCTAATATTCAATTTTGATATTTGTACATTCTGTTTTGATATTTATGAGTTTTGTTCTTATGCAAGAATGTTCTGAATCTATATCCATCAAATTATCTTTTGAAGCATATTGTTTGGATTTCTCTGTAATTTGAACTATTAAAGGTTGTATGTGAATTGACATGATACAGTGCATGTGAATACTAGACGACTGTTAGAAACAGTCGCCAATTTATATCTTGTTTAGTTATTCTCGACTAAGCTATATACTTAGCACGGTGGTTTTGCCTCCGTGTTGGTTCTGATAAGAAGGTTAAAGACTAGGACAAGGACTATCGCAGTGGCCAATGAAGAATATATTCTGTTTTGGAATTTGTTTTGTTTTAAAAGATGTATATTTTAGTTTTTGAGTTGTATATGACAATATGAGACGGTTTGTATTTTGTTTAATGGTTTGTAATAACCTTATTATAGGATCGATGATGTTTAAGGCATGTATTTTGATAAGTTCAATATATATGATGAATGTTATGGTCTGTTTACAACAACATCTAATGATATGTATTGTATGTTTGCTTGAGTTTATGGGAATGCATGTAAGAAACGTTTAGTATGATTTGGATTGTTTCGGTTATGTTTTGTGTGACACTTGCATATCCTTCCAAGGGGTGTGTGGGTGTTATAAATACTGATTAACTTAACAGTAATCAAGTTAGCATTTGATGGTAGGATAAATCCCCTTTTCTCATAATTTATTAACCTTCCTTCTGTGATTTTTTTATTGTCAATTGGTTGTGCTCAATTTTCATTGCTTTGCGTCAATTTAGAATTTCAATCGATCCATATTCAATTGCTTAAATTTCTGTTTTAGTTTTTATTTTATTTTAATTACAATTTCTAGACCTTATACTAAGTTAGGATTCATTTAGTTCACTAATTCCTCATGAGATCGACACTTCAACTACTACACTTACAACCCGTGTATTTATGGAACATTGAGGGTTTTATAGAATTAAAACTTGCTCAACACGTTTTTGGCGCCATTGTCGGGAACTTAGTTTAGGACTTTTTAAGTTCATTTATTTTGAGGAATTATTTTCCTTTCTTGTGATTGTGGTTCTTAATCATAAGAAATTAAAAAAAAAAAAGAGAAGAAAGTTTGGGCGTAAAATAGAAGACACATCAATTTGGACATCACAAGACAACAATGAAAAATCCAAAGTGGCAGAACCACTCAAATTTCTTTTGCTCTAATAAAGCAAGGACTCAAATAGAAAATAGAACTCTTTGTTCTTTCTTTAAAGATTGTTGTTTCTATTCTTACCGTAACATTTTTTGTTGTAAAATTTCCTCAATAAATACGAAAGGTGGCTTCTCTTCATGACTTAATAATGTAGTATTTGATTTTGCAATGGCATTCAATTCAAGGCCCTTATTGTAGGCTTCTCTTGCCACCAGTCAACAGACAACATCAAGGAAACCGGAAAATTTTCTGCCTTCGCAACAACTTCACTTCTATAAGTTCTATTTTTGGTTATCGAATTTTTCAGGCCATTAAACTTCTTTCCCAGTTCTTTTGGTGTTTCTTGTATTTCGGCTTTCTGTTTGTTCATTTTGCATATATGATATATACCAGTTTCAGGCTTCACTCGTACCTCTCTCTGTTTTGTTTTTTGCTCCAAATTATCCCAAACAACAGGTAGGGTGATTTTATCTCTGCTGCTTCTTTTTTCATCCTCCAAGCAATCGTTTTCAGTGAGTTCGGTAATTTATAGCACGTAGGATTCAAATACTTTTCTAATATCACTTGTTATTTGGTTGATTTGCATACGACTTAGGAATGATGTGATTGGTAAATTTACCCATCCAGTTTCGCTTTTGGAATTATATGGGTCATTTCTTACAATCTTGAAACAGCTTCTTTGCTGAGTCTTTTAACTATATCTTGCCTATTCTTGAATTAGAATTGCTTCAGCAGATTTCTGCAAAATCTGTTGCGTAGTTTCATGTAACGTGTTCATCTCTCATCTGGGAATATCAACATAAATTCCTTAAAAAAAAAAAGAATCATCATAAATTTTTTCTGGTTTAGATCATTTCTGAATGTCCTCTTTGAGTATAAATATAGTAGTATTTTGGTCTATCGAAATGGTGTCAGCTCCTTAATTCCATCTGTTACAATTCATGCCATTGGCTGTTTGCATCAATAACCATGGACAAGGAATCAGTACTTGTTTCATGTCAGATTTCAGAAAGGGTCCTGACAATCCAATTGAACATCTTAGATTTATGTTGTCAAGAACATTTTATCTTGTCCAAACTTATTTAATCTAATGTAATGTTGATTTTTGCAGGTTGCTAATATTGAGAAGAAATGGCTAACACTAAGTTGCAACCACCTTTCATGAAAAAGGTGGCCAACCAGGCCTATCACAATTCCAGCTTTTCCCATGATTCACAATATAGAAATGGGGGCTTCCAGAGGAATGATGTAAATCCGAGACATCTGGCTTTTGCCACTTATTCCAATGCAGCATTACAGTATACAACGACACACATCCCTGACCTGCGATTGACTGCATCAACCACCTCCCAAGTGTTTGTTCATGCGCCATCAGAAAAGGGTCTTTCAAGCTTTGCTACTGATTTCCTTATGGGTGGAGTTTCTGCAGCCGTGTCTAAAACTGCTGCAGCTCCCATTGAACGCGTGAAGCTTCTGATCCAAAACCAGGATGAGATGATAAAGGCCGGTAGACTCTCTGAACCCTATAAGGGAATTGGCGATTGTTTCTCTCGAACAATTCGAGATGAAGGCATGATGTCATTGTGGAGAGGGAACACAGCAAATGTTATCCGTTACTTCCCTACTCAGGCCTGTTATTTCTTCCTATGCCGACACTTAAATTAACTATTTCCACTACTTCGACTTTCTTTTTGATTTTTCTCGTCTCATTCAGGCATTGAACTTTGCATTCAAGGATTATTTCAAGAGGCTTTTCAACTTTAAGAAAGATCGTGATGGCTACTGGAAATGGTTTGCTGGTAATTTGGCATCTGGCGGTGCAGCTGGTGCCTCTTCACTATTCTTTGTCTACTCTTTGGATTATGCTCGAACCCGCCTCGCAAATGATGCCAAGGCTGCAAAGAAAGGGGGTGGAAGGCAATTCAATGGCTTGGTTGATGTCTACAGGAAGACTCTGCAAACAGATGGAATTGCTGGGCTCTACCGTGGATTTAATATTTCATGCGTTGGCATAATTGTGTATCGTGGTCTGTATTTTGGAATGTACGATTCTTTGAAGCCAGTTATTTTAACTGGAAAGTTGCAGGTTAGTGCATCGCTTCCCTTCTCCTTCATATGGATCCTGTTTGATATTTTGATTCATGCCAAGGCTTTCTAAGAAAAAAAGTTCTCCTGTCTTCCTATGATGGTTACAGGATAGTTTCTTCGCTAGCTTTGCTCTTGGTTGGCTTATCACCAACGGAGCTGGCCTTGCCTCCTATCCAATCGACACAGTCCGCAGAAGAATGATGATGACATCCGGTGAAGCTGTCAAGTACAGGGGTTCCATTGATGCATTCTCTCAAATTCTCAAAAATGAGGGTGCCAAGTCCCTCTTCAAGGGTGCGGGTGCTAACATACTGCGCGCAGTTGCAGGTGCTGGTGTGCTTGCAGGATATGACAAACTTCAGATGATCGTCTTTGGGAAGAAGTATGGATCTGGAGGGGCCTAATTTAAGCTCATGTTTACTTTTGTCACCCTCATACATTACTAGGTTCAAGGTTGCTTGCTTGATCCTCCGAGTGGATGCCCAGGATCCGAGTTTCAAATTTTTAGATGAATATTGCTAGTAGTATATGGGACTCAATATGGAAGGGTTCCTGATGATCCTCTTATTTTCTTGCATCAGGATTTTTCCTCCATCTCCATTAATTATGCAAATTACAACCTTTTTTTTTTCCCTTAAAGGGACTGGCTTTCTATCCCGGACAAAAGATTGAGAGTTTCATATTTACATAATTTGGATTGACATTTTCCTTGGTAATTATTGTCGATCGTTTTATCCTCTTACCTTTTAGTTCGAAGGTACACGTACCCTAGTTATCTTTGTGATCCAATGACTGAATTGATTTACCACTTTACACTCTTAAACATTTGCCTACTGATAACAGTTACAGTGGATTTGCTCAAAATTCTTCCCTTTTGATTCCAAAGAGACAAGTGCCTGGGTAATGAAAACTATGAATTAAATTGGAAAATTATGCAAAGTCATTAGTTTAGATAATTGAAAGAAATTGATGAAACAAAAAAAAAAACTCTTTAATTGGAAGGGTGAAAACTTAAACCTACGAGTACAATTCTACAAATGAAGAGATTTGGGAATTAGGATAACAATCAAGTAGAGAGGGACACTTCATACCTTAGTTTTTTTTTTTTTTTGTTAAGGAAATACAACAAAGTAAATTACAGTACAAGTCTCGGGAAACGTAACCCGGACATATTCTCGGGAAGGATTAAGTGGCACCTTATGGGTGTAGTAGTAAATAATAGACGCCTATATCAAAATATGCTGCATACTTTGCTAGTCAGTCTGCGCATTTATTGCCCTCTCGGTATATATGTCGATGAGTAATAGTCCAATTACAAGCAAAAAGTTCGTTAATTCCCATGACTATAGGGTTGAGAGCCAGAGAACAAATGGCTGAGGAGGATAGGATCTTGATCACCGCTGTAGAATCGACTTTGGGCTCTATCCTACGATACCCCAGATGTCATGCGAGAGTAAGGCCTGAAAAACACCCCAGAGTTCTGCAGTCAGTGCTAAGCACCAGTCGAGATTGTGCGTAAAGCTGCCAAGCTCATACCTTAGTTTCTGTATCTTAATGAATGACTGAATATTGACTTTTATATCACAGTACCACAAAGTGCAAAAAATGAGATGAACTCAAGGTACAAAGAGATATAGAGTTAATGTGTCCTAACACTAGACCTCATCTTTAATTAATTATAAATGAAAACGAAAGATGTTGAGTCATGGAGGTGAAAGATTTGAGCAGCGGTTGGTATTACCTTCAAAAGTAAGCAAGTTGTAAGGACGTATATATATATATATGGCTTAGTTTTCAAGTAAGCGGAGCAAAGCTTGATAAAGTACAAACCAATCAAAACTCATCTTCGCGAGTTCTATTTCCGTTAGAATTTTGTTTTCTATTGTACCATTATGAAGTGTACTAGCCTTTCTATTTTACGTAAATAGCAGAATCGGTTGCTGCATTTACTTTTGGACCTGTATAGATTGTATTATAATTTCGGGAATGGCCTCGAAGAATTCCTTGAGTTTTTACATTTGGGAAGACAATATCGCATATTTCACAATAAGAAAATAACACAATCCGCGACGTTTTATTGTGAAGACTTTTACTTTTCGTGACGTTTAAAAAACATCATGAAAAGTTAAAACTTTTCACTACGTTTTACAAAAATGTTGCGAATTTGTAATACCTTTTGCGACGTCTTATCAATAAAACATCACAAAATAGAAACCACGACATTTTGTTGAATAAAACATCGTTGTTGGTGTGGTGGAAAATTATAACCGACGCTAGATAATAACCCAACCTATCATCTCCTAAACTAGCTACCCTAAGTGGTATCTTTGTCTATTGGTTAGGTATAGACGGTTCAGCCAAAACAACCTACATACACCTTGGATTTTTAATCCTTGATTCCTACTAGCCTTGTTGCTATAGAGGGTTTTCCACTACTGCTTGTGGTTTACCTGGAAACATAGCCAACCTTTGCATCTTTGTCAGGTGGATAACATTGATATTAGGTAAGAAAGGGAGTAAGAAGAGAGTTGCGTAAGAATCATGGAAACTTCTTTAGATCCAGTTCATTTATTGTCAAATTTGTCTTTGTCTAGTTTGTCTTATAGTGTGAAGCGTGTTTTATCAAACAAAATAGGAAATCTTGTAGAAGTTACTCATGTAGAAAATCGTGCTTATGAGTCTTCTTTACCACTGTTGAGTCCGTACAGTATTTATTCTCGTCGTTCTTGGACGAGAAATATTCGTAGTGTGAGGTCGAGTGTGTTGTCTACTACTAGACCTCGTGTGAAAGAAATCATTCAAAGTTTCAAATTGGAATAGTATAGTCTCAGATCTACAACTGCAGAACAATATGTAAAGCTGGAAATCCCTAAGGAGTTGATTGCCTTATGGAGAGAGCAGAACCATACACATCTACACTTTAGAGCTCTACGACTTGTTCTAACCTTACATGGAAGAAAAGGTATTCCGGCTACAGTCAAGATATCCCTTCTAGACACTGCCTACAAAATGTACCAGAATGCTCTTATTGGTACCTTGCTGACTACTCTTGACAGAGGAAGTGTCATCTTGACCATAACACCTGATTTCAACATCAGGTTGGATGATCCCACTTTGTCTGAATGACTACAAGTTCAGATCCAAATCACTGGAGCATATCAAGATCCCACAGCCATTATGGCTACTTTTCATCACCATATGATCTATCTTCTACATAATCATATTTTGGACATAAATTTTCCAAACTCTACTTCGGTTGCTCTTTACATGGTTGCTGATCGATCGAATGATCAGACTACTATCCTTCAGATCCCGAAGCAATTGCCTTCACAGGAGCTTGAAAAGTTGATGCCAACAGAATAGATTACCAGTTACTAGAAGATATTCCATACACCTCATCGACACTCTTTTCATACAACAACTCCTCCGATTCTGAAGACAATGAGAGATGGCTCAATCAAATCCATCTATGCACAGTCCAACGATGACACGCCTGGTCCATCAACATCAGGATTGATCCTGATGATCCAGCCTATTGAATAATCAGATCTATAATCTAGGGCTAAAAGCTTTAAAATCAAGCCCGTATTTTCTCATACGAAAGGTAAAGATGGTCCTCCAATCCATTATTTCAAATGTAATGGAGATCTAGTCTATGTCAGTCATCATCGTAGACACTTTTTATGGGATGTCGACCCATTCATGTGGAAACTAGATTGTGAGATCTGTCTCAACCCTGAATCAGATAGTGATGATGATCCAAGATATCAACGGAGAAGGAAGAAGAAGCCAAAGCCAAAATCCCGGTGCTTACCTTCTCAGTATCATCCTCTTGGTGATGATCCAGATCAAGACAATCTAAATGGTCTATTGATGATAGAAAGATCCAGACCAAGGTCTCTAAAGGAGATGCTTAGGTCTTCTAAAACATGCAGATCTACTAAAGGATCTTGTAGATCTTTGCCAGCAATTCTTGTTTAACCTCCTACTCCTATGCCCTGTATAATGACAAAGCCAGACACGGATAACTTTCCTCAATTATCCAGGAGTACTGATGAATCACAAAGGGTTATCTCTAACCCGTACATCAGAGCCACGGGAATTACTTCACATGGTACACCCATGTCAAACCCTTCTGATGAAGTTCTCAACTGGCAGACACATAATGCGGTAGCATAGAACAAAGTTTTGAGAAGGATTGATTCTAAGCTGGATGGAATTAGTTAACAAAACTTTGCTATGCACAAGAAAATCGATTATGTTTCGGGACAGATACAAATGATGTATCGGTCTTACAAATCCCAGATTCAGCGTCTTGATGCTGGACTCAAACAATACATCTCTTCCCATTATATGGTGCCAGAATTCGACGTCAAAGTTCATGAGATATATAAGACACAAAGGACAGTACAATAAATGGAAGCTGATATGCATGCGGATTAATCTAAATAGATATATGGCTCATCCTCTTTGGATTTTCCAAACACACAACCATCATATCCCTCTCCTATGTATCAACGGTATCCAGAAAAAGTTGACTATTCAAAGGTATTCAAGTTTAATTATCCTTTGATTAGACAGTACATACATCCTCAGACATCTTGATATGTGCTTAATTGTTCATATATTTAATCATTTAAACTTAGCGATTATTGGCACAAAAATGATTAAAATACTCACTTTAATTCATATTTGATGTTAGGTACAATTTGGGAGCATAGAAATTAAAGTGAGCCAAAAAGTATCCCATTTGGATCATTTTCTGAAGATTAATTTCTACTTGTTTTCATGGAAGAAGAAGAAATTAAAATGAGCAGAATTGGAGGGGCGTTAATAAAAGTAGAAGCAACGTGGAAGGAACAACAGCTAGCGCAAGGTTTAAGAGTGGAGAGCAAATCAACGCAAGAAACACATAAGATTAAATGAGCAGTTGAACACGTACAGGAGGCAGATGTGGCGTCAATTAGAGAGCAATTCAACAACAGGTGCTAAGAGGCTGAAATGAGTGCAGTGGCCAATTACAATCGAAGCCAAGAAAAGCAGCTACGTGGACTAATGCAGCAAGGTCACGCAAATCAAGCTGAAATAAATCAGGAGTAATGTCAAATAGAGGGACCCAGCAGCATGTTAAGATAATTGTCTAAGCTAGACAGCTGGAGGTTGCGTGGATTACAAGAGGGAATTCACGGGTAGCTAAGGGACATGAGCAACCTCATTCCTCAATGACTAAAACGGTGGATAAGAATTAAATCATGTGAACGGGTGTGACGCACAGCTGGAGGGCAGCCAAAAGACGTTGGTGAGGACAAAAACAAGAAATTGAAGACACAGCACAAAAGACCAGCGTTAAGGCAACATGTATGAGTAATTTAAATCCAAGGAAGAGGGACCCAGCAGAAACAATATTCAAATGATCGTTGGGCCAAATGCAAGATGAAGTGGACAACAATTAAAGTGACCAATAGGATGATGTGAGGAGCATATAGAGAGGATTTAAAAGCAATCAGCAGCATGAATTCACAATAGTGGGAGGATTGAATAAATTACGCAAGTCAAGTTCACAACAGCTGGAGCATACCTACACAAGTCAAGAAAGCAGCCAATAATAAAGGAGGTGGCATCTTAATTGGGAGGACAGGAGGCGGCAACACGTGGAGATGCAATAAGCTGAGCTAGAGACAACAAAAAGCGGAGGAGAAGCAAGCCCTTGGAAGCAGACGGATCTGACGCAAAATCAGGGGTGAAGACAGCTGGGAGTATGGAGAAAAATCGAGAATGCAAATGAGCTGAATGGGAGGAGGAATTAACGCACAAAGATAAGCATCAGCATGGACGTGGAAGACAACAGCAACTTTGAGAAGTTGACAGCAGCAGCCATCAAGCATGGATTTTAATAGGAGCGTGACTTTGGGAGGCGGCAGCAAAGAGACACGCGTGAGACAGAGAAAACAAACAAAATGCAGATCACGCAACACAGTTGGCTGAGGATTTTGGAAGACGTAAGGCACATAGAGAAACGATGCAGCGTTGATAGAAAAGGGGTTCGAAATTTACTCTTGAATTTTTTTTTAGCTCTCACCACCAACACTTCACCAACATTTTTTTCATTGTTTTGTTCCATTTAATTCTCCATCAACCAACTCCAGCAACTCTTCCATCTTCCCTTACACACAAGCCTTCAACACCAACTTTCCATAAACCCAACATC
>JANZLX010000211.1:17217210-17228343 GCA_025531955.1 Erythroxylum orinocense | reverse complement strand
GCCTGTAGCCCACGCCTCTCCTCTGTTTGCGCTATTGCTCTTTGCCTCCACTGTGCTTGATGGGACAAATAAACCTCTAGGGTTATTTGTCCCAGCCAACTGGTTTGTGTCTACTACTATAGCAGTGGTGAGTCTAGGTCGATTCCACAGAAAATGTGTGTAAAGTTTATGAAACGAAATTAACCAGTGTTTAGGTTTAAGGGGGTTTTGGATTTTTGGAATAAGAAAATAAAATGAAACTAACTAATAAAAACAAATTAAAGAAAACATGAAAAATAATAAAGGTGGGAAATTTGGTAGGGACCCGGTTCTTTGGTTTAACCTTGACCTACACCCTGACTAAGCATATTTTATTAATTTGTTGTTCTTTAACCTCTCTTAGCAACTATTAATCGTAGGTTAATAATTAACCCAAGTTTTCCCTTAGGTTTTGTTTAATCAAGATACAATCGTTAATTAAACTTAACTACCGAACAACCTAACATACGATCTTTAGATTTAATTAGGCGGTAGCATTATGAATTAGAAAAATCGATTATTCAAGGCAACAATCACATACAATGCGTCATTTAACCTAGGTCATGTTATCTCTAATGATTATGAATCATTAGTCGCTACATATATATTTCAACATAACAATTACAGATTATATCGAAATTATTGCAATCGGTTTGAAATTAATGATTCAATGAACGCGTTAAAATCATCAATTTACAATACCTAACTGGTTCATACACAAATAACCTAACAATAAAGAAAATCCGATTATCCATACACAATACCCAAATCAATTAATATAAGATAACACAATCAATTCCTAATGAGAGAAAAAATAATAAAATAATATTAAAATTACCTAACCCGGATTGTTGGCATCGATGTCACCTCCGAACCGGCGTCGGGGTTTCTAGGTCTTCATCTCTATTTTTATGCTCCAACCTAGGTCATTTGTGCTCCGTTAGCTCTCTGCCGCAGCTCCCTTCGCCTACTGTAGCTTGGATGGGACAAATAAGCTCTCTAGTTTGTGGTCCACTTTCACTGCACACTGCTACTTCAAGCCAGCTCTCAGCCAAGTGGAAGCCGTAGCTGCCTGTAGCCCACGCCTCTCCTCTGTTTGCGCTATTGCTCTTTGCCTCCACTGTGCTTGATGGGACAAATAAACCTCCAGGGTTTATTGTCCCAGCCTTCTCGTTTGTGTGCCCCCCCCTAAGTGTTTGATTTTTGCGTTTTAAGTAAAACACACAATGTCTGCGTTGTCTGCATTTTATGTAAAACGTTGTGCTCATATTTAGCGTGAAACGCCTTCATTGCATGTAGTTGCTCCATCCTTAATTATGCACTCGCGTTTCCTCTTTAGCGTCATAGTCTCCTGCGTCGTTTTTGGCTGATTCTTTGGTGTCGTTTAGCTATTTGCTTGGCTGCTCATTTGCTTCACCATTGTGCTCCCAACATTCGATTCTTTTCTTCGTCTCTTCATTTTTGTTGTCTTTTTAATTTTCTTTGTCTTACTCCATAATAACAAGTAAAAATTGATCTTTGAAAAATGACTTAAATGCAATACTTTCAACTCACTTTAATTTCTTTGCTGTCAAATTATACCAAAAATTATATATAAATTAAAGTGAGTATTTTAAATAATTTCATGTTATTAATCGCTAAGTGTAAATGATTAAATATATCAACAATTAAACACATATCAATTTTTCCCACACTTAGTTTTTGTTGGTCCTCGGGCAAAACATCCAAATTAAGCTCAAAGACCTGAAACATTTACTCAATTCCCATATTTTTCAAGACAATATAATCATAATTAAAGATAAGTGACTTTCAAACATCATAGTAAGAAATCAACATTCCAAGCTTTTACTCATGATCAATCAACATTCAATATCTTCAAAAACTGAGCAATCTAATGGTAAACTAAAAAAATGTGTTTAACTAAAATATATCAATTGGTACACTCAATACCATTCATGATCATGACAATCCATAACTTTGTATATCATTTCGTTTCTCTACCACTATGTTCACTTGTAAAATCACGAATCAAAGGACTTTTTAAGGTTGTAATATGGGCAAAGGTAAGGTGAGATATATTTGGGTCAAATAGCATAAAAGTCATCAAAGATAGTGAAACAAAGCAACACTAATCAAAAACTGAGTACCGTCAGCTATGACAAATGCAACATTTATATTTCACAACCCCATTCAACTCTCACGCACAAACCACATGAAGCATATACTAATCTGAAGGAATCACTAATACGATTTATGCCAATGAAATCACAAGAGTGAACCTTCCAAGCCAACATTTACCTCATATTCAACACGCTCAAATAACACATTCATTACAACTTTAGGAAGATGCATCAACCATAAAAAACTTTTCAACACATATGTAATTCTTCCTTGATAAATTTATTTTAAACAATTTTTTCATTCTTTTTTTCTTTCTCTCTTTTTTTTTCCTCTTCTTTCTCTTTTTTTCCCTCTTCTTTCTTTCTTTTTCTTTCCCTTTTTTTGCTTTTCTCTTTTCTTTCTTTGTTTTCCTCATAAAGGTTTAAATAAACTACATCAACATGAGAAATTCAATGATAAGACATAACAAAATATCCCAACATTAACCAACCCTCACATATATACACCCCCATACTTAGAATTTTGTATATCCACAAACTCAACAATCACAAATGTTCCACTAGCTTTATGACTTGGGTAGGACATTTGGTTAAGTTTAAAAGCATAAAATGTGGTTTATACAAAAAGAAAGGTATAAAGCTCAAAGGGGATTAACAAGGGGAAAATCATATCAATAGGGTAGGTTATTTGACTAGTGTAGCTTATGAAAAACAAAGAATGCCTAATCATATCCATGTTAATGCATGTGATAAAAATGTGGTCTCGAATATAAAATCAATGCAAAATCAGGACGTACATATCATGAAGGTCACATATTATCAAAAGGCAATGAGACTGATATGGATGTATCAGTCAAATAAGACTTAAAATCTCACCAGCTTTGTCTACCATTAGTCACTACTCTTGTAAAGACAATGCATATCGACCAATCATAAGAGTAAAAGTACATGCTAAAGTTGCTATGAAATTCTCTAGTCAATCCATACTCTAATCATGATTATATAATCCCAGAAGCAATGGAAAACGAGAAAATGTTTGTTTCATTTGTTTTATTCTTTCTCTCATTTTGATTGAAAACTTAAAAATAAGTAAAACAGACAAATTCAAAAACACACATGCATATAAAAAATAATAATACGAAAATGGAAAAGAAAGGAAATTTACTTCCTTTGGTTTGTCTCCCAAGAAGCACCTTTATTTAGGGTCGCTGGCTCGGCTCCTTCTTCTCCTCACGTGACAAAATTATGATCTTCATGTATCATATGCGGCTCCTCTACGTGAGGTAGTTCCGGATTGGGCCTTAATTGACCATCATCCTCCTTCAACATCTTCCTTATCCTCAGCTTCTCAATCCCGACTGAGTTCATACATTCCGAAAATATTTTGAACGTCTTTTCACCCTTTTCTTTATCATTTAACTCATCCAATCTATTATGTAAAGGTAAAGAGTTAGTTTTAAAAATAATTATGGACTCAATACTTACCTCCGAGCTAAAAGATGTGTCATTTGTAGCTTTGAGCTCCTTCTCCACTTCTTCGACACAAACAATTCGTTGAGGGTTGACTTCAAAATTCTCAAGCTCCTCATCACTTTGCAAATTTTCAACACAAACGTCAATTGGGTACATCTCGGGTTGATACGGCTGCTCCTCTTCGCTTTGCAGTTCTAAGCGATCAAGATGCATTGCCATCTGACCCATTAGTTGTTCCATCCTTTGTTGCCTTGCTTTTGTATCCTAATGAAATTGCAAATTGTTAGCAACAAGTTTGTTAACCATTTCTTCTAAAGATGCACCCGAACGAAGTTGGCTTGCTTTTGTCTCTTGTTGAAATTCTTGCATTTCCTGCTGCATATTGTGCCGTGTAGAAATTGCAAATTGTTAGCAATCATAGTATTAACAAGTTCTTCTAAAGATGCAAGTGAATTATGTTGACTCTCCGGATCTTGGGAGCTAGAATATGTGTCTTTGGGAAATTGTCCTCCATCCTTCTGGAATTGTAGAGTATTCTCCTGAAATTTTTGCACCATATTACTTAACTCTTCCAGAGATGGATCGGAGTCATGATAGGAAGCTTTTGGTTTGTATGAGAATTGTTGTGCATCCTGTAAACTATCATGGAAGTAATTCTGATGATTATTCCATCCATAACAACAGTTACGTTGATCAGTCTAAACATTGTTATAGGATTGAGAATATGAATTATAAAAGAAATTACTTCCGTCCATAATGAAAAAAAAAATTCAAACACAAAATAAGAAAATGAAAAGATCACCAAATAACAGAAAAGAAATCACTTACGTACAAATATATACAGAACACCAATTAAATCACAAACAAAAACTAAAACACCACACTCCTTGGCAATGGCACCAAAATTTGACCACGTGCCGTTACGCTAGTCAAAATAAGATAACTAGATTACTACTGTAGCAGTGGCGAGTCTAGGTCGAACCCACATAGAGTGCGTGTAAAGTTTATGAAATAAAAATTAATTGGTGCTCACACTAATGGGGGGCTTGGAATTTTGGAATAAGAAAATAAAATAAAACAAACTAATAAAAACAAATTAAAGAAAACATGTAATAAAATGATAAATGTGGAGAATTCAGTAGGGATCCGGTTCTTTGGTTCAATCTTGGCCTACACCCTAACTAAGCATATTTTATTAATTTGTTGTTCTTTAACCTCTCCTAAAAATTATTAATCGTGGGTTAATAACTAACCTGAGTTTTTCCTTAGGTTTTGTTTAATCAAGATACAATCGTTAATTAAACCTAACCACCAAACAACCTAGGATACGATCTCTAGATTAAATAAGGCAGTAGCATTACGAATTAGGAAAACCGATTAATCAAGGCAACAACCACATACGATACGTCATTTAACTTAGGTCATGTTATCCTTAATGATTACGAAGTCGCTACATATGAATTTCAACATAACAATTACGGATTATATCGAAATTCTAGCAATAGATTTGAAATTAACGATTCAATGAACGCATTAAAATCATCAAATTACAATACCCAATAGGTTTATACACAAATAATCGAATAATAACGAAAATTCGATTATCCATACACAAAGCCCAAATCAATTAAAATAGGATAACTGAGAGAAAGAAACAATAAAATAATGAAAATAATACTTAGCCCTGGTCGTCGGTGTCAATATTACCTCCGAATTGGTGTCCACATGTTTAGCCCTTCATAAGTAGTTTCTGAAAAATTGCTTCAACTACCATTCCAATCCCTATCCGAAAATCCCTAATTAACTCCCTACTTTCACTACCCAGCACTACTGCTTGATTTGACAATTTAATGTCTCTCGGCTCATTTAAATCCTCCTAGCTTCTTGCTCCTCAGTGCTTCTACATTGCTTCACCGTAACATGACTGGCCCAGCTGCTGGAGCCTTACGAAGCAGCAAGCCACGCTTGCTCTCTTCGCCGCGCCTCACGTCTCCGGCACCCCAGTTGCTGCGCAGTACTCTGCTTTGTTTCCCCCCTCTACTGTTGCTTGACAAGACGAATAAAGGTCTACATCCCACTTAAAACATTTGCTTCTCTTCATTCTTCGCTGCTTTCCCTTGACGCTGCGTTTTTGCTCCTTTCTGCACTGTTTCTCCTGCTTTCTAAAACACACAGCATGTGCGTCATTCACGCCCCCTTGCGCTACTATGGCCTCTTGCGTCATTTTCGTAGCTGCTTTCCTTTGTGCGACGTCGTTCTGCTATTGCGTGTGTCTCCTTCACGTTGCTTCCTGGACGCTAAACGCAGTTGTTGTTGTTCCAAGCTGCATTGTTTTTGGCTTTTTATGTGATGATTTTAATTTGCTCTTCTCTAAAACCTTGCTGCTTGCCCATTTAATTTGCTCTCCAAGCCTCGCCTCCTGTTGCGTTACACGCTGCATGCTTGATAATTTAATTTTGCTCCACCTCTTTTCCCTGTGCGTTGCCTCTTGTTACGTGTTGCCTTCTGCTTTGTTGTTGCACCCATTATGTATCTGCTTTGACAATTAAGATGTAACTCAATTAAAACTTTGCGCCCCTTACTTTCCTTTTTCTCTTAGGACGCGGCGTTTTGCATTTTTCTCATCTTTTTCTTAAATTACTTTTAATTCCCCTATTTTGATTTTTCTTGTCTTTCCTTTTTTTTCTTCTTCCTCTATGAAAGCAAGTAGATATTAATTTTCAGAAAATGACTCATATGTCGTACTTTCGACTCACTTTAGTTTCTTTTCTTTCGAATTGTACCTAAAATCATATATAAATTAAATTGAGTATCTTAAGCATTTTTATGTCAATAATTGCTAAGAATAAATGATTAAAAATATCGACAATTAAGCACATAACAATTATAAATATCATAATGTCATTGGTAGGTAGTTATATTTTTCTTGACTTAATATAATAAACTCTAGAAAATTGGACATATTATTTTATAATAGTAAAGTTATGATTAGAGTATCATTCTTATGAGAATCTAATAAATGCTAACTCTAACTCTCCTATTATAATCTAATCAACAATAAGATTATATTTTGATTTAATCTAACCTTAAGCTTATTTGAAGCAAATTAAGATTCAACTTGAAACAAATCAAAGCATTCGTTCTATGTAATGAAACGTCTATATAAGAATTTCACTAGCATCATCTTATATTCATGATTTAGTTTTTGTGGTGATTATATGATTTGCACCAACAACTTTCCTATATGTATTTCCATCTTTCAATCGTCAACCACCTATCTCTTGATTGATTAACTAATATTTCTATCTGATTAAAACGTCTAAAAACATATTAATATGTATGAAACTTCATATGGTTTAATGCTAATACCTCAAGAATCATGTATGTTTATTTCTAAGATCTCTTTTAGCTTCCAATATCAATACTTAGATTAATCTACAAACAAGTTCTTTCAAGCTTTTATATGCAAATTAAGATAATGGTTTTAATTACTAGTTATTGTCAAATCAGTATTAAGAACAATATAGATATTTCATAAGTATAAAGATATTTTATAAAATCACTGAAATCAATCCATATCAAAACAACACTAAGGTTCCTCCTATTCTCGATATCAAAATAATTTAGTCACTTATCATCCTTGAAAAATAAAAAAATAAAGATATACAGAAAACATAAGAAAAGGATAGGTTATATGATGTAATCTAAATATTTTGATGTCCTTCATTTTTATGGGATAAGTTTATATCTCTATATTTATTTTGAAGAAGGTTATAGAGTGTTGTCCTCCTAAACTTAGTTTTAATCTTTAAAGATTTATTTTAAAAAAACTCCTCTTTTTAGGGTTTCTATCACTCTTTACATAAATTTCTCCACTACAAACATGGTTTTAGAAACAACTATATCCTAGGTCGCGTCTCACACTGAAACTTCACTTTTTTATCTAGAGAGGAACAATGACTCTAACATGCTTATTTTTAGGTTGTATACTTTATTATAATTACATCTCCATATGACACAAGCTTTGACCTATCCGTGTATAAGAACTTGTTCTTACACCATGATTATGGAGAAAAGTACAACCTAGTACATGTATCAGTTATTCAGTCACCATGGAGTCCAGTATAGATATTTTTGTTTCATTATAGAAGAGTAGAATTCTACCATTCGTATGAACTTCATAGTTGTGTAATAGCTTTTAAAATTTAGGCAAAAGGTTTTTAAGATGACAGTTAGGTTCTTTGATTATGGATTCAATTATACCTATAACTATAGTCGTATTCTCTAACAAAACATGCTTAAGCATGAGCTTTTTATCAAGGGAATTTAGAACTTTGATGTTATAGAGCTACATCCTAAGTCAAGGATCTCTTTTTATTGTTTGATTTCCTTCTAGTCATAGTTTTCATGTACTGTGTTTTAGTGGTGTAAAAGAGGTACTTTCTGAAGGGTTGGAGTATCTTTTCTAGTGGCAGGTTCTTTTTGGTTGGTGTTCATAGGCTTAAGGCTATTTGGCAGGTTCATAATGAAACTATTATGTTGTTTATGATTGCAATTGTTTATGTAATTAAAGACAAGTTGAATTGAGAACTTGGAAGAATAGTACTATATTAGAGACTGAACCTTCAGATTGTGAGGCATCGGTCGTTGTATCTTCTTTGGATAAGTTATCTTCTAGAGAGCTGAGGTAGATTTTTTTCTCCTAAAAGATCTTGTGAATATCCTGATTTGAATATTCTTCAAGAAGGCTTCCATATTTTCTTGGTAGGTTTCCATGCATAGGCAAGGAGATGTCTCAGGGCATCAACAGCCACAAATACTCTTGCATAATTTATTTTACTCACTTTTGTTGTCGTTTGATCTAGACAGAGAGTCCAACATAACTAGCTAAATGACTTAAGCCTGCTATGGTTTAATATTCAAGTGGTATCTTATGGATGCACATTCAAATAGGGACATTTGACAGTTTGATATCTTCAATGTTAAGACCAGGTGAACAGTTTTGAAATAAAATGGGTTTGTTTTGGGCATACCATCGACCAAGTTCCAGGAATGTTTTTATTGAAAATCTATCATGGAATATGAAAAAGAAGTTTTCTTGATCATTTATGATGATCTCTTTGAAGCCTAGGTTTTTCCAGTTTGATATAGTCCAAGTTTTCATGATTGGATATGACACATTTTTCTAGGAAAAAACGAATAAGAGTTGCGTCTATATTTTAGCTCCAAGTTTCGAGGCCTCTAGAGATGGAGAAACAATAGGAGAGTCAGACAGATTGCTAGGAGGGACAAAGCTTAATTTTGTCAAAGAGCCCAAGTCACCTACAACCTGTGTCCACGATTTCCTGATGGATTCAGAAAGTAGTTGAGGGGAGGTAAGGTTAGGAGTTGGAGGTGTTAAGTTTGTAGTAAAAGGATTTAGAGTGGAATAGGATATAATACATACAGACCAATGGAATTGCAATGTAAGAGGAATGACCATAGTGGAAGACAACATTCCAAATTATTGGCCAAATCCAAATGAAAATGACAAGGTTATATGGCTCATGCATAAATTAGGGAACTTTACCAACAAGTCCTACCAAGAGATTTATATATCACATGGTCAAAAAGTTCAATGGCATAGATTAGTATGGAATGAGATAAGGTTTTCAAAAGATTCCTTCAATGTGTTGCTAACCATTAGGAGCTAACTCAGCACCAAGGATGGGCTAAAAAGTTATTTGAACAATATTAATCCAATCTGCAAATTATATAACTAGCAGAAAAAGTGTGTTGAGCATCTCTTTTCCCAATGCTAATTCACCAATAAGCTCTAGAGGAGGATACCACATCTCTCTAATATATATTATTCGGTTTAGGAATTACTTCTCACAAACTTAACATAACAGATTATAGGTTTTTGAAATTAGCTTTTTTATGTGAAATCTATGTAATATAGAAGGAAAGAAATGACAAAATATTCAACCATAAAGCACTATAGGACCAGACTTGGCTTATCACACAATTGCTTATATGTTCAATCATTATCTCAAATACTATGAGGCTGCATCTGAGTTTAAAACAATCGAAAGATGGAAACTCCCTCAAGATAACACGTAGATGAAAGGGTTCCTTAATCAATGTTACACTAAACAACCAATAGGCTCTCCTACAAATCTTAATGACAGGTTTTATAAAAACGGGACGATTCTATTTCGTCAAATACCTAGTGAAAAACTCCTACTTTCCTTTCATTATAGTAAACTACTCCTGGCTCTTCAATCATTTAGTAATCAGAGTCACTCTTTAATAAATGATCATTATAAGTCATACTCAATAGGATTGGATCAATCTTTTTTTCTTTTTTGTCATTAAAGAGCCAACAAAGACTAAAGCTTTTAACTAGTTAAATATTTCTAGGTTCCTGTCTTTGTAAAACCTAGCTCCAGTAGCACTAGCTCTCTTGAGCATTCCATGTATAATTTTTCCGACTCTTTTAGGAAATAAAATTTATTTAATTACTAAAAAGATATATTCAAACGTATAGTTTGAGATGCAATAATGCATTTGTGTATGTTTATATGTACTTTTATGTGTATATTAATTAATAGAGGAAACTAATTTGTGCTGCTATGTTAAGAATACGCATTTTTATTCACGCTCTCAAACAAGATGAGTAGATGTAGTCCAAGGAATTGGATAAGAAATTAAAGATAAATATGATATCTGCGGACAATAGCAAGAGAATTTAAGAACCAATAGCAGTTTGTAATTTGTATCATCCATTCACGCTCTCAAACAAGATGAACAGGCATAGTTCAAGGAATTGGATCAGAAATTAAAGATAAATATGATATATGCGTACAATAACAAGAGAAGTAAGAACCAAAAGTAGCTTGTAATTTGTATCATCCATTGACAGCGGAATCTACATCTAATCGATGCATGATGCTGGTTTGGTCATTGGTTCTTGAGGAAAATAGCTCGACCAAGATAAGCTGCTTATCTCGGAAAATTATTATTCTGCAGTAGTTTATAAGAGGCTGCAAATTAAAGTAAAATAGCCTAAATTAGTTTGGAGGCACATAAAAATGCTCAGATATTGAATTGCCTTCAATTCTTATGTTAATACTTACATAAATTTAGTTTGTCTAGTAGACAATAGGAGCTGGTGGAGAGCTCTAATAGTACTTGGGAGGAGGCGGAGGAGGAGACTTGTAAACGTAAGGAGGTGGAGAAGATGGTGAGGGTGAGGGTGAGGGTGAGGGTGATCGTGATGGTGATGGTGATGGTGATGGTGAAGCTGACGGAGGAAGTGGTGACTCATAGATGTAGGAAGGAGGAGAGGAAGGAGAGGGAGGAAGCGGGGATTTGTATTTGTATGGTGCGGGTGGTGAGAGTGAGGGAGGAGGTGGAGACTTGTAAATGTAAGGAGGTGGAGGTGACGGAGAAGGTGGTGGTGGAGACATATAAATGTAAGGAGGTGGAGGTGATGGAGATGGTGGTGGTGGAGACTTGTAAATGTATGGGGGTGGGGGTG
>JANZLX010000211.1:17201004-17213698 GCA_025531955.1 Erythroxylum orinocense | reverse complement strand
TTATTATTGCTATTATATATATATATATATATGTATATATAATAGTAATAAATTGACATAAATATAACACAGATATATTTTTTAACGATGTTATATATGTATATATATTTCCCTACAATAAATATAAATTGCAGAATATGTTTGTATAAGTTGAGCTTTATCTCTTCCTTTTTTATTTTATTATTATAATTAGTAGTATTATTATTTTCAAATTCTTTTTTTAATGTGATTATTATGATTACTTTTGTACTTCAGTATATTACTTATTATTAATATACTGAATTTTTTTATTAAATTTACTATTCTTATTATTATTATCTTTATTATTCTCTTCTCATGTTTTTTTTATTATTGGCAAAATTTGTATTATATATAATAGGAATAATACTATTTACATAAATATATAAAATAATACAAATCAGTAATATATATATTTGTTATTATATTTATATATATAATCATAATAATATTAAGTATTATTATTATTATCATTAGAGATGGATGTCTCTCTCGTACAAATACACGATAGCGATATCGCTGATTTAATACCCCAAATCTTGTTATCATGCATTTGCACGACAACGATTTTTGCTATTCATTCTCCCTTCAATCAGAAGTTGCTACAGTGCATAACTACACAAGCAATAAATACAGACAATGTAAATTTCATTACGTATTTATATTATTTATTATTTAATTATTAATTTAAATTTTTCTTATTTATTATACAATTTAAACATTTACTTATAATTTAATTAACAAAAGTTTAATTTCACGGGACATTTTTACTGCACAAAATGCGCAGAATTACTCTACTGGTAACAATACAAGGAGGGGCTTGGCATTCACTGAATCTATTGTCGAGGAACAACTAAAAAGGAGTGCGTTGGAACCCCAAGATGCACCGTTTTAATCACAAAACATCATTAACTAGCAGCATTAGTTTCCCAACTTCTTCCATGCTATAGACGAAACAGACTCACTCGCGTCGCGCATATTCAATCAATCTTGATTTTCTTCTATTTGTATTCCAATTTCAGCAGTTTTACAAATTTGTCTGTGGCGTGTCTTCTAAAAGGAAATGTGTGGACTCCGGAGTGAAGAATGTACATGATGGTATAGTATTAAATGCGAACATACCCAAATGGAAAATTTACTGCAGCTATTGCCACATCAGACACTTAGCTTGGGCCTGAAATCAGAGCTTGTACAACGGAGGGTGAATTCATCTAAACAAGCCATACGAATACGTTCCGGTGTTGCTGGACTATCAAGAGGAAACCATTCATTATGTCCTGCTTCTGTTCTTGCGGCGGCAATAGCATCTTTGATGGCGAAAAAGACAGCCGAAGCAAGGAAAAATGGAGGCTCCCCAACAGCTTTAGATGAATGGATGGCCTTTACATTTGGATGACCCTGTCAATTAACAAACATAAAGAAAGCACACAATGAAACTTAAGAAAATTTCATTATGGAATCCCATATCTAATGCTTTTATCCAATTGATGTAATAAATAGAGTTACAAGGAGATAGCTTTTGAAATGATTTCTTCCTAAACAACCGATAACTGTTAGCTCACTATTTGTCGGAATACTTGCACACGAAACACTTTTTCCCTTATCCGAATCCCCAACAACCCTGTTTTCTTTTTCTAATCAACTGGTGGTCCCTTATCAAGCTGGAAGATCAGCAACCTCCTTAGTGAGATAAAGGAAATCCATAAAACACAACTTGATTGAGACCTAGTAGCATCTAACTTTTCATTGTGTGATCTGGTGCCGAAATGAGAAAATCGAATTTTAAATATGGTCTGATATTATATAGACCTTTTAAATTGAATAATTTGTTTTCTTCTGGCAAAGAATATCCAGTTAAGTGAAACAGCATTCTTTTTATGGTTGTTTCTAGTCTCAGCCTAACTGCTTTAGAGATGTGGTACTCCATAAAGAACAAGGAAGACAATCTTTCAGTAAAAATGAGGATACAGAAGAGCAAGTAATTAGCCAAATTTTCCAGGTATCCAAGTTCCCAGGAATTGGTAGGCAATAGAATACTTACCTTTAAAAGTGAAACATGGAATTTGAAGGGTGTATCATCTAGGGAAGGTATCTTGTAACTTCCAGGTCCACTTGTAAACAAGCAGCCTGGAGGAATCCACTTATGAGCGACATCCCCCCACTTTAATTCTTCAAGAGCTACCCAACCCAGACCTTGCATAAATGCTCCTTCAATCTGAGTTAAGTAGGAGTAAAGAGGTTATTAGGAAAGACAAGAAAAAGATGTTACCAAAGATAAACAAATTCCCCAACCTTTTAGGTACAAAGCTGTTTAGTTGCTCATACTTGGATTGCATAAACTATGAAACTTGAATGAACTTTAAGATGACAAGGTTATGGAGTTGGAAAGATGGAGTATTCAGAGACGAAGAATATGAGAAAACTAGATACCTGTCCGACATCAATGGCCGGATTGAGAGAGTAGCCAAGATCCAATATAATATTTGCTATCCTTGTGTGGAAATCTCCCGTTAATGTATCAACTTCAACCTCAGCAAATGCAGCCCCATAGGTAAAGTACCGAAAGGGGTTTCCTTTACCAGTTGTCCAATCGAAGCCAATTTCAGGCGTAATGAAAAATCCATGAGCAGAAAGGTCTATTCGGTGTGCATAGCATGCACTGGCCAGCTATGAACATTAAAGAAGACAATTAATTTCCCAACAGAAAACTCAAGGACCACTTGGAAATAAGGAAACTAGTAACTGAATAAAGCCATGCAAATGATGACCCATATATTTTTCCCTTTCATACAATATACTTTTGACATAAAATCAATGCCAAACCTCCCATAAGTAGAATACTATATCAAATTCGCAATCATGAAATACATTTTGCCCTCTCTGGAATAATCCAAATGCAAGGAGCTATTTTATGAGATTCCATTTCTCATCTTGTCGTTGAAGTAATAGCCTATATGCTGTGATTACTAGTACCTCTAGATTACCCGTTCATAACCAGCATGATATATAGCAACATTAAATTGTTGTAGCTGGTGCCAATCCTTAAAGAAAGTGATGACTACATAATCACATCTACTTCAAAATCAAACAGAAACTTTCTTTCAGGTGTACATTAGGCATCTGATGAGAAGTCTGAAAAGGAAAGCAAATGCGCAAGCAGGTAAAAGCCGGTTATTTAAGATGTGCATTTAGTATGTACCACAGAGAGATTGATGGAAGAAACAAGGATAAAACTAGAAACCAGAATACCTCCGCAAAAGAGCTGAAATTATGTTTAGATGCAACAGGCTCCATTCGTGCCTTTATCTGCTCACATGCATCCAGAACTGCTGCTCCATACATATCAGAGCTTGCAGAAGCTGCTGTTGGTGATGCATTGGGTACCTAAATGGCAGCAAAGAATAAATTGACCAGCCACTGAAATATAGACCATGATGCCAAATACTGCTAAAATTCCTTAGGTCCCATGCATTACCCACCCCTTCCCTTTGTTGGGCATTTTCGTAAAATTTGATACCCATACAAAATCTTCAAATTTGTTTCATCATTGATGCCTAACAAATGAAAAGGTGATGCTTTTAAGCTAGTTCAGCTTTCATAAAATGCAAGCTACAAAATCCTGTGTCCTCTAGCATTAAACCCATGACCCTCTTAGGACTACCTTGTCTAGTTTGTTAAACTTCACTCAGGCCATCTTGTAGAACAGGTTATATTGACAGATTGAATCCATACAGAAGTCCCAAAATGATTCTAAAAGTGGGAATTTACATGATGGATTTGGTTACTAAATCAATCTTTCAGAAAAGGAGCAGCATCAAGCCCTAGGTTTGCAATGCAGTACCTTATCAGTGCTTGTCTCTGAAATGAACACTGAAGTAAGAGGGATATTGAATGCAGATGCAGCAACTTGAGCAACTTTGGTATGCAAACCTTGGCCCATCTCAACTCCTCCATGTGTAACCAGAACAGTTCCATCCGTATAGACGTGAACAAGAGCACCAGCCTAAATCAATAAGAAAGCACATCAACAAAACAAGGGCTCACTAATATCCACAACAGATGCTAGACCGTCAATTATTTTTCACTTGAGACACCAATGCAATTCCAGTGAGAACTTGAGTATTACAATATGAAAATACCTGATTCATAAGCTTCGCTGTGAAGGAAATTCCAAATTTTGTTGGAACCATAGCAACTCCACGTTTTTTCCACCGATTATGAAGATTAAATTCATTGGTTTCTTCACGCGCTTTCTGAAAGTTACAAGATAACTTCAGTTCATTCCAGACTGGAGCCAGTGTACAGAACTGAAGCTTTTGTCCATAATGCAATACTGATCCTTCACCTTGAAAATTAATTTCCTGCAATGATTTCCAATATAGGAAAAACATTACAACAAATTAATGATTGCAAGACGCTAGTAAAGAAGATATAACTAGATCATAACCTACCCTTATCTCTTCTGGGCTTTTGTTAAGCTCTGCAGCAATTCTTTGAATCCAATTTTCAGTAATAAGCATACCTTGAGGACCTCCAAAACCTCGGAATGCAGTGTTACTAGGAAAGTTAGTAAAGCAAACCCTTCCATTTATCCTGACATTTGGTATGTCATAGACATTATCAGAATGAAACATTGCACGTTCAAGGATCGCAAGCGACAGGTCCAGCGAATTTCCAGCATTGTTGTAGATTTCAAGATCCAGTGCAAGTACTTTCCCTTCATTGGTAAAGCCAACCTATATCAAGTAATTGGTAATATCAACTGTTTTGTTTTATTTAATACAACTTCCTTCACAAATATTCACCAGTTTCAATGGAAAGTGACTGCACGGTAAGTCAGTTGAGACTCTTTCTTTCTCTGAAAATGAAGTAAGCCAATTCTAAATTCATATGTCCACCACACATCCATTATTTTTCCCTTACATAATATATTATACTATATAATTGCAGTCACACAGCATACATTGGTAGTTTCAAGGAAACTATATTACAATTATGAATGTCATTAAAATAAAACATATATGTCCATTGCTGAAGATCATGAAGACTTAGTATTTGATATGGGAATATCATGCATCCAATATAGGATAACAAACTATTTAAGATATTTTTTAAGAATATTATATTTTCTTATTATTAAAGATTGTACTGCCCCTACTATTATAACTAGATAGCCTAACCATAGTAAATAATACACAACTTAACATGGTATTAGAGTCATTCATACTTTGCTCATTGGCTTGTGGGAACTTGTAGATGTTCATGAAAAATTTGCACACTAGATTTGTATTCATGTGCGTGAAGGGAGTGTAGTAGTTAAATACTCACATTAACTAGGAACAAGAGGGTTCATATACAAGAATGAAACCATAATCCAAATGCCTTAAGATTTTGAGTGAAGATATGAAACATTCTCTTCCCTTTCTCCAAACTGGAGATTAATGAACAATTTAACATCCATCATAAAAAATAACAAATTAAACTTTAGAAACCTTAGGAGACCAGAGAATGAGACCCAGTCTCAATTGGTGTAATTGCCTCAACGTTAGAACAATATGCCAACGGCATAACCACTAATATGAAAACCTTAAAAGCATTGTGTTGCATACTTCTTTCCTTGGTCAAGAATGTGTTGCATAATGGGCATAAGATTAGAAAATATCCACACTAAGATCAAGTTCAAGGAATCAATAAATGATACCTTGTACTTCCCAACAAAGCTATGGCGCTGCCCAGTTATCATCATATCTATATCTCTATCTAATGTGAGTCTAACTGGCCGATTCAATAAATATGATGGGACAGAAGCTGCTGCAGCAATGAAAGCTGATCTTGTTTCTTTTCCACCAAATCCACCACCGATTCGTTTAGTTTTACAAACTACTTTTGACATTGGAAGCCCAAGAACATGGGCCACATATTTCTGATGCTTCTGAGGGGCCTGCACAGAAAAGAAATCATGATTCTTTGATTAAATTGCATGTATTTGTGAAAAACTACACATGAGAAAGAACACAACAATTACCAGCCATTATGCACAATCACAAAAATCACAAGACTACGAACAAGCTTAAGCTAGAAGTAACAATAGCAATTGCAAAACTTAAATAAACATTGACATGCTGAAAATCATACGCTTTTATGAAACCATGAGTACCTCAACAAGATAGATCTCAACAGGAAACTAAAGAGTAACAGCAGCAAGTGATTGAGTTCAGTATTTCATAATAAGAAGTTGATGCAGACCCCTTTGAAAGAATGTCTTCATGGAATACAGTAAACACATGAAAAATCTAACCATTCAACAGATCATAAACAGAAAGGAAAACAATCTGCAAACTACATGCTACAACGAAAAGCCTCTTTTTGAAAACCTATAATATCTGGAAATGCATTAAGAGCATACATTAAAGTCCCAAGACTAAAATCAATGACTGGAGGGAAGAAACTATAAATAAAGAAAGAATGATAACACATAAATAGTGAAAAGGTTTATCAACATTGTAAGTGCACTGAAAGAATCTTAGTCAAAATAATCAGGAACTAATTATCAACACTGTAAGTGCACTGAAAGAATCTTAGTCAAAATCATCAGGAACTAACTATAATACAAAAACACCATCTTAATCTCTAAATTGGTTTAGCCATAACTTTTAATATGTTTATACTCCTAGGGCCACTCCCCTGAGTTCTGCTCACTAATGTCAAATTGCAATGGTAACCAGCTTAAATCAAAATACTATTATGTCAAAAGATGATTCTTTTGATTTTTCATCCAAACAAATTTTATGTTTTCTAAAAACTGACAAATTTAGCCAAGAGAACTTTTGAAAGAACAACTTACTTGGGTGGATGAAACCATATGAACTTCATTGCCACTGTCCATTGTCCAAACCAAACTGCTATGTGGCTCCAAATAAAAATGTTCCTGACCACCCATTTTAACTTCTCCTTTTATGATTCTGTCACACAGACCAGATTGAAAACAAAGATCCACATCTCCCTTGTTCAAAGATTTTTCTGTGTTAGGGTGGAAGCTTTTTGCAATAATGGCCTCTTGTATTGACAATATTGCAGGGAGCTCTTCATATTCAACATGAACTGTTGTTGCTGCTAGTTTGGCATTTGCATGTGTATCAGCAACAATTACACCTATAACCTGCATAAAGTGAGCAAGTCATTGTCTGCACCAGAATAGAAGAAAGGGAGAAGTGAATAATTCCAAATATGGAATCATTTGAATGTGCTGAAGTGTCCCTTGATATGATGTACATTTTATTTACATTGTTATCTTCAGCAGCAAGAAATTTATGCTACAAGGGCTTGTAGAGTAATGGTGAGATTATCAAGCTTCCTTTGTATGGAGTAGCTTTATATCATGACAGAGTTATGATATTGGCTATGAAAACATGGACACAATCACAAGATAAAGCCTAATACTTGAGCACTAATGTTTTTCTATTACCTAAACAATGTCCATCAGCTTCTTACCTGACCCACACAAGTAACAATCTCTGAAGCAAATAGCTCTTCATCATCAATCACAGGTCCAATATGATTATCACCTGGCACATCTTTTGCCAAAAACAATCCTGCAAAACCAGGTGAAGACTTGGCTCCTGAATCATCTATTGAAACTATTCGGGCATGTGGTTTTCTGCTTAATACAAATGCAGCATGCAAGCCATTGGAAGGCATTGGTGTATCATCAGCATACTCTGCCTCCCCTGTAACCTAAAGAAAATTTTTAAAACTCATCAAGATACTGCTTTCAAGATGAAAATGAACCAAATTTGAACAATAAAAGATGAATTAATAGATCAACATCGATGGAGAGAAAATATTGTGAAGTACATCAGATACTACCAATATTAACAGGGGTTTTACTGCACTTCTCTATACATGCCAAGCATTCAAGGAGCCAAGCACAAGATCAAGCCATTGTCCTGCTATGGTATCTTTTTAAGACTACTTCAGAAAAGCACATTTACCAAAAGGAAAAAGGAGTTGCTAGCATATGGGATGACTGGAATTCTCATGATCACTTGACCAAAGCACAAATCAAAATAAAATTTCACAAGTAACCAATATACATCACTCTTGCACAGGTGCTCACTTGGAAATGATATACAGGATTTGTTAATCTGAAATAAAAAAATTTCATTACACTAAAACATCAGCGAATAGACTAGTCTTCAACAAACATCAGAGCTACTTAGGAACCGATTAATAGTGCATTTCAGACATTATGAATCACTGTTTCTTCGTTTATAAATGTCCTTTTATTCTCCTTTATTCCCCTTTGACTAAAGGGATATTCCGAACAAATTTTGTTAAGTAACCAAAAGTCAGATTATAATGCAAGTAGTTTATAAAATTACTTGCAGAACAGAAAATTCCTTCAAAAATCTCTTTTATGTTTTGCTATTATTTTTTTATAAATTTTTGGCACAACTTTGGCATGGTTGTGCATCTCTAAAAGAAAGCATATAGAACATTTTATAAAATTTACATCTCATTCTTCCGATGTACATACCTGAAGCCTTGCTGAGACGTGAACCTCTGGGGACCCAACAGATGTCCCATGTTTTATAATTTCATAATCCTGACTTCCCATAGTTGATGGCCTGTGGAAGGGTTGTACAGCTGATAAATGTGATAATGGTATAGTTTCCCTCATGGAATCCTTCCTATCCATCTGTCCTGAAACCCACAGGAAAAATTTGAAAAAGAAACTAAGGGTTAAAGATTTTCGAAACTCCACCATCCCTCCAGGAGCGTCTTCCTTGAGCACAATCTCACTTTCTAACACTTCTAATGCACTCTGCAGGAGCTCCTGGTTCCAATACTTGCTATTGAGAAATTCTTTCGTTTTGATTGCAGATAAAGAGAAAGGACCTACCCCACCAAAAACAATCGATGCATCAGAAACTAACCAGCCATCATCTTTTTCCACAAGATAAACACGCATTCCAGCATTCACAAGTGCAATATCATCATCCCTTCGATGAGACTGTTTAAACTCTTTAACATACTCAAAAGGCCTAGTCCAAGGTAAGAATATGGAGAGCAAGATTTCACCATTAGCAAGGTCCACTTTTCGATAGCCTAAGAAGAACTTTTCTGCCAGAGTAGTTCTAACATTTCCCTTGCTATCAATTATTTGGAATTTTGCCCGTGAAGACATCCAGAGAGGATTCAAGTCTGATATTGGACTGGCTGTACATATGTTTCCCCCAACAGATGCGACATTTTTAATCTGAGTCCCAGCAAACCATCTTAATTGTTCAATGAATGCCTTACATGATGATGTTTCATGAGCAGGACGCTCCTTGACAACCTTTCTCAAGATCTCTAAGAGTTCAGTCAGCCTCACTGCAGCACCTATTTCTAAGCCATCATCTTTGATACTCAAGACATTCAGTTCAGGAACATGTGCAACAGAGACCAAAACCTGATACTGCATTCTCTTCAACCTCATCTCTATTCCGACCTCGGTATTCCCAATCAAAATTTTTGCATCCGGATATTTTTCTTTTAATTCCAACACCTGCTGAAGTCTTAGCGGTCGATACCATTTAAGCCCACCAAATCCACTCAAGCTTAAGGGGTTTGCTTTCCTAAGTAAAAGCTCAGGAGGAAAAATAAGTTCTTTGTCTGTATAGGTGCTTCCATCCACATCACTGTATGAGGCAGGTTCATAGCTCTTCCTACAAGTTCTATTAGGTTGAATAGTTTCATTTAATATTTTTGATTTACAAGAGCAGGGTTTACCAGTTGAGGGGCACACAAATTCACGTTCTTGAAGACTTAGCAAAGATGTATCAGTGTAAGCTGTATCATCAGTTTTTGCAAAAACTCGAAAGGCATCAACTATCGGCCTATATCCTGTGCAGCGGCACAAATTTCCTGCAAGGCATTCCTCAATCTGCTCTTCTGAAGGAGGTTCACGACATGACCTTAATAGTGCATACATTGACATGATAAATCCAGGAGTACAAAATCCACACTGGGAACCATGAGAACTAGCCAATGATTCCTTCAGAAAAAAACAAAATTTCCATGTAAATGAAAACCTTGTTTCAATGAATTAGGCAATCAGTATTCTAATATAAACAAGGTTATCTTCTCAATGACAAGCTGTGACATCCCGAGTTGGAAGATTGTAATCAAATGGAGTGGTGGTATGGACTTAAGGCCATGAATACTAACAACTCCTACCTAGCACCTCCTATCATGTTGGTGCAAGGTTAGATCACGATGTTGGATTAGTTTTGGCTTGGTACATTGCATAAGCAATAACTAAAAATTTAAGTCCAGTGACAATCACTTCCTATGGCTATTCAAATCACATGTATTTATCCCATCAAATTTTGAATAGAATAGCTACGGCTGAAACATTAAACAGTGAGTTTTACGGACAAGTAACCCACATGAGGACAGATAGCAGATATAGATTATTAGCCCAAAAAAATAAAAAATAAAAAAAGAAAATGCATCAGCTTAAAGGGCTGCCTTTAAAAGATTGAACAATATCGGAGAAGAAAATTACTTGAATTGGGTGCAAACCACTTTTCCGATTTCCAAGTCCCTCCACAGTAATTATGTGCATCCCTTCTACAGAATACAAGGGAGCCAAACATGCATTCACAGCATAGTGCCTGGAAAAAGAGTTCCAGGAAATAATTTAAAATTAGTGGAATCAGTGAAATTCAACAGAGATGTCAGAACCATAACAGGACGCAGGGATTGACAGAGCACGAGACTTACATACATTTCTTCAACTTCCTATTATATTGAGAAACCATAACAGTGCAAGCCCCACAACCACCTTCACCGCAGCCCAGCTTCGTCCCCGTCAGTCCAGTATCTACATTATACAAATAAAAAGGAATGCAAAACTGAAATCAGATTTCTCTAAATAATATGCACCCAGAGAGAGAGAGAGAGAGAGAGAGAGAGAGAGAGACAACAACATAAGCTGACAACAATATAGAAATGTGGAGAATAATGTGGATGCAGTGAAAGTTAAATCTAACTATGGCTAGAAATAAATGAGAAGAAATCAAAGTGTCTAATTCAATGCTTCCATGAAACAACTTTCCACCCAACCGAGTAATAAATTTGATTGAAAGTCAGATGCGGCCAAACTTCAGAAAAGTTGCTCAGAATTTTACTAAGAACTAGGCACCAATCTAATCCTTGGCACAGAGAATGGTGTTGAGCTGACAGAATAATAAGACAATTTTCATTTTACTTCCTAAATTGTTGGAAAGTCGCACATAATGATTGATCAATGGACTGATTTATGGAAGCTAGAAGAATCCCCAACGTCTGCTCATTTTAAGAGTAAACAATTTACTAATTCAGCCTCAGACCAAATACTTGACTACAATGTGCTCAATTAAGATTGAAAACTTTCCCACCCCTTCTTTCCTTTTTCTTTGTCAAATTGAAAATAGGACAAGCAAACACTTGTCGATCGTTCAAACCGTCAGCGCATACAAAGTAGATGACTAAACCAACCAAAGACACAAGAACATGTGTCTCATTGTATTTCTCTACTCCATCAGACGTTAAGGCATAGCAGGATAGTAAATCACCTTATTTGAATTAAATTACAAATGAGATCTTTTTATGCATAGTTTTGTTCCTTGTACGCATTTCCGTACTTGCAGAGCAACCAAAAGAAACAAGACCCGCATCATTACCTCTAAGATACTCGAGAAGAGTCCAATGGGCCAACCCGTCAGGCAACACTTTTCGAACTCCATTAACGTACAAGATTGGCTCTTTCGATGGTTCCTCTCGAAGTTGGTCGATTTCTTCCTCGTTCTTCATCGACCCCATGCGGGCTCCTCGTATTCCTTCCGGGGTATTGATTTCTAACAAGGAATAATGGCTCTGAAAAGCTCCCAAATTTCTACCCTACTCCTTCTGGGGTATTGATTTCTGTAAAGGAAAGCACGTGAAACAAATTAAATATGCCTTCTTTCTTTGAGAAGCATGAAATGAACGGCGACTGAAGTAGATT
Source organism: Erythroxylum orinocense (assembly GCA_025531955.1). NCBI lineage: Eukaryota > Viridiplantae > Streptophyta > Magnoliopsida > Malpighiales > Erythroxylaceae > Erythroxylum > Erythroxylum orinocense. Next base: position 17,201,646 of record JANZLX010000211.1, on the reverse strand, counting down.
TGTCGTCTGATCTTTCATTAACAAGAAGTGGCCTTTTCCATGAATTGACACTTTCTTATCCAAACCAAAACTACACGTCTGTTTGAAGATTCAGAAGGAGTAAAATAACCATAAAAATATAAGAAGCAGACGTGTTACCGCCGCTGATGACCAGAGGCAGAACCAAAAGTTACCTACAAAAACGTTAAGGGACAAGAAGAAGAAGAAGAAGAGTAGACTATGATTATAGGATTTGATTGATGTTAGCACAAGGCGTGCGTTTTATGAATTTTGTATAGAGAAGTATAGAACTAGCGAGGGGCTTGTCTTGGCTTTTATAAGTTAGTCGGCTGCTCTCGTCTGGCTTTGTATCATTCGCGTTAAGTCTTCGATCGACGATGTAGTCGCTTGTTTGCATCTTGGTCCGACACGTAAAATACTTGCGCTCAAAAAGACATCATCTCAAAGATACGAACGCCGTATGTATTGGTTGGTAGTAATTTTTTAAATTTATAAAATAATTTCTAAGATTTTTTAAAATTATAAAATAGTCTATATTAATATATTGTACAGCTGTACTGTATAATTTACTAGTTTACTGTTTACATCAACCATGTTTTCAAAAATCTTAATAGTAAATAATAATGACAATTAATATGAAAT
>JANZLX010000211.1:17175154-17187489 GCA_025531955.1 Erythroxylum orinocense | reverse complement strand
GAGCGTGAGTCGGGCTTGGGCTTGACATCTTTGGTGAATGGACCGATCGGCCCAGCTATGCGTTTGGACCAAGTCCAAGGCCAATATGGCTAACCCGACCAAGTTGAAAACGAAAATTAGATTGGAAAGCCGCAATCAAATTGCTACCATCTTATATATGTCTTCTGAATTGTTGATTTGAACCCTGTGATTTGAACCCTGTGAATTGTTGTTGATCTTAAGAATGAGCTAAGATCTTAAGATCTAAGATAATTGATCAAAAGCACGAATCAATAGTAAGCTTACAAGTGGACATCAGGGATAGGTGAGACATGAGGCATATCAAAAACTATGCTTGGCATTGTTACAGTAATCTGCATTTATCAATGGCTGAAATCAGTTTGTCTAATAGGAACATAAAACCAAAGCCGTTAGGATTGCATCGAGAAAACAACAAATAACGTTAGGCTATAATTGAAAAAAAATTAAGTATTTTATTACCACTTTTTGAAGTTTTTGTTATAATTGAAAAAATTGAAAGTTTGAGTATTTTATTGTTACTTTTTAACGTTCAAAATATAATTAAAAATTTAAAGAAAGTTTGTGCGTTTTTTTAGTAATTAACCCTATTAAATAATATATATTTTGTTAATAATAAAATCATATTATGAAAAGAAAATGGAAAAACAAAATCAATTTTTATAAATTATGATAATAAAAAAACTGAAATAAAAAATTCAAATAATTTTTTCTTTTATAGAATTTGAAAAAAAAAAAACTAAAAACGAATCAAGTGAAACATGGTCATGAAGAGACGAGCTCGTTAACATATCCAGTGCTTAAAAGGTCCAGACGGCTAGCTTCAGCACAATGCCCTTTCTTTACATGTATAGTTTACAAAAGATGCTTAAGAGGGTTTCACAGTAAATTTCTTACTAGAAAATGTCAACCAAATCAAAATTGGCAAACAAACAAAAGAATTTATGGTTTAGCTTCCATGTTTGTTATAGCGTAGAAAAGAACACAAAACTAAGAAGCTACGCTGTTTCCAACTCTCAGCAATAAGTAACAGGCTTCTTCCGGTCATTGAGGAAGAAGTCTCTCCTTGAGTCCCTCTGAAGGTGCTAACTTGGATGGAGGCGTAGAACGTTCTGACTCGGATGATCGGATGAGAGTATGCATAACAATCATTACAAGGACCAATAGAGCGGCGGAAAATGAAATAGCTTCCCATGAGCCCAGGATAGACAAGCATTGAAATAACTTGACAATACTGTAGAGGAGGAGGGTTGACCATAATGTAACAACCTGCATAAGACATAGATGAGTAATGAATGATACCAAAATCCATTTCATTGTCGTAATTCAGGTTTAAAATTTTGTCTCACGAATAAAGGCGTTTTTGGCCGACCATTGTCCTGATGCTTTTCCTCACCAAATATGTTCTTAGCGTTGTAAACATCCAACATAGCATCCTGGTACGTTGTGAATCGAAGATCAGACAGACATATACATCTTACCAAAGTGTAACTAAAAGCCGTCCTGCACCACAGACTAATCTATAAATGATGCTCTGAGTATCTTAACGATAAACTTTCCAAAAGAATGCATGAGATTATTACGCTTTACCAGTGTTATTATGCAGTTGCATATCCTAAATTGCTTTTGCGTGCCCTATTGATAAACTACCAAGAAAAAAGCATCACAAACTATGAAGCTGGCCGGGAAACCAAACAGCTCAGTCAATTCTAGTCTCAAATCCAGGCAAAGTGGGAGGTAATTCATCTTGGATTTCCTACAAAGCCTCTATCGAAGCTTTTGTAAAATAATACCACCCTCAAAGGTTCTCTGAAACTAACCGTGAATAAAATGAATGCTTTTTTACCAGAAAATTTGTTTAACAAGAACTAGACAACAATGTTAAGAATTTATTGATTTCAACACCTTGTTCACAAACACTTCTTTGCACCATTGAGCAATGCCATCGGTTGTTGCTGGGAGTTCCTCCATTGAATGACGCTTTATTTGCAACTTTATCTGCGAATAAGAGACAGAAAGCTAATAGATGTCACATATACAATTCAACTAACAAGGAGGTGCAGTTACGAGCAGTATTAGAAGCTTACCACAGAAGATTTCCGAGCAAAGATTCTTAGCAACGTAGGTGCTGGATGTGTTTTTGGAACAGCCACTGTGCAATCGTAAATTACTGGAACAAATGAGCGCAAATGAGTTACTGCAGCCACAAAACCCTGAAAGAAACGCAAACTAAAATATTGGTAGATGAGCATTATAACCAGAGAAAGCATCCTATATCGACGTCAATCAAGAGGAAGCGTTCATTTGGATAAGCTAATAATGGTAGTTGAGCATTATAACCAGAGAAAGCATCCTATAGATGTCAATCAGGAGGAAGCATTCATTTGGATAAGCTAATAAGAAACCAAGCTTCTATTCCCACTAAAAAGTGGAAGTTTCTATTGGCACAAAAACAAGTTCCTGTGGAGGCTCAATATTCTAAATATCATTAGGAACAGAAAAAGAATAGCAAAATAACTTTGCCATCATGTATGTAAAAAAAAAAATGCAAAAAGTAGGCTTCCAGCCATAAATTCTAACAGCCATCACCTTGGTACGAGGAATCAAAACATTCCTGGGAATAGGCAGCCCTCTTGAAGAGGCAAATTCTTGAGCTACTTGAAGCTTTTCCTGTGTGAAGCGAGTTCCTTCTACAAAAAGAGCCAACCAAAAAGGCATAGGAAAATCTTCCAGCTGCTTGAAACCTGACTGCAGTGCTGAATCCTATGAGCTATACAAAATGATAGCGAAAAAAAACTAAAGTGAATGAGATGCGTGCAAACATTAAGCAGTACCTTCAATGTCCCTTCATCTTTAGCCCAGCTTCTTTCTAGAAAAACATAACCAGAAAACCACATTGACCAACCTATGATCTGCCATCAGTTCAGTACACACCAATCATTCAAATTAAACCTACTATCCAGAACCACAAACTGAATTACGAAATCATAGGCAAATGCCAGCAACAAATAGCATTGTTACGGAAGACTTTCAAAAGAAAGAATTTTAGGTCATGAAGACAATTGTATAAGAAGACCACAACAAATATTGCAAAAATGGAATGAAACAATCTGTATGTAACTATAGCAAGGTGAGGAAGGTGTAACAACGATTAGCGGGACAATAATGTTGACGAATAAATGCATGCATTGGGAGATAAAATGCATGGAGTGATCTGGAGTGATCCCCAGATATTGAGTTCGGGCAGCAATTACCCTGATGACCACAGCTCCCAGGAAAAAGTATTTGCAGTACAGTGCACCACTTGATTGGGTTTACGGGAGTGTTTATGAGTGTGTTTTGTGCACATCCGTAAGTGTGTTAAAGAGAGAAAGTGCTGACTTTGGTCAATGTATTCAGCGAAGCATAATGTAGCGGTGGCGTTTCTATGATTTCCAGTAATGTCACTAATGGATTTAGTCAAGTACTTATCCAAGAAGGGTTAACAAACAAATCAACCATTGTAGCTTTTTGACACATCTACACAAAATATCTTTTCTTTTCTCCTCAAAATATTTTTTTTGAAATTATGATAAGGGATCAATATTTCTTGTGTTCTATTTTTCACACCGAATAGAAACTTCAAACTTTTTCATTCAAAATGCCTGCAATAGTACTGAGAAGTTTAAAATGCAAAGCACCAGCAATCGTGAGTGGTGAGCAAAATATATGATTAACCTTTAACTCTTGGTTGGTACTACACAGATTATTGATCACATGAAATTCCAATAACAGAGAACTGTTGATTATATAACTCACAGGAAGGAATCTTGCTTCTTTCTTGATTAAAGCCAGGGTGCTGCCAAGGCAACCTGTGCGCTGTTATAAATCAATATCCAGTGAGGAAGGGAAAGGAACAAAACTCCAAGAATAGAAGGACAAGAAAACATTTCGAAGGAATTAGCAATGAAGCTAAATGAAACACCGGAATCGGTTACAATGATTTCTATTGAAGACCCAAAATAGAACTTTCAGTAATCCAAATTCTTTTTGTTGCCCAAATACAATGCAAACATATTGTTATAACTTACATTTATTTAATATTCAGAAAGAATGATTGCATTTAAGAAAAAAAGCCTTAAATCACAAAGCCATGTATCCTTGGTCATTTGACCATAATTTTCTTCTCAAGGAAAAGGGAAAAACAAGGACAAACCACAACAGGATCATGCTAGTAGAATGTAAACTAATCCAGAGATGTCGGATAAAATCCACATCAGAAATTTGTGGTATTCAGGAATAAGAGCTACCTTTTATAAAAGAAGAAATTATTTTTTTCATATATTAGAAAGCATGATTGTTCCAAGGAGAAGGTTTTGAGATTTGAACTTGGAATATGTATACGGTCTTTTGCTGTCTAATGATGTAATTTTTACCCCGTCAGGAATAAAAAGTCTATAAAATCTAGAGAATAACTGAACATTTAGATTAAGGCTCTTCAAAGTTGTCAAAGGATAAATTAAAAGAAAAATATAAGATATATTTGGGGATAGGCACCTGAGCGATGGTCAAACCAACAAGCCAGTCAATATCACTCCTGTGATTGCAGATGACCAATGCATGTTCTTGACCTGGATTTGTCAAACAGGTTACACGTTCAGTTTGAATCATGAAGGAGCAAAAAGAACAAAAAAGAGAAGATACTTAACCAATAATGTAAACCAGCTTACCCATTAATTCAAGTGTGTCATCATCTGCATAAAGTTCAATCTACATTGCCCACATTTAAATTATGAGCTTGAGGAAGGTAAAACTTATTTGAGAGTAAGGGAAGAATTTTAGCTTGACATAAGGTCAAGTGCAAAAGAGAAAAGAGAATACAGAATGACTTGTTATAATTAGGTTTTAGCCATTTATTTATGTATATTAGTAGGGCAATATAACTTTAATATTTACAACATGGGAAACTTCCTATATAAGATCCATAACATAATTATGTTATATCTATAACATTAAGCAACACAGAGGCTCTAGACTCTGAACTTTGTGTAGCTATCATGTAAAGAGTATCAATGGAGAGCGTAAGCAGAACTAGATGAAGAAAGAACATAATGCAGTACAGAACAAAGATTTACCAGGAAATTTTCTTCCTTCTCTACCTTCATCATTGAAAAAACTTATTGGGTTATGCATAAGGAGCTAGAGTACAGTTATTGAAAGCATAAAACCATTATGTGAATGTACTAATAATCAAAAGGAACTCATACAATAGAAAGATAATGGCAACAGCATAGATAAACATAGCCAATGTTGGACCTTAAGTCAGGGAGAAACTCTGGCTGTTTTAGTATGGAAAACAAGAAAGAGGCCTTTACTAGTGAATCACTATCATTTAGTCCAGTACATTTGGGATATATGATGACTTTGAATTTAGGTTATTATAAATGTACAAATAGACTGCATCTTTCACACAAGCTTATAAGTTCACTAATGAATTCTTTGATATATAAGCTAATCAACTGATCTACACATATTTGCTGCTTGAGTGAGATGCAAAATAAATATAATTATGCAGCAGTGAATAGATGTAAGCAAAACTAAGTTGCTAGATAACTAATTAACACCTTCAAATTCCCCCACCAATCGACAAGCCATATGAGCTCTAGCAAAAGCAGTTCTGAAACTATCTTGTTAATCCTTCTAAAGACATTCTTTGATACTGGACGGACAAGGATGAAGAGGACTACCTGAAAAGCAAAAAGATAACGGTAAAATTAGGAGATATTCTCTCAAATTTTCCAACAAGAAGAAATCATTCATCTGCAGTAGCTTACTTTTTTCCAGCTTTAGAAAGGAAGTTGAAGAAAGAAACCAATAGATGATTTTGCCACTTAAAGGTGTAAAATTGTTATGTAGCTGGTAGTTGGATGGTAGTTATGATAGTTGATATGGTTAGTTTCCGCCAAAAATAACTACCAGCAGCAGTTAAGAGTAACAGAATTAGTCAGAATGAGCTGAAATCTCAGTCATCAATTCATTGTGTAAATAAGAAATGAAGTACAAAGAAGATTATTCATTAAATATAATACAATCAGTTTTCTCTCTCTATCTTCTTTCCTTCTTCCTCTTCTTTCCACTTCTTTTCTTGATCTAATTCCGGAAGTTAATTTCTGAAAATACTACATATCATTGGTATCAGAGCTCTCTTGATCTAATTCTGGAAGTTCATTTCTAAAAATACTACATATCATTGGTATCAGAGCTCGTTCCTGACAATGTCGAACAATAACAAGAAGCAAGATCTTAAGGATCTTGAGAATCTCATTAAGGGAACATATGAGAAACATAGCAGAGCAATTGAAGAAATCAGAGAACAGAATAATAAAGCTATGGAGGAGATCAAAATGATGATTGTGGGAATTGCTTTACAAGCTACAGAAGTTGAACTCACTCTCAATAGCAAGCTACTAGTAATGGCAATGGAATCTTGGGAGCAGGAAGTGGAGGTAATTGTCACTACACCAAATTGGAAAATCCTTGATTTGATGTCAAACGTCTGAATAAATGGGTTTATAAGACAAAACAATTCTTTGAAATTGATCACATGATGGAAGTGGCTAAGGTGAAGATTGCTCCCATTCATTTGGATGGTAAGGCTGTCAATTGGTACAAGTCAATTTTTAAGACGGTAGAATTTGTGGAAACTTATCAGCAAGGTTTGAGAGCAGATGCTTGTGGGTTTTCTAAACTCCAGAAGTTGAAATAGGTGGATTCACTTCAACATTATATTAACGAATTTGATATGAAATTAAGACAAATTTGAATGAATCTCAAGCCACTAGCCATGTACTATGAGGATTAAGAGGAGAAATACAATTTTCAATAAGGTTGTTTAATCCAACAACCTCGGCTTATGCCCTACCTAAAGTTCAAGAAGTCTTGTGAAAGCTTCGGTGGATAACATGGGTATGTTCTAAGGAGTGACAAGAATCAACAAGGCACAGTTGCGAACACCATTTTTACTCCTAATATGAATAAATAATGTGCCTAAATTAGGCATGTTAGCCTTGCATACTCCTAATAATGTGGCTAGTAATGGAATTCCAAATGCAATGCACACTAGGAATTTAATTAGTAAGTAAATGGAAGAAAGGGGACAAAAAGGGCTTTACTTTTGGTGTGATGGCAAATTCATTCCAGGACAAAGATGTAAGAAGCGACAATTGTATATTCTAACTGTTGCAATGATGAGTTAAGGGAACAAAATTTCAAGGTAAGGAGGACAAAAATAAACAATCATCAGCAGAAAATTCAATAGCTCCACAACTATCCATCCATGCCATTACGAGAACTTAGAGCTATCAGACTATGAGGTTAAGGGGTTATGTGGGAAAAGAGCACTATTTTTCTTGATAGATTCAGTAAGCACTCAAAACTTTATGGATATTAAGGTGGCTAGGTTGTGCATTATAACCTATTTCCAAGCTAAAGTTCACTATAGCTGATGGAATTGAATTGATTTGCAAGGAGATTTGTAAAACTTTTCAATGGGGAATGCAAGGATATCAATTCAAGGCAGATATTTTAATCCTGCCTTTGGTCAATTATGACTTGGTGTTATGCATACGATGGTTAGCTGAGTTAGGGGATATTATATGGAACCTCAAACAGCTGCAAAATGAAATTCCAATTGGGAAAGCAGGAGTATGTGTTAAAAGGAGAAATTGAGAATCAATTTAAGTTGCTCACAAGTGAAAGTATGCAGAAATTGTTGGCCAAGAAGTCTCAACTGTCAGTCACACAATTTTATGCGTTGTCCATACAACCAAAATCTCTTGCAGTCTCTCTTAATTCAGAAGCAGCGGAGCTAGCAGATGCAGCTGAATCCTTACCTAGAATGATAGCCGAAGTATTGATGAATTTCTCAATAGTTTTTCAAGAACCTAAGGATTGCTTCCTCGTCAGCAGCATGATCATAAGATTGTTCTTAAGGAGGGAGCACAACTGATCTGCATAAGACCATAAAGATAAGGAGCACCACAGAAGGGAGCACAACTGATCTGCACAAGACCATAAAGATATGGAGCACCACAGAAGGATATCATTGAGAAGATGACTCAAGAACTGCTGGACTCAAGTGTCATCCAGACTAATATATCTCCTTTTTCTTCTCCAGTTGTTTTAGTTAAGAAAAATGAGAATACAGGGAGAATGTGTATAGACCATAAAAGCTTAAACAACCAAATAATCAAAGATAAATATCCAGGAGTGGCTAGTACCTTCAACACACAAGCAACTCAGAGGATTTCTACGCTTAGTTAGGTACTATCGCAGTTTTATTAAGGATTATGCCCAACTCAGCCATCCCTTGAATCTTTTCTTGGAATGCATCTGTACAAAAGGCTTTTGAGTTACTAAAATAGACTTTGACTTCAACTCCAAAGCTAGCCCTGCCCAATTTCCACCGAGATTTCATATTGGCGACTGATGCATCTGGCATTGGCATTGTTGCTATTCTCATTCAAAATGGACATCCAATATCCTATATCAATAAAGTGTTATCTCCAAAACGTTAAGTACTTCCTCCTATGATAGAGAAATGTTTGCTATTCTTTTTGCAATTGAAAATGGCAACAATATCTTAATAGAATATACCTTATCATAAAAATAGATCACCAGCTATTGAAATTTCTCTTTGATTAGAATGCCACTAACCCAAGTCAGTTCACTTGGTTAGCTAAACTAATGGCTTATGACTGAGATTCAATATAAGCCAGACAAGTCTAATATAGCTACTGATGCTTTATCTAGAATTCATTCTTCAGATGCTATTTTCTATGCTCTATCTACTTACTCAATTGGTTCATTTGATAACATCAAGGGCTCATGGCAAACTAATTCTCATGTATAATTAATTATTTGTTTATTACAACGTCAAATTTTTTCATATTATTCCTAGTCTTATGATAAGTTTTTGTGGAAAGGAAAATAGTTGCTAGGGTAAGATCCTACTATTTGCAAAAGACTACTACAATACTTTCATATTGGCATTCTAAGGGGTCATTTAGGTATACATGCTACTTATCACATATTATCTTCTATCTTGTATTGGAAGGTCATTTCGAGGTCTGTGAGAGAATTCATCAAGCAATGCGACATTCGCCATCGTTATAAGCTGGAGCATGTAGCATCACCAGGACTACTTCAACCTTTGCCTATCCCTCAATCAATTTTCACACATTACAATGGATTTTATTGAAGGCCTTCCAAAATCCAGAGCCAAATCGGTTATTCTGGTGGTAGTCGATAAGATTCCTAAATATGCTCATTTTATGCCCTTGTCTCACCCTTATACTGCTGTAAATGCGGCCCTGTTATTTTTATGGATGATGTCTACAAGCTTCATGGATTTCCTACCGTTGTCAATTATAGATCTTCTACATTTATGAGCACCTTATGGCAAGAATTCTTTAAAATACAAGGAGTAGACCTTAAGCACTCCTCTACATACCATTCTCAAACAAATGGGCAATCTGAGGTGGTTAATAGGTGCTTAAAAACTTACCTTCATTGTAAGACAAGAGATTTACCAAAGAGTTGGTGTTCTTGGATTTCATTGGTAGAATTTCAGTATAATACTTCTTACCATACTGCTATTACTCTCACCCCTTTTCAAGCTTTATATGGTGATCCACCAATTCTATATCTTCCCTACTTCCCTAAAGATTCTTCCGTAGTAGTAGTTGATACATTGCTCTAATATCGTGAGGCTGTCATTCAATTGCTCAAGGAGCATCTCTCTAAGGCTCAACACCGTCTCAACACCGCCTCATGCCAACAAACATCACATAAACTGTTTCTTCAATATTGGCGATATGGTCTATTTGAAACTTCAGCCTTATCACCAAAGTTCAATAGTTGCTCGAGAGGTTCCTACATTAGTAGCCAAAATTTTGGTACTTACAAGATTCTTGATAAAATTGGGAACATATAGGATTTGCCACCATCCTTTGTCGTCCATCATGTCTTTCATGAGTCACAGCTAAAAGCAGCATTTCTACTAATAAGGTCGCTTATGTTCTACCTCCCTTTGCTTTTTCCATGGCTATACTAAAACCATTAACTATTTTAAACAGATGTACAGTCAAAAGAGGAAATGTAGTAGCCACTCAATGGTTGATTCATTGATCCAATTTTTCTCCAGCTGAAGCTACATAGGAGTTTGCGGTGATCTTTAGCTCAGGTTTCTAGGTTTTTCCTTGAGGACATGTTTTGTAGCTAGTAGTTGGATGGTAGTTATGACAGTTGATATGGTTAGTTTTTGCCAAAAATAACTAGCATCAGCAATTAAGATTCCAGAGCAACAGATCACATGACAAATTGCTCCCAACTATTCTCATCATATAATCCATATGTAGGAAACAAAAAAAATTAAGATTGCTGACGGATCTTTTTCAACAATAGCCGGGATTGGTTCAATCAAAGTTTTCCCGCTTATAACTCTTTGTAATGTACTTCATGTTCCAAAATTGTCTTGTAACCTTCTTTCTATCAGTAAAATAACCCATGATCTAAAGTGTCAAGCTAATTTCCATCCAACTCATTGTGAGTTTCAGGAAACAGCCTCGGGAGGATGATTGGCAGTGCTAGGGAAGACTATATTTATTTTAAGATGGAACAATCCCAAGTAAACTACCAGTTAATAGTTTATGCTCTGAATCTGAATTTTCTTCTAGTAATCATGAAAAAATGCTATGGCACTATAGACTTGGTCATCCAAACTTTTATTACTTAAGACATTTATTTCCTCCTCTTTTTATTAATAAAAATCCATCTTCATTTCAGTGTGAGATTTGTATGTTTGCAAAACAACACCAAGCCTCTTTTCCTCCAAAACCATACAAACCCACTAAACCATTTTCTTTAATTCTTAGTGATGTTTGGGGTCCTTCAAGAACGCCAACAGTTCTTGGAAAAAAAATGGTTTGTCTCATTTATAGATGATCACACTAAAATAAGTTGGGAATATTTATTGAAAGAAAAATCTGAGGTTGAAGAAGTTTTTAAAAACTTTTATACATGGTTCAAACACAATTTGATGAAAAAATTCAGATCCTTAGAAGTTGATAATGGGAAGGAATTTTTTAATAAGACTTTGGGGAGTTTTTTCTATTGAAAAGGGAATTATTCATCAGAGTTCATGCAATAATACCCCTAAACAAAATGGAGTTAAAGAGAAAAAAACAAACATCTACTAGAAGTATCAATAGCATTACTTTTCACAAATAATGTTCCAAAGTACCTTTGGGGGAAAGCTATTCTCATAGCAACCCATCTTATTAATCGAATGCGCTCAAAGATTTTAGATTTAAAACTCCTTTACAAGTTTTTCAAAAAAATATTCATCCTCTCGAATAGTATCCGATTTACCCATTAAACTCTTTGGATGCACAGTTTTTGTCTACAATCATGACCCAAACCAAAGTAAACTTGATCCTAGAGCTCATAAATGTGTTTTTGTAGGATATTCACCAACTAAAAAGGGCTATAAATGCTATGATCCTACTTTGAAAAAAAATGTTTGTTTCCATGGATGTATCCTTTTTTGAAAGGACACCTTTTTTTAAGTTTCTTCTTCAGGGGGAGAAAAATAATGAAGATCCGACTTGGGATAGAATCAAAACCTTGGTGAATGAAGATCTTTTCCAGATTTAGAATAATTCAATGTCTAAACCTATGTCAAACATCTCACCAACAAAGATTGTTTTAACTCAACCTGAACAAGACCAAAGTGGAAAAACAAAGAAGATGGGCCAAGTCTTGCCCCAGCAGAAAATAATGATTCCTTTGAAGGAGAAGAAAGAAAGAAAAAATTCGGATTGTTTTACACATGGAAAAACTTGACTCAGGAAAAGATGTCCGAAATTCCCAACAAGGCCAAGATTCCAACTCGGGGCAGGACCAAAACTCTTCGAGTATGCCTCTTTCAATTCAAAACTCTCCAGGTGATACTCCCTCCTTACATTCCATTTCTGAAGAAAAACCCATTACAGATCTTTATATTCCTATTGCTCTTCGGAAAGGGGTTAGGTTGTGTACTAAACACCCAATGTCAAAATTTGTGTCTTATAAAAACCTATCTCTTACTTTCTCCTTCTTCACTAATCAAATGTCACTTGTGGAGATTCCAAAAAATGTTCTGTTCTTCTTAAGAGCTCTCATCTCTTCTAGAATTGCTTCCTTCTGTTTAGGAACCTGTAAAGCATCTTGAACATTTTTTGGAATCTCCACAAGTGACATTTGATTAGTGAAGAAGGAGAAAGTAAGAGATAGGTTTT
>JANZLX010000211.1:17074268-17091585 GCA_025531955.1 Erythroxylum orinocense | reverse complement strand
AATATTTTTATTAATACTTTAGATAATAAATATTATATAAAATATTAAAATAAATCTAAATAAAAATAATCTATTTTTAAATTTTATTTTATATATAATTATTATTAGTAATAAAAATATTTATTATTATTTTAAAAACAAAACTTCAAAATTCAAAATAATTATAAAAGTTGAAATAAATAAAATAACTAATTAAAAAACTTTGAAAAAAAGGGGGGAAGGACAGAAAAGAGCGAGGGAGAGAAATCTTAAAATTTTTTAAAAATTTTGTAAAAAGTCTCTCTATTTTTAAAAATTTTCTGTATCGGTTGCTATTTGGTCGGTATTCAAGCCGATATTATCTGAAACGGGCCGGTACCAACCGGTATTTAAACCTGGTATGACCCATCTTTTATTTCATACCAGTTTTGGTCCGGTATGATACGTACCAATATTCATAATATTGTCTTCAACTATTTTTATTGTTCGCTTGATAGTAGGATTTTGAATATATTTTTTTAGAAGTTTCAATCGACAATCTTCAAGTTCATATTTTTCCTTATTTAACGATTTCAATTTTTATTCGGTTTGTAAGGATATAATTAGAAACACAAGTCAAAATTAGGTTATATTCTATGAAATACTGTTGCATACTAAACACTATAATAAGAATCCACCCAATTTTTCTATTGTAATTATTGTAAGTATCCAAACATATAAATATCTTTATTTTCCATAGATTTATTTTTTGAGAAATCATATTTCAAATTCATTTTACGTTCCTGTCAACCAAACGGAGCCTAAACGCAATATGCCTTTGCAGATGACGAGTTTGTAAGTACACCCAAGGGGCTCTTCAAAAAAAGTACACCCAAGGGATGAGAATCTACAGATTTTGCGTGAAAAATCGCGGTTACTTATACTATATGCCAATACTAGATCAATGAACCGTTGGTCCTTGTACAAGAAATAGATTGTCACAGATGTCAAAAGTTCTCGTACAAATCTGACCTGCAAATTTTTACATACATAAGACCTGAAAAGAGAGAATTAAGCAAAAGTAAAAGAGCCTAGAACCTGACTGCTTCAACAAGTAGTTATACTTATTTGACGCATGCACTTCAGGGACGCCCTGCTTTGCTTATTATTTCATACAAATTAGTGCTAGATTGATGGAGATGTACGAAGACTGCTAGAGGCCGTATGCTTTCTCTCTAGACCTCTTTAAGCCCAGAATTACCAGGAGCAGTCCCACATAATCCCAATTGTAAGTTCTCTCAAGAAGCAGCAACTTGTTTGTATTCCACGGAGGAAATCTATACCAAAAATCAGTGAGGAAGCTCCTTCTTGCCACTGCCTTGTAATGGCTAAACGTGTCGAAAGAAAATTTTCCGTGGTATTTGCCCATCCCACATTCACCAATCCCTCCAAATGGTAAGCTGTCTGCTGCATACTGCATCAAAAAAGAAAAAAAAAACACGTATTGCATAATCTTGATAATTCAGTTTTTGATAAATAATGATTAGCTTCAGTTCAAAAGGGTGAAAACAGCAAGGTAAATTGTATTTACTTGAATGACTGCATCATTGAACACCAAGCTTCCTGAAGATGTCTCAGATAGTATTCTCCTCCTCAATAATTCATTATTGCTAAAGGCATATATTGCTAGTGGTTTCGGCCTTGAGTTTATGAACTCAATACTGTCTTCAATCCTCTCCAACTGTTTTAAACAGAAATGCAATTATGATAATCAATAGCTTCCACACTGCATATTTACATCAAGACTTCAAGATTCAACCCTATCCTGAGTAGAGTCATGAAAGAAGCGCAAGATGCTTCTTACTGTGATTACGGGAAGCAGTGGGCCAAATATTTCTTCTGTCATTACTGCGGAGTTAAGTGGGGGATCTAACAGGATTGTTGGCTCAATGAACCTACAAAAGAGTTAGGTACGTTAATGTAGAATGGGATGAATTGTTAAGTTGATCTACCAAGATACTTCTCTGCAAGCTAGGATATGGAAAACGAGAGATGAGACTGTGTGCAACATTTACAGATTCTCCTCATCCATTGAACCGCCATATACAACAGAATTCTGGACTGCAAAATCTTTTAGAAAGTTCTTCAATCTTGAGAAATGATTTCTGTTAACTATTCTTGCAATGGTGTTTGAAACTCTTGGATTTTCCCCAAACATTTTCTTGATCATGATCTTCATCAATCCCACCTGCAAAGAAGTAGACGCCAATCTACATATTGTCACTTGCATGGTAGATACGGAATTTTAGTTTATACAGTTTCTTGCTTTTCAGTTCTTTCACATTCGTACCACAGTGGAAGCAAATCTCTTTTCCACTAGCACATAGTCAATTGCTATACATGCTTGCCCGGCACACGCACCATATTTTGACACGATAATCCTATTTACTGTCACCTTATGATAAAAAGGAGAAATTAAAAGCAATTAGCATCTTAAATTTCTTTTTATAGCTTGGTAGAGTTACTGTATGATGAACATGGATAATAGTACCTCTCTGTCCCAAGAAGAAGAAAGGGAATCAACAATAGCAGGGCATTTTCCGCCCATTTCCAGGACAACTGGGGTTAGATACTTCACGGCAGCTGACATAATTATCCGACCGACTTTTTGACTTCCTATACATTGATTCGCAGTTCAACAAAATGATGATAAATTTAGAAACATGAACGTCGTGAATGACAGTCAACTAAACAACACTGTTTTATCACTGCAAGTTAGTGTATTGGTTAGTCCAACGATATTGTAGCAGGTTGAAAGTGATTTCTTCATTGATAAACTGGATCTGAAGAAAAAAAATATTATTATATAAGACAAAGTGCATATGAATATTAATAACCTGATTTCGTAGCGTAGAGGTAAAGAGCTCATGACATCAGGCTAATTTGTTAACTATCTCTATACCTGGGATCATGCTTTCAAGTTTACTACTGAGAATGTGCTCGTGCGTTCAAGGGTACCTGTGAAGAAGATTTTGTCCCATTTCTGCTGTAGAAGTTGTTCCCCAACATCTGGTCCACCTTGGATAACCTTAATGGCTTTGTCGTCTAGGTAAGTGGTCATACATGTAGCTAGAAGATGAGCACAAGCGGGGGCCATTTCTGAAGGTTTTATAACCGCTGTGTTTCCTGCAGCTATTGCTCCTATAAGTGGTTCTAGGGACAGCCCTTCGGATTCAATGCAGAAAACAAGTTAGCAACTTGATGATTGCTCTGAGAATAATAATCAAGTTACATTTGAAGGTCAGAACAAATTATAGAGAAGAAACTAAAAATTTTTTTACCAAAGGGAAAATTCCAAGATGACAAAATGAGGACAAGACCGAGAGGCTCTGCCACCAATTCGGCAGACGTAAGCAAAGCAACTAAAGGGAGCTTCGCCTGTAAAGAATTTTGATTATTACTAATGCAGCAGTTATCCCTCCATGAAAAAGTAGAAATTTTGCAAACATCATTTAGAAAGAAATCATTCATGAACTCAAGAAAACACATCCAAGTATCTCTTATAGTAAGAAATGAAAGAATGCAGTTTTAGTAGTACAGAAACAATTACCTTTTTTCCTGACATCCAATCTTTCAGATTTTTCAGTGCAAAAATTGTTGATTTTATTAACGTTCCTACCTGCAAAAGGACTTGGAAGTTTTTGTAATCACAGGAGATATCTAACTTTTTATAAATTGGCTGTTTTCCCACGGATTAAGCACTTCTGAAGTAACTAGAATTGGGTTCATGTTCTCATATGCCATTTAAAACGTCGAAGTGAGAACCAAACTTGAAAGGAAAGGAAATAAGGATTAATCAATCAACCATTTCACTTACCTCGTCCCTATATCCCTCAAGGTGATGCTTTCCTAAGTCTATTCTCAGAGCCTCAAATATTTCATTCTCTTTCTCTCTGAGGAACAAGAGCAAACCTTCAAGCTGAGACTGTCTCCAAGCTGCATTTTTCGTCTTTCCAGTCCTAAAATATTCTTTCAAGGTCTTAACTTCACCCTCCAAAGTCTGCAAACTCTCCATTTTTTTATGACTGCCAGATCTCCAAATTGTGGCAATATCAATTAACATTCTCCATGTTAACTACCTCCCTTATAACGTCTGAGCATTGGTCCTAGCTTCTCCCAAAGGACGTGAGGTCCTGGGGACCTCTTGACTTGTCATGGGTTGGAGTTAGGTATGAGTCATCCATAGTGCCCACTCAACAACTAATAATTAAGTCAAACAATGGAAGGGATTGAATAATGTCATATAGTCCCGTTTAATATTTTGTTAGTTATTTTTAACGGCTTAGTTTCATGCTTTGGATCATTTAGTTTAGATTGGCATGTGATCATGTATACGTGAAGTTCTTACACCCACTTATTACGACGCCCTTTTTGAAATTTAACATCAATTTTTGTTCCCTTTCTTAAGTATTATTAATCGTTTGGGGGCTCGTTAGGCTTGTCTTCTTTAGTTTGTATTTGGCATTCAAACAGGAGTGGTGGCTTTGACTTCTGATGATAGGACAAAGGCTAATTCTTCGGTGAGTTTCGGGCCTAGAAGAAGAAAAATGTTGACAAATTACAAATAAGTTCTTGGAACATCGGGATCCTTACAGGGAAGTCTTTAGAACTAGTAGAGACTTTAGAAAAATATAAGATTCATATAGCGTGCGTCTAGCACATAAGGTGGACTAGGTTGAAGCAAACGAGATTAATGGGTTTAAACTTTGATATTTAGGGTGTTCGAGAAGACAAAATGAGTTAGGTATCTTGATTGTCAAGGAACTCATATATCATATTATAGGGGTAAAAGGGACTAATGATAAGATATGTCCTTAAAGATTGTGGTGAAGGGCGTTGTTTCAAACGTAATGTGTGCTTTTGCACCTCAAGGAAGGTTAGATGATGAACAACTTAAGCGCCAATTTTGGGAAGAGCTAGATGAGGTGATTCAGCAAATCCTCCCTAACGAGAAAGTTATTCTAGGAGGAAATATTAATGGTCACATAGGAGCAACCTCGGATGGTTACTCATGGATTTATGGGAGTTTCAGGTATGGTGAATGGAATGATAGCGGGGCTACTTTGTTGGATTTTGTAGTAGCGTTTAAGTTGGTGATAGTCATTTCTTTTTTTAAGGATTGCAAGATGATACCTAATGCATACTTATCAACTTAGCAAAGATTGTTGGATCTTATTATTAAGAGTTGAGGAAGAAGAGAAGTCTTAGGAGGTGTACCGGAGTCAAATGGTAGAATTTGTAAGGGGATACAATAAAACAATTTAGGGATAGAGTAATGTAGGGAGAAGAATGGAAATTAGTAGGAGATGCTAACTCGATGTGCGAGATAGTTGCAACTATTTTAAGGAATAAAGTTATAGAGACCTTGGGTGTTTCTAAAGAGCCTAAGGGTAGTTAGAGGGAGTCCTAATGGTTAGAATGAAGTTATATAAGAAAAAATTAAAATTAAGAAGGTTACTTATAAAGTTGTATTGAATAGCACCATATAGGCGGAAATAATAGCTAACAGGAAAAGTTATAAAATGCCAAAAAATAGGCGAAGGAGATAATTTCAGAAGCTAAAAGTGGAGATTACAAGAAACTATACCAATGATTGGAAACTAAAGATGGAGAAAGGATATTTTTAAGTTGATGAGAGCTAGGGAACAAAAAGCAATAGACTTAGATCAAGTTTGCTGTATAAAATATGAAGCAGGACAAGTGCTTGTAGCTAAAAATGACATCAAAAGACGATGGCAGAGGTACTTTTATAGCCTTTTTAATGAAGGCTTAGAGGATAACATCTATCTAGCTAATATTAGCATACCTGAGAGGTTTAGTAACTTTACTTGTTGTTGATAGATTACAAAGGAAGAAATTAAAAAAAAGTTCAGGGAGATGAAGAATGGAAGGATATTAGGGCTTGATGAGATACCCATAAAGATGTGGAAGAGCTTAGGTGAAGAGGGTATTACATGGCTAGCCAAGATTTTTAATGTGATCCGTAATTCCGCCAAAATGTCGAATGAGTGGAGATTTAATATGTTAATTCCTTTATACAAGAACAAAGCGGACATGCAAAGTTATAATAACTATAGAAGCATCAAATTACTTAGTCACAGCATGATGTTATAGGAGAAGGTGATTGAGAAGAGATTGAGAAATGATGCTTCTATCTCGAAAAACTAATTTGGCTTCATACTGAAAAGGTCTACTATAGAAGCTTTACATCTCCTTAGAAGATTAATGGAATATATAGGGAAAGACCACGTAACCTATACATGATTTTTATTGATATAGAGAAGCCGTATGATAAGGTACCTAGAGAAATCATGTAGAGGTGATTAGAAAGTTAAAGAAGTTCCTATGACTTACATACTGATTATTAGGGATATATATGAAGCTTTAAAAACTAGAGTAAGGAGGATAGGGTGAGATACAAAGTATTTTCTATCAATATTGGACTATAATAGGGCTCCTTTTTTAGCCCCGTTTTGTTCACAATAGTAATTGATGAGCTCACCAAGAATATCCAAGGGGGTGTACCTTGGTATATATTATTTGCTGATGACATTATTTTAGTAGGTGAGATAAAAAAAAAAAGAGTGTCAATGTCAAGCTTAATCCTTGGAGTGATACATTAGAGTTAAAGTGCTTCAGATTTAGTAGGACTAAGACTGAGTACGTGGAGTGTAATTTTTCAGAACATAAGGTGGCTTCTGATATGAAGGTAAAGATTGGTTCAGAAGTTATACTACAAAAGAAGTGTTTTAAGTATCTAGGATTTATCATCCAAAGTAATAGAGAGATTGATGAAGACATAGTTCACCGGATCAGATCAAGGTGACTTAAATGGAGAAGTGTATTAGGAGTTTTAGGTATAAAAAGATAACACTCAAGCTTAAAGGTAAATTCTATCATTTAGAATTAGGTTGCCATGTTCTATGGAGCAGAGTATTGACCTATCAAATAGGTGCATAATCATAAGCTATTGGTAATGAAGATGAGGATGCTTCGTTGGATGTGAAATCTTATTAGAAGAGATAAAGTCAAAAATGTAATAGTAAGGGACAAATTAAAGGTGACTAATATTATTGAAATATTAAAAAAGACAAGGCTTAGGTAATTTGGATATGTTAAAAAGAAATACAGAGATGCTCTAGTGAAAAGATACAAGAAGCTTGTACTTAGAGATTATAAGAATGAAAAAAGGAAGGCATAAGAAGAATTGAAGGGAAGTGATTAAGAATATGCTATGACATTGCTAAAACCTACTGAAGACGTAACTCGCAATAAAAAACTTTGGTATACTAAGATGTAGATAAAGAATCTCTCTTAAAAACATCCTTGTTATTCTCAAAGGTCTTTTAGGATTTTACTCTAGTAATTAACCTAAACTTTTAAATATGTAATACTTACCTCTTAAGAATTTAACCTAAACTTTTCCCTACTTAACCTAACAATAATAATAATAAATACTAAAGAT
The DNA here is from genome assembly GCA_025531955.1 of Erythroxylum orinocense. Lineage (NCBI taxonomy): Eukaryota > Viridiplantae > Streptophyta > Magnoliopsida > Malpighiales > Erythroxylaceae > Erythroxylum > Erythroxylum orinocense. The sequence goes on along the minus strand of JANZLX010000211.1, from coordinate 17,084,102 downwards.
TTTCGTCCACTCCAAATAACTGTCATCCCTTACAAACTCGTAAATTCTCCACAGGGTAATAAATTCTAGCTAACTTTCTTTGCTTTACCTATTGATGTCCAAAGCATCACACAAATTTATGTAAAACTTGGTCGTTCCTTTCTCAATTTATTTTTTTATTCACATAAAGTATTTTACTGTTAGCATCCTTAAAATATAGTAGAAATGATAGCACAAAGGTTAACAAGGCTTATATTGTCTGTGGCTAACAACTTTGTAAGATGCCACCTAAATGCAGCACCTTCTAAACTCTCGGTCTTAATACAAATGTAAGGACTACAATCCTAAATCCCTAAGAGAGTTACGACATAATAAAATACTAAAAGTTGTGAGAAATTCAGGCAAATAGCAAGACGTCCAGTTCATATATGGTAAGATCTCTGTTGGAAAGTAACATGATTTAGTGTTGTTGTAAAGTTTAAGTTCAATTGTAATGAAGTGGTTAGCTTATCTTGTATTAGTTGTAATGACAGTGCAGATCATGTCTGTACACTTATGTAATCATTTTTTTTTTTGAATTGCAATATGGTGTATCTTAACATGGTTGAGATATATATATTTTGAATGCAATGGAAGGAATATACAATTTTTATTTGTTCTAATTCTAATTCTTAAATTACAAGTGCTTTACAGTACTCAAGTCTTTGCATTTCTTTGCATGGTATCAGAGCAATCTTGATCTTGAAAGAGACCTGTGATTCAAAAGAAACAACTATAAACACTTAACCTCACTCACCCACATTAGCTTTTTCAAAAATTTCATCCAATGACTTCCACACCTTCGAGCACTACACCATCAGTCTTTAATGGCTAAAACTACCAAATTTGGGCCGTGAAGATGAAGACATACCTGAGATCACTTGATCTTTGGGATTATGTTGATGTTAAGGAAGTGAATCCTTGTCCTAATAATCCCACAGTAAACTAACTCAAACATCATGCTGAAGAAATTGCCAAGAAATTTCATTCACTTTCATGCATTCACTCTGTTGTGGATGACGTGATTTTCACCAGATCATGGCTTGTGAATCTGCCAAAGATGCTTGGGAAAGACTGAAGTAAGAGTTCCAAGGCAGTGATAAAGCAAGGAAGATACAAATACTCAATTTGAGGAAAGAGTTTGAAATGCATTGTATGAAGGAGTCAGACAAAATTAAAGATTATATTGACAGAACTATGAAAAATGTCAATGAGATAAGGTTATTGGGGGAACAACATGAAGAAAAGAGAATTGTGAAGAAGGTTATGGTGACACTTCCAAAGAGGTTTTAATCCAAAATTTCCTCTTTTGAAGACAATTGGGACATGCGGAAGATCATAGTCACAGAACTTGCAAATACCTTGCAAGTTGTGGAACAAAGAAAAGCATTTCGTAAGAAGAAGAGTTCAAGTGAAAGAGCATATGCAACTACTCAAAAATTCAAGCCAAGTGGCCCCAAGAGATTTTCTTATGGCAGAAAAGGTAAGGAGAAGATTGAACATAACAACAAAGGGAAGTTTAAAAGAAAAAAAAATATCCTCCCTGTCTTCATTGTTAAAAGACAAATCGTTCAGGAGATTTCTGTTGGTTTCAACCAAATGTTCAATGCAAAGCCTACAAATAGTTTGGCTATATTGAAAAGGTCTACTAGTCAAACCAAAAGAAGCAAGCTCGAGCTCAGCCTACTCAAGTTGCTGAAAGTGCAGAAGAGCATGAAGAAGAGTTGTTCGCTGCAGTTGAAGAAATGTGTGTAACTTCTCAAAATTCTGGAATTTGGCTTGTTAACAGTGGCTGCACAAATCACATGATAGTTGACCATACCATTTTCAAAAAAATATATCAAAATTTTGCTTGCAAAGTGAAGCTTGGAGTTGGCAGATTGGTGAATGATAAAGGGAAAGGTACAATTCTTGTCCAAACTCCTTCTGGATAGAAAAATATTACAGATGTTTTATATGTACCTGAGATTGACATGAACTTGTTAAGTGTTGGCAAATTACTTGAGAAAGACTATAAGCTGTCATTTGAAAATAGAATCTGCACTATTTAAGATCCATTTAGAGCTGAAATCCTGTCTATTGAAATGAAGAGGAGAACTTTTCCCATTGAATGGTCTAATGTTATTGCTAGTGTCCATGTAAGTGTTGAAGATAATACTTGTCTATGGTGTAAAAGATTTGGACACACTAATTTCACTTCACTGAAGCAACTGGAAGATCTTGAACATGTAAATAATTTAAATTCTATAAATGATTTCACTAGTCTGTATGGAACCTGTCAATTGGGAAAGTTGAGCAAGTCTCATTTTCCTGTGAATCAAGCTTCAAGAGCGATAGAAAAACTGCAGCTGGTACATTCTGATATTTGCAACCAAATGAGTATTGCCACAATCAACTCTAGCAGGTATTTACTTTTGTTCATAAATGATTTCTCAAGATATTGCTAGGTTTATTTTTTAAAGCAGAAAAATGAGGTTCTCAAAATTTTTGCAAAGTTCAAAGCAACTGCTGAAAATCAGTGTGCTTTGTCAATGAAGACCTTAAGGTCTAATAATGACGCTGAATACACATCAAATGCCTTCAAAGAGTTTTTTCAAGCTGCTGGAATTCATCATCAACTGGTAGTCACCTATTCCCCTCAGTAAAATGGTGTTTGTGAAAGGAAGAACATAACCATTATGAACATGGCTCGATGTTTGTTGCTAGAGATGAAATTGCCTAAAATTATATGGGCTGAAGCAGACAACACTGCTGTCTACTTGCAAAATAGACTTCTAACCAAGGCTATTAAAGGCAAGACTCCTTTTGAAGCTAGGTTTGGAGCAAAGTCATTTGCAGCTCATCTCAAATTCTTTGACTATGTATGTTATTCTTATGTGCCAGAAGCTAAAAGGGATAAACTTGATCAACGTGTTGAACCTGGAATTTTTGTTAGCTATAGTAGTGTCTCTAAAGGGTACAGAATTTTAAATCGTCTCACAAATCAAGTTTATGTGAGTAGGAGTGTGAAATTTGATGAAGCTGCTGTATGGGATTGGAAAAGAAACTCTGTTGCATTCACTTCTCAAGTTGAAAATGATGAAGTTGTGGAAGAACAATAGGATGTTATGAGTGATGATTCTGATGAAGATGTTGCTATAAGAGGCACGGGAAAACTAGATGATATTTACCCTCGATGTAATGATGCAGTATATGAACCTGTAGACATTAATGAAGCCTTGAATTGTGAAAATTAGAGAGTTGCAATGGAGGAGGTGCTCAGAATGATCAACAAAAATGAAACTTGGGTGTTAGTGTCAAAAACCTGTAGATAAGGAAGTTATAGGCTTAAAGTGGATCTTTAAACTGAAACTCAATCCAAATGAGACCATCAAAAAATTCACAGCACGTTTGGTTGTCAAAGAATATGCTCTGAAATAAGGAATTGATTTTTATGAAAATTTTGCTCCTATAGCGAGGTTTAACATAATCATAGTGCTTCTCTCCATTATAGCACACCTCAAGTGGCAAGTCTTTCAGTTGGATGTCAAGTCTGCCTTTCTGAATGGCATACTTGAAGAAGAAATCTTTGTAGAACAACCAGAGGGATTTGAAAAGGACGTAAAGAAAGTGTATTTGTCGAAGAAAGCCTTGTATGGACTCAAGCAAGCTCCAAGGACATAGTATGCAAGAATTGATGAATACCTACTGGAATTTGGTTTCCTGAAAAGCTGCAACGAAGCTACTCTATATGTCAAAAATTCTGAAGTTGAAACTCTGGTGGTTTCTGTATATGTTGATGACCTTCTGATAACTGGAAGCAATTTAAATGCTATTGTGAAATTCAAGGTTGAAATGGAACAAGTCTTTGAGATAAATGATTTGGGAATGATGTCTTATTTTTCTGGGAGTACAAGTTAGGCAATGTACTCAAGGCATTTTTATTTCCCAAGACAAATATGCTCATGGATTTCTTAATAAATTCTGTCTGGGAAAATTCAAATCAATGAGCACTCCTGGAGTTCAAGGTACAAAACTAATGAATAATGATGGCTCAGTTCCAACTGATGCCATTTTATATAGAAGTGTAGTAGGTTCCCTGCTATATCTATCAATTACGAGACTAGACATTATGTTTGCCACAAGTATGTTGTCTAAGTTCATGGGTTCACCAACTAAACTCCATTTCAAGGTAGTCAAAAGGATCCTGAGGTATTTGCAAGGTATTCTAGACTATGGACTGCATTACAAACCGACTGGTTGTGTGAATTTAATTGGATGCACTAATAGTGATTGGGTTGGATCTTTAGAAGATATGAAAAGCACTTTAGGTTATTGTTTCTCCCTTGGTGCGGCCATGATTTGTTGGAGCACGAAGAAGCAAGGTTCAGTTGCTCAATCTACAGGTGAAACTGAGTATATTGCTGCCTCTGCTGGTGTAAATGAATGCTTGTGATTAAGGAAAGTTCTGCTTGATTTGAATTTCAAGCAAGACAAGGCAACATAAATATTCTGTGATAAAAAGTCTGCTGTGGCCATGGAGAAAAATCCAATGTTTCATGGAAAAACCAAACATATTAAGATCAAATATCATGCAATTTGTGAAGTAGAAAAAGAAAAACAAAACAAACTATTGCATTGCTTCTCAGAAGATCAATTGGTAGATATCTTTACCAAGTCATTAGAAAAACTTCGATTTGAACAACTCAAGGAAAAACTTGAAATTTTCAACAGCACTTGAATCAAGGAGGAGTGTTGGAATGTAACTTGATTTAGTAATGTTGTAAAGTTCAAGTTCAACTGTAATGGAGAGGTTAGCTTATCTTGTATTCGGTGTGTTTTACTTGTATTAGTTGTAATGACGATGTAGACCATGTTTGTACACTTCTATAATCATTATATTTTTTTAATTGCAATATGGTGTATCTTAACATGGTTGAGATATATATTTTTTTAATGCAATGGAAGGAACATAAAGTTTTTATTTGTTCCAATTCTCATTCTTGAATTACAAGCTCTTTACAGTACTCAAGTCTTTGCATTTCTTTACAATCTCTTCTTGAAACGTTTGTCAATCTTTCCTTTCAGAATGAAAGAGTGGTTGATTTGCTCATTTAACCAAATTCTCAGATAATTCCATTTTAAGATTCACTTTACTGTTTGGGGTAGAAATTGCTCCTCTGTTACATTTTCCAATTTCAGAATCTTTTAATGCGTCGAGGAAAATACGAATCTTGTGAGATTAGGTACATCTTAATGCACCTGTTTTGAGCAGCCCCATTGCATTGAATATCGAACAACCCCAACTGCCATGCAATAATATTTTGGATTAGTCCCTTGTGCATACACCAAGTGTTTATAATGGTATAAAACCGACAATGTTCAAAGCTGGTTTAAAACACAATAATTAACGTAAAAACACAATAAATCAACTGTTGAATGTTTCGAGTTGGACCCTTGTACAATGTACATACATCACTTGATCATGATGCTATCACGAACAGAATAATACATCAATGATGGATTCACCAAGGAGAATCAATAGCTTGATGCGTATGGATAGGATTATCAAGCAAGCCATGCTGTAGGTTGATAATAACCACTTGCCAAACTTTTTCAACATAAAAACAGAGATCTTTATACGGGGAAACGTACTTCCATTGGAAGAGATGTTGCTAATGCTTAATTTTCTCACTTGAGGCATCAGACCGAGTAGTGTTCTTGTTCCACCCCTCGTTGAAAACCAGCTGAACAAAACCATAGAAGTTGGCCAGTCATTAATACCGCATTAACGCAGCGAGATATCCATGCTTATAACACTGGACAGGTTCAAGTTGCTTTCAAGAATTAATGAGGCAACTACCACCAACTGGTAAACTGTCCTGGTTCATATAACTGTCCTCCCTTCGGCCTTGTAATGGCGGCCCTACGCAATTGTGCATTTTCCAATATGGATATATTAAATGCAAAATATTCAGTGACTAATGATCTTTGAATATCGACAGTAGCGAAGCCAGGAATTTATTTCAGGAGGGGCAATTTATATATATATAGTTTTTTTTAATCCAATCTACCATGGGTAATGACATTTTTTTAAGGTGGGCAATCTCTATATATGTATATATATCTTCTTTTTAAAAAAAATTTGAGGGTGGGCAAACAAGTGGCTTCGCCACTGAATATCGAAGATTATTGATATTATAATAATAAAATACTATTTTTATAAAATAAAAATATATATAATTAGTCCCATATTACATATATGTGCATTAAAGTGTCAATATGTGTTAATTTGTGTTAGTGTATCGTGAAGCATAATACTTCGAAATCAACATTATTACCTACAAACTACGTTCTGATTCATTTTATTATATTGTGACTTTTTCTCTTTGTTTCATAATTTTGATTTTAAATTTTTATTAAAACAAAGTTTATATAATCATTATTGTTAATGTAATTATATATAATAAAATATTAAGCAAGAGTTTGATACAAATTGGTTATATTAATTGGTTAAATAATTAGTATTAATTTAATCACTTATGTAATAGTTATTAATAAATATTAAAAATAAATATATAATATTTTATTAAAATAAATATATTAATAATTGATATTTCTATTTTAATATAATAAATTAGTTATATTTATTACTTAAAATATTAAATAAATAATTTTTTTCCAACTCTTCAAAAATATTTTAAAATTTAAAAGTACTCTTATTAAAATAATGAAAGTTTTATTTAAAATTTAAAATAATTTGCAATATTTGTCATTAAATAGTTAGATTATAATGAATATAAATATATATATATATATATATATATAAATAATTAACAATGAAATGAATGAGAGAAGGTAAAAGCTTATAATTTTGACAACTCAAGTTTATAATTGACTTGCCTTAGCTTTTAGATCTTGGCTTTACTTATAAGCCTTTGGACCAAAATGTACGCATCTAGAGTGCTATCATGATCTTCCACTTCTCTTTGGAATACAACAACCGGCTTGGATTAGTATCATGGGTCTTCCACTTTTGCTATAGCATTAAAGATGCATGACTATCAAAGTGAACTCACATTTATTAGCTTGTAATACTTATAACCAAATAGTCAAATTTAGACCATTGACTTCGAGAATCATGCGATATGATTGCCAAGATTATTGCAAAATAATTCATGTATGTTGCTGATAAGCTTTATATAGAAAACTTTTAATATCGCAAGTATACGATATATAAAGCTTTTAATATCGCAAGTATACGAATCATAACTTGCAATATAAAAAGCATTGTTCCCACAAGGATCAATTAGATAACTAACAACATAAATTAAAATTTGTTTAAGGTATTAAAAGATTGATATAATTAAAATAAATTACTGAAGTTAAAATAACTAATAAAAGAAAACAATTGATTAATAATTGAGCTGCCAATATGAATGAATATGGTTAAAGCTGGAAACATAAGAATTATTCTATCCTTATTTTGTCTGCCCTTATTTATCCAATTATGTTTGATCATATACATCCTAAGGTTTTAATTAACCTCTCTCGAAATATAATCAAGTAATCCTATTGAAATTGATAAGAATAAAATTCTAACCTCTCGATTCACAAAACTACTTTTAACTTTTCAATTGAATTTGAAGCTATCCTAAGGATAATTAATTCACAATTAAGATCTCACTTCAAATGTTCATTAATTTGATACCAACTCTCGTTGCGCACCTTAACACATGTAACTTGATTCACTCTCTTGATTTATTATCCAGTATAAGCATAAAAATTATCACAAAGCATTGACAGATGTATTGAATTCAACAAGAATAAGGTTAAACAAAACATATCAAGAACAATCCCTACTATGAATTTAGAAAATCATAATCATGTTTAACATCTTGTTAATCCAAATAAACACCAAGACAATGAAATGATTGAAGAGAAAAGAAAGGAAAACTAGTTTGAGTATTGATCTGGAAATCTTGAATTTTTGGAGCTTCATTTGATTTCTCCTCTTTGATCTTCTTTCAATCTGGTGTCTATTACCTTTTTCGTGTTTTTCTTGTTCTTAAATACTTCTTGAGGCTTTTAGGGTTTCCCCACTTAACTAGTTCTAAAAATAGCCATGAAATGTTAAAAGTTAAAAAAAACGCAGCCTAGAAAAGCTAAAATTTGCTGAAATTTGCTCTTTGCTAGTCACAATCATTATCTGCATTATTTCATGCTTCCAATTCTTATGTTTTCTTCAATTTCCTGATTCCCATCAATTGCAAACACTTCAAACACCCTTTGAAATGTAAAATTAAAATCAAATTCTTGCTTTAAACTAATCAAATAATTAAAAATACATAGAAACACTAATAATAACACTATTTTAAGTCCTAAACATATGATTATCATCCAAAAAAACACTTAAAAACACACTCAAATACCTAAAAAACATACTATAATCTACACTTATCAACATTACCACACTTAAACCTTTGCTTGTCCTGAAGTAAAACTAAAACCATGCTTAAATAAAAAAATTAAACACACAATTATGCAACTTACAATAATGATACGATGGCATCAAATCTTATGGAAATAACTTACTCTAAACATTAACCACTTTAAAAATGCCAACATGCTAACTTATTTCTTTCAATATGTGCGCCTGTTTGTTAATCAATATGTTCCAAAATAAATATAACTGAAACCTTATGTGCCTTATATGGAAGCCTATACGTTTAGCTTTTGCCAAAGTTGTCACCACTCAACATTGAAATTGTCTTTCCTTTTCAATTTCCTGAACACATAATTATTTGAGACTTGTTTAACGAGAGTTTTATTGATCTATAAGCTTGTCTTGTTGCTAGTGGTCTGACTATTTTTTTTGTGCGGGATATTGATACTGCGCCATGGAAATATTTACTATCCAGTTACTCAAATTTTTCTTGCATGGAAATTATAGGGTGCATCCTTTTCGTTTTAGCTTTATCATAAATGAAATTTTGGAATGAAGACATTCATGAACATTTTGAGAGTACTGTTTCACATGGTTATGTAATGAGATGAAACTAAAATATGTTTGCTTCAAGTGCAATTGCTATTGTCATAGAAAATGCGACAATTGTGGAATAGTTGGAACTGCTCATACATCACTACAAGAAAAATGTCGTTTAATGACGAATATTTTCGATGAGTCAGGTTAGTGACGGAATTTACCGATGGATCAAGGCATCATAGAAATGGCCGTAGGTAATAATTTTCCACGAATAACAGAATATTCGTCGGTAAATATACCGACGGATAATTTATGTAACCGTCAGTGAATATACTGACGATTGTTTCTGTAGTCAACCGTCGGTAAATTTCTTATGGTCAGAATTTTTCCATCAATAGATTTACAGGCGATATTGGTTATTCCGTTGGTAAGTTTATTACACCATTACCGACGGTTATGTTTATTTCGTCAGTGAGTATACCAATGGTTATTCTGCGACAAATCCTGTCGGTAAAGTTGGAGACGGAATTAGTTATTTTGTCTATTACTTAATGTCAATATTACTAATGGTTTGTTGTTTTCCGTGGGTAAATAAAATGAATTTTACCGACGTACTTTTGTTTTTCCGTCAATAAATTAACAAAAAAAATTTAAAATATCCTGTCATTAAATTTTATTTGATGATCTTATGGTTGATGCATAATTTAAATAGTTGTGAATTGTCTGTGCATAATATTTGATTTGTTTATACATTTAATTTGTTTAAATAGAGAATTGATTGATGATATAAAGTTAAAATTATATCATCATAAAAACATTAAATTGCACATAATAAGTATTTGTAATTCAAA
>JANZLX010000211.1:17036316-17052058 GCA_025531955.1 Erythroxylum orinocense | reverse complement strand
GGTCCTCCAACCACTTGTATAAGAAAGGACATATATTTTCTGCATATTTTCGAAGATGACAGAACCCTTTTTTCTCACCTCAGTAACTTTATCCTTCTTAATCTGCTAACTAGTTGATTCCTTTGTCTAAGAAGAAGATCATGTTGATGATGAATCTTCAACTAACTTAGCCTTATTGACTAGGCTATATTTGAATAATTACAATGGTTTATCTTGGCTTGCCGTATATGGCAAAATGAATCAAGAAGTTATGTAATCTCTTTAGGTATCGAGTTGAAGCTAGCAATATCTAATAAATGTTTGATTTGGGCTTGGAAAATATTGAAATCTTCACACATCTGTTCCAATAAGTTAACTATCTATTCTTTGAGGTTAATCATCTCTAGTTAAAAAGTATGTAAAAACATTATTTTTAGATTTGATAATATTAATATCAAAATTATATTCTACTAATAAAGTTTTCCATTTAATATATATTTTGTATTCAGGTTTAGATGATAGATTATTTTGAATAAAATCCTTAACTTAAGTATTATCAAGCAATAAAAACTCATAAAATTCTTGGCATCTTTTTACTACCGACAATAATTCCTTTTCATTTATATGATATCTTTGTTGAGCATTTGTAAAGGTTTTCAAAATATAACTACAAAGAGACTCAATGAATCTTAATATTATAATCATCATAATCTATCTTGTTTAATATTCCACTCTATACATTATCATAACTGTCAGTTTTAAGAATTAAATCACCATCATCAGATGGCAAAGAAAGTTTTTACAATGTAGTTTTAAGAATTAAATCACCATCTCAACTTGACATATCTTACCCTTTTTCTCAGAGAGAGCTAAACCATGTTGTTCACATAAATCTGCAAATTTATTGAGATGAAAAATATGTTGAGCAATATTATCATTAGATATTAAAATATCATCCACATAAACATGTATGAAATTGTAATACGTAAAGATATTGTACATTTTCCTTTGAAATATTTGCGGGGCATTTTTTAAATCGAAAGACATTACTAATCATTCTTAATGACCTTATGGAGTTAAGAAAGCAATATATAAAATAATATCTTTATTCATTTTTATCTGTCATAATCCACTCTTTGAGTCAAATTTAGAGAATATTTGTTTTGCTCTTGTTAACTTTATTAATGTTTCTTTGTGGTGTAAGAAGTATCTATCAAATATTGTATTATCATTTAATTTTTATAATTTATGACCATTCTAGCTTTATTTCTAATTATTTCTACATGGTTTGTAACCATAAAAGTTGGGAAAGAATGAGGGGATTTGCTAGACCTAATTATCTTTAGATTTTCTAGTTCTAGAAGTTATTTTCTAAATTCATCTTGATCTTCTAAATTATATCTCATAGGAGTAACTCCAATATTTTTTTATCTATCATTTCTATGTTTGCTTCTTCTTTGTTTTTATTCTAAAATTGTCATGGAATATCATAGTAGTATTTTTTAATAATTCTAGTCCATCTTTTATGGTTTTTATCTATTGACACTTATTCTCTATAATGTTTTCTATTTTTCGTAAAGATTTTCCTTTTGGAAGGATCAATTTTTCTTTATATGAGGTTGATTAATACTTTTAATAAATGCATCTTATTATTAGAAATATCTAATCCTATTATATTATTTAAGATTTCCTAATATTGTAAAGGAAAACAACACACTTTATATAAAGAAGATCCTAGTCCATTATCTATATAGGTAGCAAATTATTCTATTCTATAATTTTTATAAGTTATTCCAATTGGAATATAAATACTAGTGGCAATAGTCATTATCTTGGAATATATATTGTATTGTTATTATAGGATATTTGTATTCCATACTAAGTTATCTTATAAGAATGGACTTGTTCCTAGTATTATCTCTAAAGTGAATCTTTCATTTTTAACTAATAATCTTATAGGTATTTTATTATCTCCTATCTTAATAATGGTTTATATGGTGGTATCTATCTGAAGTATTTCACCATTGAAATTTATATATTAATAAGGCTGATTTAGTTGGAAACATATCAAATTATGTATTAGACTATGATTAATGTAACTTTTAATAGCTTCTGTATCAATTAAGATATCTCATGGAACATAATTTGTACAATTAAAATATTGTCATATAATTTTATACTTAGAACTTATCTTTTTATTGGTTCTTATCAAATTATTAGTATATCGTTGACTACTCAAATAGTAGTTTTTGAATAATATAATCTATGCAATAGTTTATTGTGAGAATCCATTTGGTATTTTTGTTGAAAATATAATGAAAAATCATCTTTAGTTTCTTATATATATGTTACATAAGGAGGATATATTTTTTCAACTAAAATATTTTTGGGAAGTTAATAATATATTTATCTGCAAAACATTCTACATGATGAGTATTGAATAAGGCATAAGATATCATATAGTTAATAGAATATGGTTTATTTCAATCTCTAATTAAGTCTTTTCTTTTAAATTCTTATATTAAAGAGAGTGTAATATCAAAATCTTTATCTTGTATATTATAATCCATTTGTGGATAGATATTATAAAAAAGGTTTTGATATCAAAGATTGCCTCTTAAAATTCCCATACATGCTTCTTTTCTATTACAAATTTAATCATATAATATTGCTAAATTTATAGGACTGTCTATTTCTTCTATGAAAGTAGATCTTACTATCATTGGTATGGATCTTATATGCACCCATGTTATTTTGTCACTAATTTCTTTAGGAATGTGATCAATTTTTTGGGAAATAAATTTTTAAGATGAAAGAGGAATCATTACTTTATTAGAAGTTAAACTAATATCGAAGACTTTTTCTTTAAGATTAATCCTATAAAACATATGATGTTTGTTGGGTTTTAACGCTTTTTTTTCTTCTAATAATGTCATATTAAATCCATGATACAAATTTATAAAATACATAGTATTTTGAATCTTTTTAAGCATTTTTCTATCAATAAGTGTTTCTTGACTATATTCTGCATATTGTTCAAATGTTTCTACTATAGTATCTATTATTTGATTATCTATTTGAGTGTTAACGAATTCTCCTATCACCCATTTATTTTTGAACTTGAAGTTTCTTCATATTTTGTATCTGTTATTATAAAAATACTTTTTTTTCAGAAGAGCATTCTTCAAAAGTATCAATTCTAATCAAATCTTCATTTTTTATCATTTCATTTATTTCATCATCTATTTCTATTTTATTTTTGTTAAACCTTTTAGGACATTCATTTTCATAATGTCCTTTTTCTTTACAATAATAGCATTGATGTTTAGGTATCTTTTTATTTCTTTTCTTATTTCTTCTAAACATAGGTTTTCTTGGTTTGTATCCTTCTATTTTCTTATAATATTTGCTTTACGTTTCTTTAATTTTATTTTCCTAAAAATCTCTTCCTTTTGTATTCCTTTTTATCTTATTGTAATAATAAAGACTATCATATTCTATCATAGTAGACGTTTTTAAATCTTAATAACATAATGAAGATTTTTTCTTTGTTCTGTTACTTTTTTTCAATAATATAGCTTCATTACACCATTCACTTAAATATGGTAATAATAAACTAGGAAAATACAAATGTATCTATTGATTTCACACATATCACATAATTGTAATTTTTGTAATGTTAGAGCATATTTTCATATAGTAGTTGTATCTTTTAAAATATTTCCTTCTTTAAGAAATTTTAATCAAAAATTTTTAGCAACTCTAGTTATTAGATTTTCTATATAATTATCTAAATTAAATATAGAGTTTCTTGAGTTTTTATCTAAATTTTTCCAAAATCTGAGAGACCTGGTTACTAAAGTTTTTTCTAAAAATTGTTTAGACATTTCATAATCAATTTTAGTAATAGCAACATCTAGTCTTCGAGTTGGTTCCCATTTATCTATAGCTTCTTCTATATTTTTGGATGCAATCAATATATAAACATATTCTAAAAGGAGTTATAGCTTATGTTCTCATTTTATCTATAGGTGTGAAGTCTTCTTTATCTTTGGTTATCATATGAGTTCCAACCTATCCTAAATTAGGTCTATTAAAACTTTGTGAAGGATACCTAAAAGGCCGATATCTAGAAGCTCTAGTTATATCACTAATATTATGATTTTGGTGAATTTCTTATTTAATTAAATTTATTTTTATATGCATTAAAGTTCTTAAGTTTAAATTTTCTATCTTTTCATTTAATTCCTCAATTTTTGAATCAGAAGCTTGCGTAAAATAATTCATTTTATGTACAATTAAGAGGTATTTTCATTGTTAAAATTAGATCATATTTGGTTTTTATATGATTTTTTTGGGTTTATTCTCTATATAAGAATTATTTATTTATTTCATCATATCTTATATATCCATAATTTGTTTTTGAAGTTTTTTTATATAGAATTTTTTTTATTTCCATAATATTTTATTGTTTTTTAAATTTATGACAAATTAGTATCTATTTTTAATCCTTTAGGATTTAATTTTTGATACTTATCTTTTGCTATTTAGATGATAATTTCTATAATGTTTAGTAATTTCTGAATGAGCTCCTATCTAAAGTTTTTTTTTTCATCTTTGATATAATATATTTGATTCTTCCATAATTACTTGAACTATTCTATAGCCTTTTTATGACAATTTGTAAGTAATATATAATTATATCTATTTTATGATGCTTTACTTTACTTTGGGCTTCTTGTAGACAATTATCAAGTTTATTTATTTAAAAAAGTAAATGATTACAATAAGGATAATTACTCATAGTTAACAACATAAGACGAATCATCTCTAATAATCTTTACAAAGTTGCAATCTATAATGCTCAAAAATCTAAGGTGTAACTCTTTATGGTTATCTTTTTACTGCTAATTTTTGAGCTAATATTTGAAAATGTCTGTTTAAAATTGAGTAAAGTATCTAATAGAACAGTGATGCAAGTTCTAAGCTATAAATAACAAAATTTTATTTCTCGTGCATATCTATTTGTGCACCAAATAACCATGATTATGATAACAATTTTTGCAGCGGATCAAAAAATTGATCACGGAAGGATATAAAAGTTTTTATCATATCTAAGCTATTAATAATATCAAAAATTAAAAAGATTTGAAACAAATCTTCATCCTCCAAATTATCGCTATGTGCTATAATATAAGTGACATCTTGAAAGTGGATGGAATTAGGAAATTTTTATTTTATAGTAAAAGAAATTGCAAGATGAAATTCATAGAGAAAGCTTTAATGATTGTTGAATTTGTTATGTTTTTGTAACATATCCTGAAAATAAAAAGCTGTGAAAGCTTTATTCCTTGTTGAATTTGTTATGTAACTGTAACATATCCTCAAAATATAAAGCTATGAAGATTTCATTTTCACACAGCATATGCAGAAACTACGTGAACCTTGCCTTCTATTGGTACTCTTGATGGAAGTCTACGTCAGTTTGGCCATGCATTGGGAAAATATTCCAATAAGGTGTCACCTGTAGACTGTAGTGAATTAGAAGGCCTTATTGGGACACCTTTATCAACCTAAACGCATGTTTACTTATGATTGGAGTGACCTTTAACTGGTAGAACGAATGCTTTGGAAAGAGAACAGTATAGACAAAGCATACAAAAGTTACCTTCAAAAAAAAAAAAAAAAGCATACAAAAGTTGAAATTGTGGAGTGTCCTCCAATAAATGCTTCTTACCGTTCTTCTCTTATTACTTCTATATTCAGGTTTGCTTTATGATGAGAAGATCCAGGAAAATCCATGAATCTAGATACCTATATTAAAGTCAAAATAAGATAATGTCCTTTAACGATCAAGTTTTTTTTTTTTTATACATACAAAATCACATATTATTACCAATGTATAAAAATTTAGTTGTAGAATTATTTTGTTAGTTACATTTATCATACATATTAATTCTAACAATACAAGGGTGTAAAATGATATGTATATAAATTGTATGGCACCCACCTTTCTTAATTATCTACGTTCTATATAACTACACTTCAAAGGTGTGCTGTTATTGTTACGTTGTTGTATATTTTAGATTATAATTAAATTATTTTTTAATTACGTTGTTGTATATATATATATAACAATGTGATATGTAAATAGGTATATTTTACCCACCTTTAATTTACATATTATTTATATTTTTCGTAATTGGCATCACATAGTTTAAATGTCTTTATATTATAATGAAATGTGCATGTTATATCTAACTTACAATTATATTTTTCTTCCGTTATGTATTAATTTGTACAACATAACTTATTTATTATAAAATCATATAAAATATTTTATTGTAAAATCAAAATATTAAATATTTTTTATAAAAAGTAAATGTAAATATATAGCTATTTTTAGACACTATGTCGCCGACATGTTGTATTCAAATATGAAGTAATTAATCTTTTGATTTGAATACGTCGCTCTATCAAAAGTAAGCTAAAGTTTCTTGGCTCACGCAGTTAGTGTAATCATGAGATTATTTGAATTCAATATTACATGATTTGCACTAATCACCTATTAACGAGGTGACTGTATACGTATGAATTTGGACCTACACCTATGCAGAACCTACATTACCACTTGCATAAAATTTCCAACAAGTACTTATTTTGATGATAGAATCTGTTTTTATCTTTCTCCACTTACTTTGAATCAATGGCCACAATGAAGACTTTCAATATACCAGAAAGGCAGACGTTATACCTTTTCCTTTCTTGAAAGCTTTTTGGTAAAACAATGAGAAAGAAGAATGATGCATAATACTTGAGGATCAGAGCAT
Organism: Erythroxylum orinocense; assembly: GCA_025531955.1. NCBI lineage: Eukaryota > Viridiplantae > Streptophyta > Magnoliopsida > Malpighiales > Erythroxylaceae > Erythroxylum > Erythroxylum orinocense. The sequence goes on along the minus strand of JANZLX010000211.1, from coordinate 17,045,249 downwards.
ATGCAGCCATCTGTCTCAAAAAGTATCGCTATTTTCTTAACTTCAAATGCTCTGTCGTATCACATTTGGGGTGTACAGCTCTTTCTAGCCTGTTAGTTAGTCGAACCTAGAATTAGAAATTTTGGGATGTATTGTATTATAAGTAATGTTTTAAAAATTAGACTAGACATTAAGCCAGTCAAAAGAAAAGTTTAAGGCCTAAAGGTTTAACTGGTATTGAATCGTTATAAGACTAATATATAATAAATAAAAAGTAAAAATTATAAGAATAAATACAAATTAAATAATTTGTTGAAATAAAAATATACCAATGAATTACACGTCATACTAAACTTTATAGCTTATATTATAGAAAAAAATTTAATTAACCTTAATAAGTAAAATATATAGCTAAATTCACAAATTATTAAATGAGTATTTTATAAAAAATAAAATTCATTGTAAATATTAAAAGAGTCAATATAATTTACATTAATATTAAATTAAAAAGTTATAGTTTAAATAATTGAACAAGGTTAAAAGTAAATAATAAAAAATACAAAATACAAAATGAAGTAACTAGATGGGCATAAACACTTGAAAAGTAATTGTTGATTAAATTAAAAGCATGTCAACATCTTCTGTTCTTTAGTGGTAACACATAAACAAGTAATTTTAAAATTTTATATTAAAATAATAGTTGTTAACTGAAGAGGGACACCAAACAATCTAATTTGTAAAATTGATTCATTATGTCAACGAGAAAGGGGTCATTTAATTATCTGGGAATGAATTATGCAAAAAGAAGCATACGACGAGTAGACAGATTGTTTGTTATTACTTACCACCAACAAAATGGTGAACAAAATCTCACTTATTAAACTTACTACAACAATTACCATAGTTATTAGCTTTGGAGTTTTCGATCAATAAAGGATATATAAAAACGACCACCAAAATTAGCTTAACATGAAATAGAGTTCAATACATAGAAAACTAATTAATCAAATCATCCTATAAAGATATCAAATTATGTTTATCTATTATTTCCGAGCAAACTGAAATCATGAATAGCAGCAAACAAACTCAAACTCTATACAAACATGGATTGACAATTAGAATCAACATTTTACTCCTAAACCAATTCATCAATTCTCAAATCTTTTGCTCCTTCATCTATCCAGTTTTGCTTCTCATATAAGCCAATTCCCAGTGACAAAACTGGCAGACAGACTCATTTCTAAATACAATATATAACCACATTGAACTACATGGAAAACAACAAGCAACAATATCAATAATTACTCGTCGGAATCGTCACAGCAACAACTCCCTACCTTCCATAACTATGCTAAGCCCAACTTCACAACTACAAAAGTCTTTCTTGATCCTTGTTCTCACAATAGCTTCGACACCCAACCCCAAAAACAGAGAACGATAATCTGCTAAAAACTAAGGAGGATTTTTTTCTCACCTTAGCTTAGACACCCATATCCAAAAACAGAGAACAATAATTTGCTAAAAACATCGAGGATGATACCTGTTTTCACCTTAGATTCGAGTTCGATACCCATCTCCAGAAATAAAGAACAATAATTTGCTAAAAACTAAGTATGATCCTTGTTCTCACCTTAGCTTCGATACCTATCTTTATAAATAGAGAACAATAATCTGCTACCTTAGCTTCAACAGCCATCTCCAGAAATAGTTAATGACAAAAAACAATAATTTGCTACCTTAGCTTCAACACCCATCTCCAGAAACAAAGAATTATAATTTGCTAAAAACATCAAGTATCAACTCACCATGAGTGGTTGTTACACCCCTTGTCCCTTTTTTCTAAAAAAAATGTTGCTCCAATATGACCAAGCTAGCGAGCGATCTCAGTTCGCGCTAGAGAACAAGATAACAAGCGAATGTATCTTTGTTTGCTTCTTCTCCACCAAGCACAGACATTTAAGAATAACTATAGGTCGATGGCTACCCTTTATGTTAGGATCTTTATGTTATTTATGAACTTTATTTAGAATTAATGATGTTTTATCTTGTACTTTTGTTTTACAGAAATGGAGAGTTTGCAGAAAGTAAAGATGACACACAATTTACTTGGTTCGATAGCACAAAGCTATCTACGTCTAAGAGTCAACCTCACACCGGATTTACTAGTATCAAGGAAGAAGAAGATACAAGAGAATGGGTGTTTTTCGGAACACCTACAAGAGTTTCCTTACAAACTCACTAGTACTCTTTTGATAAGTACTCTAGCACTCTCTCAGCCTTTCTTTTTCTCTCTTGAATTACAAATAGAAAGAAAGTAGTAGCTTGTAAAATGTTGATTGTATTCGATGCTTTGAACTGTTTCTTTTTAAAGACAGAGAATACAGAGAATGGAGTTGCTCCTCGGATGAGTTTGCATAGACCAGATGCATGGCATTTGTCCCCTCACATGAGTTATTAAAGAGTCATCCTCTGCTGTGTGTTTTGTACATCGTCTAAAGCTGCGTTTTGTATATCGTCTGATATTAGTAATACGACAGTGTTTAAGTCTTAAGCTTTTGACTTGTGTTTTGATGTGTGTCTCACGTGGATTCGTCTGAAGCTAACTCATAATGTCTCCGTCTGATAGAGCCATCGAGAACTTCTCTTTCTTCCTCTCCTTCGATTCTCTGCCTATGTCTTTTGTCTGATGAGATTGTGAGACAGTTTTTGGAGAATCTCGTGAGTTATTTCACACTTTATTTACCTAGATATGAAGCGATGATGATGAGATTTGCGAAGCGGAGACAATGAAGAGGAAAGGGAGGAGAGCTTTTTAGATTTAAATTTTTTATTTCAAATGTTTACGGTTTCAACCAATTCACTGATAAACTGGCCGGTTTTTATACTTAGAAGTTATTAAATAAAATTAAACCGAGTAGCCATTCAGTCCATACTATTTCTGGTCGAACCAGTCAATTTGGCTTGGTTTTAAAAATAGTGATTATAAGTGATGCAAGATTTCCAAAGACTAGCTTGTACTTGCCATTTATTCTCTTTTAGTACCAAACGAGACCTAAAAGATATCAACTGCAGTAATAATAGATTCAATTATGACACTCTACGATCCACTTCTCCTTCTTTACGACTAATATTTAGTGGTTGGTTATAACGACGGCTATAGAGTTACTGGATTAGGCTTTCTGCTAAAGTTTACCTTAACTCTATTCATTTCCATAATTCCAGAATCTGAGCCATGAAAATCTTTTTTTTTTCCACCTACCATCCGTCGCCAACAAACCATGGTAGTGGCCTGCAATCGAGAAATTTTTTTTGTTTGATTACCTTAATTTCCTCGACACCGCGTACTGCGATTAATTTCCTCGACACCACGTACTGCGATTAATTTCCTCGACACCACGTACTGCGACTCTGGTTGGCATCTAAAACATAAGCAAATATGTCGTGTTTTGTATGGAAGATGCTCGTAAAAGTCTCTTTCCTGCCGCCAACTTTCAACACATTCGATTTTAAGATAACTGGAATTTTAAGGCAAAAGAGAATTGCTTCCGTTACAATTCAGAACATACTATTTTGCTAATTTGAGAAATATTCATGTGGAAGATTATGCAATTCTTACTATGGATTCTTGACAATACATCAGAGCAGAAGTCGGAAATTGTTTTATGAAGAATTGTTCAAGATTCTTTCCGTGATTATCAGACACATGATCAATTCAAACAAGCAATTATACAGGTATGTAAGATCATAAATATATTGTGTGTAGGACCAGGGCCTTTCAGTGAGTTCTGGATCTCTAATATTTTCCAGGATACTGTAACGGTGCTTTTGAGATTGAGGAAATGAATGCCTTGGCTTATGCAACCACCATTTGCCGAACTGTGCTAGAAATATGCTACAGGATTTTAATGTTCTTTAACTACCTTTTATATTCTTTGCCATGTCACGGTAATTTACGGTGCTCAAGGTTTTTTTCTACTGACAAGATCAAAACTTGTCTATCTAATTGACAAGTCACCATTAACTGTTTTATGTTACTAAATGGACTACAGAACATGAATTTCATGCGTCATTTTAAGAATGTTATTTGTTATTTGATTTTGTCTCATTTAATATCTTCAAATGTACGTATGGACACAAAGAGAGAGGCATTATGTGAAGTGGAAGCAAATAAGTTGGATTCGTTACGGAACAAACCCTTTCTTTTTTCTCTGGTTTCTTCTCCATGTATTGGAGTTGTCTATGTGATACAAAACATGATGATTACCTTGCGAGTGAAGAGACCGTGCAATGGAAAAAATAAATATCATGGAGTCAAAAAAGAAGACGGTCGCCTATGTCAGCACTTCTTTTGTTTCATGTCTCTCTCCAAACCGTTTTCCTACTCAGACCCCTCAACCAACTCTCTCTCTTCCCTATATTCTAAGCAAACCCCACAACCATCACAATCATCATCATCATCATTCCCGCTCTTTGAAGCCTTCTCCAATGTCTCTTTCTCTCTCTGCCTCCCTCTTTGTCAGTACTCCTCTCTCATGTCTTATGTCATTCTATAAAGTCCTAACTATTCTACATCTGACCAGTTGGGGATGAGATATAGACAGTAAAAAAAAAAAAGAATCTAATAAACGTCATGAGGAAGCCAGCTGATCAGGCCTCTGCAGGGAAGAATAACAAGCTCAGAAAAGGGTTGTGGTCACCGGAGGAAGATGACAAACTCGCAAACTATATGCTAAACAATGGACAAGGTTGTTGGAGTGATGTTGCCAGAAATGCTGGGCTGCAGAGATGTGGAAAAAGTTGTCGGCTCCGTTGGATCAATTACTTGAGGCCTGACCTTAAGAGAGGTGCATTTTCACCACAAGAGGAAGAGCTCATCATCCAGTTGCATTCCCTCCTTGGCAACAGGTACTTCAATTCAAAGCATTAAAGTTTCCTTTCAACGTCTACGAATCTTCTTGTTGTTGATGTTACTGCAGTTTACAGGTGGATCGTGCGAGTCACTGTTTTCGGCTTGTTATATCTGAAACTTTCTCCATAGATGCTATTGTCTAGTCATAAACAGAAGTCATGCATGATCGTTTTAATTGCAATTGTTTTATTAACAATGAACAGTTTCTACAAAGGTTAAGAAAGAAGTATCTTGATTCCAATAGCAACAGCTTTTTACCAGGAAATTTTTAATAAATTTGGTTTACCACAATCAAAAGTTGATTAGATAGTTTTCAACGGGTCACTGATCAAGATGGTAAAGGGCATAACGTAAGTTTGAAGGTAATGGGGATAATGAAACTGAAAACACTATGGTATTAATTATAAAGAGATGACCAATGTAGAATATTTCTCAACTTCAGATAAATCTAACCTTGATTACTCAAATTCATAGCTCAGAAAATGTTAACTTGATTGACATGAAAAAATATATCTTTTCTAAAATCTCAATTAATTGAAAAGAAACAATGTTTATGCATAGGCGAGTCATTGTCGACCTATCATGGGGAAGTGGACATTTACAGGTCGTATTAATCTGCTCTAGCTCTTTCATTCCTTCAGGTTGGTACGATAGTCAAAGATAGATAAGCTAATCGATAAGGACATTAATGCCTTAGAGTTGAAGACGCCCCAATCCTATACATTACTGTTATCTGATCCACGCATATATATATGAAAACCAGTAATAATTTATAGGAATATGAAGCATATGTATATATTTCTTGTTCATTTTTAGTTTTTCATCTCCCACATGCAAATCATGCTTGAATTAATGAAGAAATGAATTATTGATTCAAGTCTGTGTCATGATTTAAAGGTGGTCACAAATCGCGGCTCGCTTGCCAGGACGTACAGACAATGAGATCAAAAACTTTTGGAACTCAACCATAAAGAAAAGACTGAAGAGCTTGTCCTCTACAGCCTCCCCGAAAACAAGTGATTGCTCCTTGGAGCCAAGCAAGGTCGACGTCACAGGAGGATCCTTGTCCATACAAGAGCAAGCTACTAGGCCTCTATACACTGACAGCTCATTCTCCTCATCAACATCAGCGACTTCCATGGAAGCCATGCTTATGAATCACATCATGATGAATCCTTTATCTATGCTTGATCATCACGGCTTAAACATATATAATACAACAACGAGCATATATCTCAATAACAGTGCAACCCCATTTACGCCTCAAATCTGGAGTTGTCGTGACGATTTATTCAGTGATCATAATAATCAGGGGGTCTTTGGTGAGCTTCATATTCCTCCGTTGGACGAAAATGTTTTTAGAACTGAGAAGAAATATAATCCCAGCAGCATCACAAGTAGTTGCTACAACAACAACTTCAATGAGGACAATAAGGCAGGTAGCCTCGATGTTCGGGTTGGAAATTTGTGGCAAGGGGGAGAATTGAAAGTGGAAGACTCGGACTGGGAAGAGCTTATGATGAAAGATGTTGTACTCGAATTTTCAAGTTGACCAGTGATTGTTCCCAACATAGACAACTTCTTAAATCGTCCTCATAGAAAAGTACCACAGGTACCACGGTACCGATTCTTGCAGATAAAAATGATGCTCGAGGTTACTAGTCTACATGCAGCTCCATGCCTCAAGTCCCTGAAAGCAACTTTCTTCATGTATAGCTTAATTAGATGAGAGATGGAATACACGTATAAAAACCTGAGGGGTTAATAAAGATCTAGATAGAGTACATGTAATTGATGACCAAGATGTACTCTACCTTATGTGAAGCTATCAATTTTGTTATTTTCCAAAATTAAAAAAAACATATATTGGGTTAGGCACAATAATCATACGTGCAAATATACATAAGTAAAATTGGAAAGGAATATCAAGAGATTATAGTTCGTAGAGTAACATTATGCTGTCTGCGAGATCGATGTACAAAAGACCATAGGCGTGATTGTTCTTAGCAGTCTTCCATAAAGATGGAGGGATTTATCTTTCACAACCCTCTCTTCCAACCAAAGCAGGTTTCTATGCAAGATAATTAATTGATTCCCCTTTCTCCTAATGGAGTTTAATTATTTAAATTAGACGTCTACCCGAAGAACAATCATCATTTTGCATCCAGGCTATGTATAGTCAGCTTGCTTTCAGTGTACATATTGGGTCACTCAATTATCATATTAGTCAGTTATAGCCTAAATGGGATTCCCTTCTATGAGTAATCATGACAACCTAACCTTTCTAAGTTGCTAAATGTCTAAATATAGCAACATTAGAATCAATATATGTACGTATATAATTTTACATTTTTCCTTTGGCATTAATGAAGTTCACATTGGAGAATGAATAATATATATTCCTTTTTCAAAGCTATTGAGCTTAAAACACTTAAATTATAATTTAAGGTAATAGCTTATCCAGGCCACTAATATGTATAATTTAGTCGAAAAGAAAACAATGGGACCATTTGCACTTGAATGTATGGCATATAAAGAAAGATTGGTTTACAAATCATTTGACTTCAGATACTTTTAACATTCCACAAGTAACATTCCATGCATTACTCATTAAGTTCCTCATTTTTAATTAATCTATGAAGCTAACCAAGAGACCCCGAAGGGCACATAGGGAAAGTACTGATGGAATTATGCCCATGACTCAACCGTTATGTAATAGATTGAACACCTTAGTTTTGTGATTATTAATTTTGATTAATAACATGACAAATGATTATATTTTTATATTTTGTTTACTGATTTTATTCTAATCATTTTTTTCTATCAACTTGTAGCCTAAGGATCAATAGGAGATTGAAGAAGGGAGAAGTTAAGCTACAAGTTAGGAATGGAGCAAGTATTGCTGCCCTAGCTGTAGGAACTATTTCTCTTATAATGCCTACAGGTAAAACTTTATTATTAGAAGATTATTGATATATTCCCAAGTTTGTTTAGAACATTGTTTCCATATCGTCATTAGACAAGCGTGGATTTCATGCAATTTTTAAGAATAACCAATGTAATATTTTTCATGGTAATAAATTATATGTAAGTGGTTATTTACAATATGGTCTTTATTTCTTACCTAAAATAATTGTTTATCCAATTATGAATGTTTCTGGTTAAAAAAAAAGGGAAGAGAGATAATTATGCAAATTACACTTATCTTTGGCATTGTAGACTTGGGCCCTGTCTGCAAACAACTGATTGCATTAGCTATTAGCTGATAGCTAATTATATCAGCTGATTTGACTAGTGGATTGCATTAGCTGTTTGTCATTTGATGTTTGATAAAATTAGCTGTTTATGTGTAAAATGACTTATAAGGACATGACTTAAAAAAAGCGTATGAATATTATATATCTTAGTATTTCATTTAATATTCTTATAGAAATATTCTACAAAAATTATGTTTATAACTCTAATAAAAAATATAGAACATATAACAACAACAACAACAACAACAACAACAACAACAACAACAACAACAACAATAATAATAATAATAATAATGATTATGATGATACATCCAAACATAAAATATAACAATATAAATGAAGTTTAACAATGTAATTCAAATAGAGCAAAAGAAATGAACATATGGATAAAACAAAATGGTTGTAAGTTAGAAAGAAAATAAAACAGAGAGAAAAGATCAGAAAGTTAGGGATAAAACAAAATATTTGCAAGTTAGGCTTTGATACTTTATAATTAAATTTGAAATTTATTCATTAATACATGATAAGGAAGTTATGCTTTAATACCTCATTAATTCACATATATGTCTAAATTTAAAATATTTTAACAATTTTAAATACAAAAATTGTAATAAATCTTGATGAATTTATTCTAAAATTAATTTAAAATTTCAATTAAAAATCATGATATCTTTAATTGACATCATTAGTCATTAATACATATTTAGAAATCTATAAATTCATGCAATATCAATTTACACAATTTTATATTAAATTTTTAAGAATTTTTGGTACACTTAATCATAAAC
>JANZLX010000211.1:16997837-17010600 GCA_025531955.1 Erythroxylum orinocense | reverse complement strand
GATGATTGAACCTATAACAACAATTTTATATGTTGCATATATTAGACTTTATTGCAACCATTTTTTAAAATTTCATTTCCTTTTCTTATATGTAGCAACGAATTATTATTATCGTTGCCTTTTAATATTATTAAAAGCAATGCTTTAAAAATTGTTGCGTTATATTAATTTTTAGCAATACATTTTTGAATTGTTACAAATATTTTGTTACCTAAAGCTCCTTTTGGTTTAATGTTAGCAATTAACATCATATCTGGGAGTATGGTATAGTTTAATGTGCACGAGGTGTTTATCACTACCAAGTAGCATTAACTAGTCTGTTATGTTTGTTATTGATGATGAGTTCTTAGTTTTAATAATAAGCACAAGGTGTAGTTACAGCTAGTACTGGCAAGTACGGATCGATTTCACAAAGATTAGAATTACTAGTATTTACTATCTTTCAATTATCTTTTTTTTTAAGAGAGAATGATATATTAACTCGAGGAATAATGATCCAAGACACAGTCAGGCATGTCGACCCAAACATGAAAGACATTATAGAGAACAGATGCCTTAGCAAGAGGGCGGGCACCCCTATTCCTCGAACGCCTAACCCAAGAGATAGAGATATTTTCCTTAGTACATAAAATATCATTGCAATTCGAAATTGTAAGACCAAAATAAGAATTATCCAAAGAACTAAAATTCAAAGCATGAACAAGGCGCTAACTATCAGTAAAAATAGAACCAGCTTGTAGCATACTATCATAAGAAAACAGTAAGCACTGACGAAGAGGTAGCGCCTCCGCAATCTTAGGACCTCCATTGCCTTCATGATAACCAGAAATTGCCAAAGAAAAATAGCCTTCACCACCCTCAAACAAAATGCCAAAACCAAGAAAGCCAACATCTGCAAAAATCGAGCCATCAATAAATGCCAACCAGCTAAAGGACGGAACCGTTACTGCTATTATCCAAAAAATTTGCGGAAAATTGGGACCAGCAGCATAAGAAACCTCGATGGGTAGCAGCTCCTTGAAGTTCGAGTAATAAGAATTAGCTTGAACATGAATTTGTTGTGGCATTACCTATTTATCATTCCATAGTTTTTCGTTCCTTGCTGACCATAGCTTCGATGCTTGAATACCAACTCTAGTGGCACGATCTCTTCCTACTATCTCAATAACGTGGGCAAAAAGGTCCTGAAAAGATGACATAGAGGATAGTCGAAATAATCATGCTAACCGCCATAACTCCATAGCCATAGGACATTCAAGGAACACATGCTTCAAGGATTCATTTTCATTGCAAAACAAGCATTTCAAGTCAACATCCACCCCTCTTCGTTGCAAATTATCTTTAGTTGGTAACACTCCAAGACAACATCGCCATAGGAAATCACGAACTTTTGGAGGTACATTAAGAGACCATATTTTCTTGCATACAACCCTATGCAAACGTTGCCATTACCACCTAAAACCTCAAGAGCCTCATAATAAGCAGTTTTAACTAAAATAAATCCTTATTCTATCACAAGTCCACATGATTTTATCTGGTTTGGGGCTAATGCTCAGTGGAATACCTAGGATAGCATTCATATCATCAATACTGGAAAAAGAAAGCAACTTCTCAGAGTCCCATCTCCTCACCCCATTTATGAATAAGTCACTTACCCTCATAGCATCATAAATTGCTAGAGGACCTTCTTCTAGACGGAAGCCCACTTCTTTTGGAACCCAAGGATCCCAATTAACATAGATACTTTGGTCATCCCCTACCCTCCACCTCACCCTCCTTAACAACACTTTTTGAGCGACCAATACACTTTTCCAAACTAAGTTGTAGTTGGAACCCAACTGAGTTGTTAAAAAATCCCAATGAGGGAAATATGTAGCTTTGAGAACCTGAGATGAAAGAGTGTTAGTGTCAACAGTAAGTCTCCATCCTTGTTTCTCCAAAAGAGTAGTGTTAAAACATCGGAGGTCTCTAAAACCCATACCACCCAATGACTTTTCACAGCACATACGATCCCATAACAACCAATTGATACCTTTACTACCTTCCCTACAACCACCCCACCAAATTTTGTTCATAAGAACATGTAACTCATGACAAATAGCAACCGAGAGAAGAAAGACATTCATGCAATATGTTGGAATAAACTGAATGACAGTCTTGATTAAGATCTCCCTACCCACCCTAGATAAAAAGCGGTTGTTCCAATTGTTTATACGCTTTCCAGAACCTGTCTTTAAGAAAAGAAAAAATCTATCGCTTACTCCTTCCAATTAGAGATGGTAAGCCTAAATAGTTACTATTACCCAAAGGTAGGTGCACTACAAGCAAATCAGAAATGGCATCCTTAACATCCTGTGCAACACATGGGCTAAAAAGAATAGCAAACTTACCAAAATTGATGGACTGACCAGAAGCTTCTTCATAAACTCCCAGAATGCTTTTAATTTGAGTAGCTTCAAAGATAGAGCCATTAAAGAAAAGCAACGAGTCATCAGTGAAAAATAAATGTGATATCCTGGGACAACCCAACTTTGCCTAACAACCATGAATCACCCCACGCCTTTCACCACCTCGCAACAAATTATGATGTTTATGATTAATCTAATACTACAAATTATGGTGTTTATGATTAATCAGTTTCAAAATAAAAACCATAAATTGAAAATCGATATAATTAACTAATTAGAAAAAAAAAGATTAGATTGAGAAATAGTCAAAGAACACAATGATACTTAGACTTCGAATCCCCTTAGGACTTCTCATAGAATCATAATTTCACTACTCAGTTTAATCTATAGTTTAGTAGACCATGAAAATTCCCTAATTATACTAATATCTTTTTCAATACTATTAACATATAATTCTCGGTTGATTAACTTATATCTCTTTCCAGTTAAAATCCCTAAAATTGTTTTAATCGATTTATGAATTTCACTATTAGGTTTAATCTTAATTTAAAGGATTTATGTCGAACTATCTCTAAGTTTGCATAAAAATCCTTTCAATTATGATAGATCTATTCATACATTTGATTTCTCAATCTTAGTGACATAAAATCATACATGAATCAATATGCTAGAAATACTAATTCAAGAATAATTAAGAACACATAATTAAATCTCATTAAAACTAAAGAATGAATTAAATTAAAACAATACAAAGTCTCTCCTGAATTTCATCTGATCCAAGTACAAACAAAGGTTTAGTTCATAATTATAAAAAATATCAAAACTAAAGGAAAACCAAAAACTTAAAAAAAGGATGAAATCTCTTTTAATCTTTATGAAATCACTTTAGATTGATGGTTATCTACTCCAAATATGTTTTCTTGTTTGTTCTTCTTTCTTTCTATCATCCTAGGCCATCAATTTTTGTTTTCCTAAGCCCCTCTCTAGCCTCCCTCTTTTTCTCTTGGTTTTGCCCTTTCATAGCTTGAAAATTAGGATTTATAGAGTGGACACAATCACCTACATGATCGTATGCATAACCGTGTATCTCAATCTCACCTTGATTATCCGAAAATTGCACAGAAACACAATTCCAAAAAGTTACATGGTCTAAGATACCGTCGTGTCCATCCGTATGGCCATGCCCCTCAAGGATAGCCTCAATCTTTCAATTTTTTGCCTTGATTCTATCTAATTTCTGCTTTTTTCGATCTTTGAAGACAATTAAGACCTAAAAACATAATAAAAACAAATTAAGTATCAAAAAGAATTAAAACCTTTCAAATAAACAAACTAAATACACTAGATATGAAATTATAAATATGGTCTATTAAGTATTTATCAGTGGTCCAAAAATCACACTTTAAGGATTCAATAATAGTTAAAGATTTAAAGAAAATATTAAAAAATAATTTAATAATATTTCAAACAATTTTACATTTATTATTACCATTGTGACTTGGGTAAATTCTTAAAGATGTAATCCCAAAACCCTTTTTAAATTAATTTAATAGTATAATGTAAGATATATTATACTGAGTGAACGATATCACTTTAGAAGAAATAGATATGAATTTTTAAAATGACAAAACTTTAGGGTTAAAATTTGAAATTATAATAAAATATAAATTAGGACACCGAGATGTATAAATATGATAATCATGCATAATTGGTCAAATAAGTAATATAATCTCTTCATAATTATCATAAGGATAAAATCATAATCTAATTTTAACCATACAAATCATATAACAATTAAAATTTTCTAAGTCTTAACTTAATTTTAATTTTTCCTTATCAAAATAAAATAGTCTAGTATCCTCTAATTAGAATAACTCAGTAGGTTGGCGTAGGTGGTACATGCCATCGTCTCTTAACCAAGTAGTTAGGGGTTCGAATTCTACCATTGGGAATGCAGCAAATTCCTCCCATGTTGGAGATGCTCTCGCAGTGAAGAGATTAGTTACTGATTCCGTCGGTGAATACTCTGGGTGCACCAAAAAAAATTAGAATAAAATAATTTGATACCTATAAAAAGTAGGAATTTTTTAAATAAAATTCTTTAATAATTCTTATTTGAGAGTTCAATTTAACTTGAGTTAATTATCATTTTTGTTTTATAGATCTCATCAAAACAAGAAAATTAGTTACAAATTCAACCACTAAAAACTATTAAAAATACAAAATTATAATTCGAGTCATGAGAGGATTAAAGTCATCTTAATATTACAAGTGACGTCAAACAGGTTAATTTCTTGTGGAAGAATAAAGTTTATATCACATTACTGAAATAAAAAGCAAAACGTCAGAATTTGATAAATATGGATATTAACGAAAATTTTGTTTATTTTAAGATTGCACTGTTCGGTGCTCACCCCATAAATAACAAGAATCATTATTGTTAATTACTCTTGATCGTCCCTTCAAAGTTTGTTCTCTCTTCCCAGGTGGAGGTTTTTTTTCCCCCCTCTTATGCAATTCCATCGCCGGCAGCATTCACCACCGTTGCTTCCGTCGTCATGCCAACTACAACCACATCCTCCGCCCTCTCACAGCAGCGCCCGACGGATCTTGTGAGCCGACTGTCGTCTCCGGAACCTGAAATCAAGCTCAAGGCCCTTAGAGAGGTCAAGAATCAGATCATCGGCAATCGCACCAAGAAACTTTCCTTCCTCGAACTTGGCGCCATTCCGGCTGTCGCTTCCGTCCTCTCCGCCACCTTAGCCGAAGCCGATTCTCGATTCGCTGGCGGAGACGATGTCAGCATCGCCAATAAGTACACCAGCAACGTTCTCGTCCAATCCGCTGCGGCACTTGGCAGCTTCGCTTGCGGCTTCGACGCCGGCGTCCGAGCAGTTCTTGACGCCGGAGCTTTCTCCCACCTAATTCGCTTGCTTTCGGTTCCCGATTACAAAGTAACTGCAATTCGCTTACTTAGCGTTTGGATTTGAATTTTAAAATACTTAAAACAGAAGTTAAAATTAGGGTGTAGAGGTTATGTTGGATTTGATTGTTTGTTTAAAGATTGCTGTTTGGCTGCTGATAAATTGATACGGAAATTGAAGGAAAAAATTTGGACATGTTTTTTCTTTTAATGTGTTATGTGACTGTTAATGGCGTCGCTTTGTCTGGTGTTCAGGTGGCCGATGCTGGTGCTCGTTCGTTGAGGATGATTTATCAATCTAAAAAGGCACCAAAGTTTGAATTTCTTAAAGAGAAAAACATGGAATTTCTTCTTTCCTTATTGAACAGTGAAAGCGAAAATATAACAGGTCTAGGTGCAAGTATCATTGCGCATTCGTGTACCACAAATGAGGAGCAGAGAGCTTTGTGTGATGCAGGGGTTCTTGAGAAGCTTTTTAGCCTCCTGGAAGGATCTCTTAGTCAACGAGATGCAAGTTTAGAGTCTCTTGCTGCAGTTTTTAAGAACAACCCTAATGTCATATCGGAGTTTGTGAGATTAGAAAGGGGAAGGGCGCTGAGTTCCATTATTGAATTAACTAAAGATAGATATCCCCGCACAAGGTTGCTTGCATGCGTGTGCTTGATAGTTCTGAGGAATACCTCCCCTCAACATTTGCAAGATTTAGGAATCAAAACTGGAATGGTAGATCTTTTACTTGAGCTTCTTGATGATCCTGGTCAAGTCGGAGATGAAGCATCCTTTGTTTTTTCTAGCTTAATTGCAGAAAAGGAGGATCTTCAGAAACTAGCTTTTGAGGCAAATGCTCTTGATAAATTATGCAACCATTTTCAGAAAGGTCAATTGCATCCCAAACGTTTACAAGGTGTTTTGCTGGCATTGGCTGATCTATGCTCAAAGTTGGAGACCTGCAGATCTAAATTTCTATCGTTGCAGGTCTTTGTTTAATATATAGTTCATTATGAGCAATCCTTTCTATCCTATCCACAGTTGATTTTGCATGCTTCTTGAATTCAACCTGATTGATTTTAGGTTTATATCATTTACCGTTGTATGACTAATATATATTTTCAATGCATAAATTGTTCCAATTGATTAATTCACTGGAAAGTTAATATACAAGAAAGTAAAGGCAATCAATTACTATAATTGCAAAAATCACTCGGTATGGCTGATTTATGAAATCTTTTCTGTTAATTTATAGTCACTTTATAGTCCTAGAACAGTGACTGGAGAAAATGTTGCTTATTTCTATGTGAAAGTACATCTGCTATAATATCATTTAGATTTAACTAGCAAATAAGTAGAGTTTGAATGTTCTTAAGAATGAAGACTGTTTCTTGGAGGTTTGAGCTCTTTATCTTTGAAATTTTTAGTTTGTATCTCAAGTTTTTGAGAAGAACACCCTTGTGAACTTATACTAACACCTTCCACCATGATGTCATAGTTCCTTAATTGATTTTACTGGGGCCAAAAGAATAGATGGTCCGGTCCTGGGACATAATGATCATTTTTCCCTAATTTGAGAATTAACTTTGATATTATGCTACTTGAAATACAGCATAAAAAATTGCATTCTTGGTATTAAAGGGAATAGATGATGGACCAACAATGTAATTAAAGATGTGAGGATAAGTAAAAAGTACTTTATCAGCTTCCAACTTCTGATAGAAGCTCATAAATTTATAGGGTTTGAAATTGGTGGCTGATGCATTGACACATGACAGTGTTGATGTGCGCACTGCATCTTGTATTTGCTTAAGAAGTGTCACTCGCTCAATCAAGGTTTGTGATACAACAATTACTAAATTTTGAATTAGCATGCCATATGCCTATACTTTAACAGTTTTACTGATACCTGTTAAATTAGAACTTGTGTGCAGGCTATTTTATGAACGAAAAGCTAATAATTCCTTTGATCCAGATGTTGGATGATTCTTCGGTTTCCATACAGGTATGTGTTTCAATTCAATTTTTTGGTGATAGTTACTAGGTTGAATGCCTCAAACAAAAAGTTTTTAACTCGAGGAGGGTGATTGAAATTGAACAAATATAGTAGAAAAAATAATTTTCATTTTTTTTATTTTCCTTTTGACGTTTGTTTGTTCCATGCTTGATTATGTTTTATAAAATATTGTACAATTTCCTTTTATCCAGGTTGCAGCTCTGGGAACTATTAGCAATATATTGGTCGATTTTACAACACGTAAATCAACTTTTGTCCAATATGGAGGTGTTAAGCATCTTGCTCAGCTTTCAAAATCAATGGATTCAGTGGTCAGGTTAAATGCACTGTGGGCTTTGAGGAACATGGTTTTCCTGTCAGATGAAAAATGTAAAGAAGGGATTTTTCTGGAGCTCACTGCTTCCTTGTTAGCTAGCCTTATATGTGGTACTTATTATTTCTTGATCCGTTAGTTATGCATATAATCTATATTCAATCATAAACCAATGCCAGTTCACATTTGAACTGTAGACACTGAGCCTTCTGTTCAAGAGCAAGCTTTGGCGCTTGTTAGGAACCTTGTTGATGGATGTATAAACTCTGTTGAATATGTGTTTTCTGAAGATGGTATTATATTAGATGCTGTTGGAAGGCAATTACAGAGAACTTCAAAAGCTGAAATTGGAATACAGGTTGGACTTCTGCTTTGTGCTTGCTTTTTTATGGAATGGTTTAATTATTCGGCTTAATTTGGTTGGAAAATTCTTGAAGCTTGCAAGAAATCCTTAATGGTGGTAGTTTTTTTCTTCAAGTCCATAGTTGTGAATTTGAGGAGCATATTTAATAGTTCAGAACCAATTTCCTTGTCATTCTGCAGTTGAAAACTGTGCTGCCAGGTTGGCTTGGGTGCTTTTTATATACCTCTTCAACTTCTGAGATGTCAAACAATCATTTCTTATGCAGGGAATGTATGTGTTAACCAATGTTGCACGTGGAAATGAGTTCCACAAGGACGCTGTTATGGACTGTCTTCTTGCTCAAGCAAATGATGGAACCCAGTCTTTTATTATCAAGTTCTTGGAGAGCCATGACAGCAGGTTACGTGCAGCTGCTGTCTGGGTTGTGGTAAACCTCACGGCCCCATCTTGTCCTGGTGCAGTTGCTCGATTTGTAAAACTTCAAAATGCTGGCATAGTGTCTCAAGTAACAAGCATGGTCAATGATCCATGCCTAGACGTCAAGGTTACTACTTTATGTCTCATTTTGGCTGTCTTTTAAAGCAGTCCCAGTGTTTGCTAAACCATTTTTTGTGCTTTTTTTTTTGCAGCTTCGTGTTAAAATGGTACTCAATCAGTCGTATGATTTTCGGTGATTACTTCATATGGTTATATTTTGTTAATCCTCTGAGCTAGTGGAGGAAAGAGCTTATCATTTTTGATCTTGAAGTTATTTTGTAAGATAGGTTCAGCATTTTTGGAGAAGATGTGCTTCAGCTAAGGTCTTGGTCAGGTAAATTTTGGTCTAGAAGTAGGTCTCGAGGAACTGTGTTTTTTGCTGTAAAAACTGAGCATCTTCCAGCCCTTGTTGTATTTCATTGTTGAAGTGGAAAATTATCTTCTATTTATTGGATATGTGTAATCCTAGTTGGGTTAACATCCACCTTTTGATAAAAATCTCGTGATCTGTCTATCTCGCTCAGAAAGAGTTACAATTTGACTTGCTGAAAATGGTTGGAGTTGCTTAATTACTCGTAATAATGTTTACTAAGTGCGACTCGTGCAACATTTTCCTCAGTGTTCTGTTCCCTAGGAAATGATGCTGGTATAAAAATGCAAACTTCAATCGTTCAATTAATCCGAGTTCCATTGAAGTTGCATTATGGAAACAGGTATTACTATTTAATCAAGTCATTCCTTTTCTTTTTCCCCTTTTGTTGGCAGTTTTGGATTTTTCAGTTAGTGCAGTTTGTATATTCTTGTATGTCCAATCAGATTACCTTCAAGGTCTCCTGTGTTCTAGAGATACTGTACTAATTCTTTAAGTTCAACCATGCAAATTTCTGGAATGAATCTTGTACAATTCCATGTGATTTCTGAAATGCTCTACCATTCTTCACATGTCGCATGGGTGAACTATTCCATTTGATGAGGCTATTATGTGATAGACCAACAGTTAGGTTGAAGAATCGGTAGGAATCTGATATTCATGGCTGAAATGATAACAATGTTAACATAAGCAATAGAAATTTTTTTGAATTTCTTGTTCTCTAGAGCACTATGGGATAATCGTAACCGTACGATGCAAGATCTCCGAAATAATCTTGTCATGTATACAAGCTCCTTGTGTAACATGTGTTAAACACGGTATCAGTTGAAGTTCCATTGCCAGTGAGTTTTGGTTTCAATTTTGGACGATTGATGGCATTTATCTAGGAGATCGACAGGGCCTAGTATTTAGTTAAATTTCATGCTAAGTATAAAGAAGGCGTTGATGTCCAGGAAGGGATGTTTAAGGACAAAGGCTTGGGAGAACAGATTGCAGAGTTGGATCTTGTTTTATCTTTGGTGGTATCATTATTGTATTTATATTACGTTCTGACGAATTCTCATATCGTGTGGAGTTTCCAGAAAATCATTTAATAAATCATACCATATGGAGCCTGAGCCCTGAAACCTCGTTCATGATAAACTAAGCACAATTCCATTTAGATTCTTGTCATAAAACTTTGCGAGACATTCGAAATTAGTTAACTTGTATGTACATCGATCCAACTGAAAAAATAAGAAATATCCGGTTCTTGTAACCAGACCGATTGACACTAAACCAGATACCTCCGAACACAAGTCCAATGGTAAAGAGTTGGGTGGGGCATGTGAATCTAGCAATTCTTCAACCAATTTTCTCTGTGTTGGTGTCATCTGAAGGCCATATCACAGTCTCCATGAGCCGTTCGCGCATCAATTCCAAGTTTTCGTTGGAAATTTCGTTGTATATTTCAGCGTGATTACATTTCTACATGAAAGAAGTAAGCTTTTGTCACTTGCTCGTATATGTTTGACGTCATATCATACAGCGAAAAAAACAGGTTTTTTACCTCACCTTTACCCATTTTCCATACAGATGAAGCCGAGTAATCATCACTCTTTCGGCAAGGCCTTGCTTCTCCTGTCATTAGCAAATATGCAGAAAAGAAGCTAAAGCTTACTTATTTCGCTGGATTTTGAATTCAGTGCGAGTGTGACAGAACAGAACACAAACCTTGACGAGGATGCGTAAGAAACGTTTGCCATCTCCAGGATTATTGGAAGCAACAAAACTGCCAAAACGTGAAGATATGGGAAAACATCATCCAGGTAACTAAATCACATCATCACGTCATATGAAAACGCGTAATCAAGTGATAAGCGTTGGTCAGAACGAGAGACTTACTCATAGAACCACCTATAGTGCGTTGGATTCATCTCATAGAGCTGGTTGAGAACTGTCCTGACAGCTTTGTACGTGAAATAGTTGAGCATTTGCTGCAGCCAGGAACATCTTGGTCAATCAGATGGATTCCAAGCTCATTGCCATTAAACATCAAAATTAATTGAATCAGGTTATGCTATAAGTTTCACGCCTTACTGTCTTAACATCCTCGAAACTATCTTCATATTGCCCGGCCACTTCGTTGACTACCACAAGTCTCCTATCTTTTCGCTGCTTCCTCCAACATTTGCTTATAGTATCCGATATCGGTCCCGAAGATAGCCTGCAGTCCTGCCATGAATCCACAAAAGAACTCCGTAATATCCGATATTGCTTC
Source organism: Erythroxylum orinocense (assembly GCA_025531955.1). Taxonomy (NCBI): domain Eukaryota; kingdom Viridiplantae; phylum Streptophyta; class Magnoliopsida; order Malpighiales; family Erythroxylaceae; genus Erythroxylum; species Erythroxylum orinocense. The sequence continues at coordinate 16,999,480 of JANZLX010000211.1, read as the reverse complement.
CTCTTCATCGAATTCCTCGGCAAAACCAAGTCTCCGTTGTTCTTGTGACTAATATTAGTCGTTGGTAGTGCGTCCAAACACAAGCAAGGACTAGTATGCGAGTCCACCATGGATGAACCTACCACATACATAGCTACCACCATTCTTCTTCCCAGGAATGATTGTAACTTAAAAAATATCAAAAGCCCAGATCAGAGTTGCGACTTTTTCAAGTTAGGAGATGTATTTTTAAGGAAAAAAGAGATATCCAGTAAAAATTGATGGATAACAAAAAGCGGGAATTCTTCCACTGTTAGTCAAAGGTTCATGAAGTTTGAAAGCTGGAGGCTTGAAGAAACAGAGTTTGAAGAGGAGGAACAAGAAAGTGCTAGGAAAGTGAGATTTTTTGATAGGTGTACAGATCCTAACCAGACAATATTTTTTGAGGTCCAAAATTCTCTATGGCTTATTTAGGAGACAAAATCAAAACTCTTTTACTAGACTTTCTGATGCCGTCCTTTGAATATCTAAGGAGTGTCAATGCTCTGAACAAAGCACCTGGACGGTTTCCGCAGTTTGGTGGCTTTGTTGCTACGTATTAGAATCTGTAGAATCTTTGTTTGTTTTCATGTGAGCGTTTCAATTCTACCATATTGCAGCAACCTTAGCCCCACGCGCTTGATTCTATCGTCAAACGTGATATTTTCTTCTGCCAGAAAATATAGGATAAATTAGGGGTGAGGAATGAGCATTTTGGTCTATTTTTAATTAAAATATTTTTTAGTTATGAATTAAACTATATAATGTACAATTTCAAATCAAACGAAATGAATTTAAGTGTTTTAGATTCATTAATATTTTGTTAAAAATAAGTAAAAGATTATACGCCACCAGCCCTTTAATTTTTTAATAAAATAATATTTAGTAAATAAAAATTAGTGCGTAGAAAATATAATAATTATAACAATCATAAAAGTTTATAATTCTTAAACTATATTTAATCATTTCATTAAATAGATATATTAAGTATGATATAAACATTATGATATTTAACAAGATAAATTTGTTGGTTTTATACAACAATAAATATATTGGATTTAATAATAAAAATTATTTATATTAAAGTAAAGGTTTATAAAAATAAAAAACTTTGTATTATACTAAAAATAATAACTATTTATTTTAAATAATTATAATGAGATTAAAAATAATATCTTAAGAATGACAAACAAATAAATTAATTTTCAATATTCTCATACCATGTAAAACTTAAGGGTCGTTTGGTTGCACTTCTATTTTTCTTATATGGTTTTTAGTTTTTGGTTTTCATACCATATAAAACTTAGGGGTCATTTGATTGCACTTCTATTTTTTCTATTGTGGTTTTTGATTTTTGCTTTTGTTTTTTTATTTAAAAATAAAAATTATTTGGTTGAGATTTGTAATATAAATACAGAAAATAAGAACCTCTTCGATTGAGATTTGTAATAAAAATAAAAACAAAAACAAAAACATGTTTGGTTTTATCATCTTGTTTCTATTTTTATAATTATACTCTTATGTTAATAATTTTAATATAATACATTTTATTTTTAAATTAATTAATTATCATTATAGCTAAAATTAAAATATATGCAAATTAAATATAATTAAAAATTACACAT
>JANZLX010000211.1:16972826-16997737 GCA_025531955.1 Erythroxylum orinocense | reverse complement strand
GATCAAATTATGAAAAGCATTAAGAACAAATTGCAATAATCAAACCTTTAAGTAAAAACGGGCATAAGAAATTAAACACGAAAAAATACCAATTAACCGAGTTTACATCAAGGGTTCCATTAAAATCCTATAATGAAAAATTTAGTTACTCATAATAACAAAAGCAACAATTAAAATAAGAAAAGCAAGCATCATCAAAATAAAATGAGTAGAAGAGATGGAAGAATAAATGATGATTGCTCTTCAATTTTTGCCCCCTCTATTAAACGTGACAGCCCCCTTGGTATTTGCAAATTTGATAGCCAATCCCCGTCGCACCTAAGAGCTCTCTTGCTTTTTTTTTTCCAGCTTGTGCGTTGATGTTTAGAAATAAAATCAAGAGTGAATGTTCAAAACAATCCATGAAGAGAGGTGAGTCTTCCTTGGTTTAATGGTCAAAATGAAAAGCAGCGTTGGTGGACCAAATGAGTGGAGTCTCTCCTCTTGAAGAGTGAATGCTTTTCAAATCTGCGAGAGTAGAGCCTTGTCAATAAATCCAGCCCCCAGCGTGAATGGCTCATTTTCGTGAGGGCCCTTCTTTTATGAAATAAAAAATCATGTAAAGGAGAGAGTACTAGAGCATGAGATGTCGTTAGAGCATGAGATGTTGGTAGGTGTGAGTGGAGATGGAGAGTAAAATAATTGGTGGCCCCCTTCTTGTCCCTATTGTAACGTCACCTTCCCAAAGCTGAATGAAGAGTGGAGCCCTTCTTTGACTTTAATGCCTCCAATCACGTTATTCTTTACTGATTTCAACGCATGCACTTGTTGCATGCTTCTCCTTAATTGCATTAATTCCTTAGCTTGCGTGAACGTCCACTGTTGCTCTCCACATGTCTCCTGATTTCGTTATCTTCTCTTATCATTCAATGATCTCCAGCTGTCTTTTTGTTGTTGCCCCACCAATCTCCTTTAATGAATAATTTCTAGCTTCCACTCTCTCATGTTGCCGCAATTTTGGACTTTTGATAAGTTGCCGTAGTCACCTTCTTTTCTTTTGTTTGTGTCTGTCCTCCACAAGCTATCTCCAACAATTAAATATTCTTTCCATCAAATCCAGTTGTCAACGTCTCCATGGTCCTAGCTAATCTTCACGTTATTACCTTGTTTTAAGCTTCAACGTATGTCTTCTTCCTTCAGCCATCTTGCGTCAATTTTCCAGACTCCTCCCTACTCTATATTTGCGTGGTTTTCTCTAATTCTCCACTGAGCCGCCTTTCTTGTTGTTTCCTTGATTTATTCCTTGTCCAGCGCCGCACACTGCCTGTCTTTTTCAACGCCGCTCCACTCTGCTTTGATTTTGTTAACGCCGCTCTCTCCTTGTTTTCAAGCTTGTGATATTTTCTCAATCCACGCCTGCTGCTCGTTTCTTGGTTTTATGCGTGAATTTTCTCCTATTTATTGCTTATCTTCATGCGTTGATCCTTTGTTGCGTCTCCATTAATTTTTCCAGCTTTCCTTCTTTTAATTGGTCCACGTTGATTGTCTTTTGATGTTCAAGTCCTCTCTTCTGTAGCTGAAACTTGTAGGTTGCTTCTAATTTTATTTCACGCTGCTCTTGAGTTATTGCTCTCTAATCCCACGTGCTTGCTCACTTCCAAATCAAGAACTGTTGATGCTTCACGCTACTCCTCACTTGCATTTTCAATTTGCCTTCATTTTCTCTCATGCTGGTCCCACGTGAATGTTTTACTCTTCAGTCTTCACTGTGTAATGCTTGACTTTCCTTCCCAGCTGTTTCCATCTTTGTTGATTTATTTTCCTATGCGTTGGCCTCCTTCTTTGCTTGGGTGACCCTCTCCTTTGCGCTAGCTGTCTTCAAAAAACGCCTGATATGAAGTTTGTGGAAAATAACTCTAGCTGCTACTCTCTTTAATTTTGCTGCTACTTGCGTCATCTCCTCCTTCTGTGACAAAATTTTGGACATTTCCTTAAATTAATTATTGTTACGGTCTTTTTCAATTAAAATCAAGTGTATTTCCTACAAATTAAATAAGACTCATTAAAAATGCAGATTAAGATAAACAAAATAATTTAGTAGGAAAAATACGTATAAGACCCAATAATTAATCCAGAAATTAAAGGAAAATGCCATTAATTCTAATGATAAAATTCATTTAACAACTTGACAAGATCCGCATGCACAACATTCCTTTATGGACCTATTTGCAAGTTACTTGGGTAAACCTATTTGCATGGATGAAAATACAACATTGAGGAAACGGGTAGGTTTTGCTAGATTATGTGTGAGTGTGGATTTTTCTAAGGAATTGAAGGAGAGTATTCCAATCCTTCGATTGGCAAATGGCACTTCTTTGAGGGAGGATCGGGTTTTGGTTACTTATCAGTGGAAACCCTCCCTTAAAACCCAAGGAAAAGCCTGGAAACCGACTGGAAAATTTTTTACTAGGGATGATTATTGGGAATTGATGGGATTAGAGCCTATTGCCATTAATGAGGTTGAAGGCCTTCGGGACAAGGAAGTTCCATTGCTGGAACTAGTGCAACAGGAACAATATTCCAAAGAAACTTCTACTCCTATTTCTACAAATCCGAAGGAGGAAGCTGAAGTGTCTAGTAATAAGAGTGAGCCTTTAATAGCTGCCAGCAATCCTGAAAGAAGAGAGGGAGTGGATGAAGGGTTTCCTATGGATCCTAAGTCCACTGAAGACTACTCTGGGGAAGCTACCTTAGAATGTAGTTCTGCTTTAATGGAGAGGCCTTCAACTCTTAACCATGAGGATCTCTATGAGCCAGTTAACTCTAGGAAAAGCACCAGGAGCAGTAGGAAAAGCTCCAAAGGGAAACTCATTTAACTATGTCAGTTATTGTCTGGAATGTGAAAGGAATAAATAATCCTTCTAAGCTTTGTGCTTTAAAGGATTTTGTGAAGCAGGAGAAACCTTGGGTGTTTTGTATGTTGGAGACCAAAGTTAAAAAAGAAAGTCTTAATAAGCTAAGCTGTTTGGGCAGCAATTGGCAAGTCATTTATAATCACCAATGACATGCTTATGGGAGGATTGTTATAGCTTATGATGATCTTTATGTGAAGTTAGATGTGCTGGATTCCAATCCCCAATATCTGCACACAAAGATTTGGTTTAAATCTGAAAACAAAGGGATTCTAGCTACTTTCATTTATGGTTTTAATGCCCCCTTTCAGAGGACTGAAATCTGGAGCTTCCTTCGTCGTACTAGGCCCTCCATAAACTCCCCGTGGATGATTGCGGGAGATCTTAATACCACTTTATACAGATCAGAGGTTGAGGGGAACTGCAACTTCCGGAATTACTCAACTGAGCTTTATGATTGCATTCAGGATGTTGATTTGGTGGATCTATGGGCTACAGGCCATGTCTACACGTGGTCCAATAAGCAAAGTGCACATTGGCATATTAGGAAGAAGCTGGACAGGCTAATGGTTAACGGGGAATGGCTATCCTCTTTCCCTCTCAGCTATGCTCACTTCTTAGACCCTGGGTTTTTCGGATCACACCCCTATCAAGCTTATGGATCTTTTCTCCTCCCAAAAACCTAGACACCCCTTCAGATTCAATAATTTCTTGTCTGAAACAGAGGGCTTTTATGATGCAGTTCAGAAAGGGCTAGATTTTAGCTGTTCTGGGACCAAGCAATTCATATGCCTCCAGAAGCTTAAAGCTATAAAACATGAACTGAAGCTTCTTAATGAGAAGAGAGGCCACAATCTTTCTAAGGAGATTGACCTCTCTAGGGCCAAACTTCACTCCTTTCAGCAGGCTTTGGCTGTAAATCCTTTGGATGATAATCTAGTTACAGCTGAAAAGGAGGCCCTCAAGAAATATTTGGAGGTGGTGGCTAATCAACACTCTTTGCTGAAGCAAAGATCTAGGATCTCTTGGCTTAAGGAAGGGGATCGATGCTCCAATTTTTTTTTCAATACCTTGTTAGCCCGCAGGCATTCCAATAGAATTATTTCCATCAAATCAGATGATGGAAGGGAGGTGTTTGGTCAAGAAGATATAGCTCGGGAGGCACTTTCTTTCTACAGTAAGCTTTTGGGGCAAGATTCTACCCATTCTGGGCAGGACTTCAATCTTAGCCAGTTTGTAACATCCAAAATTCCTGACCATGAACTTTCTCGATTGATTAGTCCTGTTACGGATCAGGAAATTGATCAGGTGGTATTTAGTATGAATGGTTATAAAGCTCCAGGGCCGGATGGTCTGAATGGTTTCTTCTATCAGAAAACTTGGACTTGCTTGGGTGGCCTTACCAAAGAGGCAGTCAAAGAATTCTTTTCCACAGGGCTCCTTCTTAAGGAGATCAACAAAACATTCATTTGCCTCGTTCCTAAGACTTATAGCCCTGAATCTTGGTCTGATTATAGACCTATCTCGTGTACCAACTTCTTATATAAGATCATAGCCAAGATTTTGGCTAACAGAATGAAGGGAGTCATGTCTTTTCACATTAGTGAGAATCAAGGGGCATTCTTGCCGGGTAGATATGGTGGGGATAATATACTATTGGTTCAGGAACTCTTAAAAGCTTACACTTGTAAGAGGTCCTCCCAGAATTGCACCATTAAGGTTGATTTACAGAAAGCCTTTGACAATGTTGACTGGGGATTCTTATTGAAGGTGCTACAGGAAATGAATTTTTCCCCTATGTTCATTAATTGGATCCGACAATGTATCTCTACTGCTTCCTATCGGATCCTTGTCAATGGAAGCCCTACAGGACTGTTTAAGGGGAGGAAAGGTCTTAGGCAGGGGGATCCTCTCTCCCCTCACCTATTTCTCATTTGTATGGAAGTCCTCACTTAATTGATTAAGCACAACATCTCTCAGGAGCCTCGGTTCAGATTCCATTCCAAATGCAAAAAATTATCACTAACCAACTTATGTTTTGCAGATGATCTGATCCTTCTCTGTCATGCTAGTCCCCAATCGGTTTCTCTCTTGATGTAGTCTCTTACTCAATTTCAAGGAATGTCTGGTTTAGGCACTAATCTTCACAAAAGTTTCATTGTCCTTTCTAGAAGTGCCTCTCATCTCTCGGTTGCCTTAGCTCAAGCAACCGGGATGGAAGTTAAACCTCCTTCACTCCCTTACTTGGGAATACCTATATCTTCTAAGCGTCTCAGGTTTATTGAGTGTCTGCCTTTGATAGAAAAAATTCAGAAAAAATTGGTTTCATGGACCAACAAAGCTCTCTCTTACGGGGGTAAATTACAGCTCCTCAAGTCTGTTATTCAGTCCATGACCACCTATTGGAGTTCTTATATCTTCCTCTCCAAAGGTCTCTCTAAAGCTATAGAAAAGCTGATGAAGAGATTTCTGTGGGGGCATAAGAATGGGGACAGAGGGCTGGCCAAGGTAGTTTGGCACTCTATATGCCAGCCCAAAGAAGAAGGAGGATTGGGAATTGAATCTTTGGCTATAAGAAACTGTGCCCTCATGTCTAAAAGAATCTGGAGGCTTCTTAGTGATTAGGAAGCTCTGTGGGTTAAATGGATACATACATACATCCTGAGAGGTAGGAGTTTCTAGTCTCTACAACTTAAGCCCAGCTATACTTGGTTCTTCAACCAACTGCTAGGAATCAAGAGTGAACTTTTCCAGCATCTAACATGCCAAATAGGAGAGGGAGATAAAATTTCCTTCTGGTTTGATAATTGGACAGGTAATGGCCCCTTAATCACTAATAGTATAGCTACTGCCCTCTTACACCGCATCCCCACGGATGCCAAGCTGAATACTATTATATCCAATGGAGGGTGGACACTAACGGCGAACGAGCTAACCAGGCTTAACATCCCTCCTCTCACTCGAAATGGAGCTAGGGATTCTTATCTCTGGAGGGGTTTCCCAATCTTAGAGATTACCCCTAAGATATTTCGGAAATTCAGGGCAAGACCAGAAAACAAGGTTGAATGGGCCACTTTGGTTTGGAATTCTGCACTCAGACCTAATGTGAGCTTCCTGCTCTGGTTGGCAATGAGGAATAGGCTTAGTACTATAGATAGGCTCACTTTCCTGCCCTCTCCTAAGCATTGTGTTTTCTGCCACCTTGGAGATGAAACTAGAGACCACCTATTCTTTGACTGTGGCTTTTCCCGAACCCTTTGGTACACAGTCTCTACCCTAAGTGCCCCTGACCTCACTGCCTGGAGGCTACAGGACATTATGCAGGCAATCCCTAATCTCTCTTTTTCGAAACCTGACAAAGGCATCGTGCTTCTCTCGTTGGCTACTAGTGTCCAGACTATTTGGCAAGAACGCAACAACAGAAGATTTTTGAATCAGACAACTTCAATGAACTCTCTCACGGAGATCATTACTATGAAGGTTAGAGAACAACTGATTGTCAATCAGTTCCATCTAAGCTGCAGCCTGAGACTAGCCTACATCTGGAGACTCTAATTTCCAATGGATGCAGAAGCTAATTTACTTCTCAGATCTTCTCACATTCTATGCAGAATCTAGACTATTCCTCTATATAAATATTCCAGGTAGACGATATACCTGGGTTGGCTTCTCCTTCCTGCCCAGTCGTCCTGCATAGATATTGGTTTGCGCTCTTCTTCACACCTACAAATCACAACGTTGATCATTGATTTGCCCCAAATCATACATCCACTAGTGTCACAGTTCTCTACCTGTCTAGACTCTCTCATTCTTGGAGGCTCATTCCTTTCGCGTTAACTCTCCCATCTTCTCCGCGTCTGCTAAATCGCCATCGTTTTTCCGAATTGAGGAAAATTTCTGAAGCTTCGGGAAAGGTGGAGGTTGTTTTACCCTAACTAGGGCAAGGCCCATTTTGACGCTCGTTGTTTTTCCTTGTCTCCCAATTATATCGCCCGAACACCGTTACTTCAGCTTAGGGCTTTTGTTTCATTTGGTCTCCAGTGCCCAATTTGTTATGCTGGACCCGCTTGTTTCTTTTCTATTCTTCAATGAATTTTTTTTTAATTTTTCAAAAAAAAAAAATCCACCTAACTTTCTTATTAAAATTTTTATAAGTATCCAAACCATGTGAATATCTTTACTTTCCTATAGATTTATTTTCCAAGGAATCATATTCCAAATTCACTTTACTTTTCTGCCAACCAAACGGGGCCCAAGTGTATGGATATACCGACAAGAAGGAAAGTTATGCTCAAATTCTTCTACTGGACAAGATTAATGTTTCTGTTTTCCATGAAAGTACAAGATTATTAAGTTGATTTGTATTAGTTCAATAACTCGAAGTAAAAGTTTATTAAGCTGAGTTGTATTGGATTCTTGCAACTCATTTTCGAGCTTTCTGATTAATATAGTTTCTTTAACTTCCAAAAACCATATTAATCTATAATATTTTATTAATAATTAGAAATATATTAATAGATAAACATAATATTAAATTAAGTATTACATTAATTTTATTTATTACATAATAATATTAATAAAATATTATAAATTTCTTATTTCATTTATAAATTATTTTCATAAGTAATCAACAATAATTTGATTGATTTGAAATTTTTTATAGATAAAATTAGAAACTTTTTATTATATTATTGATTTATCATATTTATACATCATTACTTATATTAACGACTAATGATTAATTTAATTATATTTTAAACTTCGTAAATCAATAGAATACTAACAATTCCATAACTTTTATTTATCATCTTATTTCTTAATGCTATAAAATAATAAAGAAAAATTTAATTAAACACTTAATTTATTTTCATATTAAAATAGTTAATATTTTATTAATCGATAACAAAATATGATAAATTTAATAAATTATTAATTTTTAATATAATAAATTAATATTACATATTAAATTTTGTTTATACGTTTTGATTTAAGCAATAAGATGTAAATAAGAAACATTAATAAAATAATAAGAATTTCACAATTTCATTTACAAATGCCAAAAAAATCAAGTTAATTATTATTTATTTATGAAAACGAATTACAAATAAGAATGGGAAATTGAAATTTTTATTTATTAAGTAATCAAAACTTAATTTATTTTTACATTTAGTATTATTATTACATTTAACTAATAAATATACTACTTAAAATTAATAATAAAATAAAATAAATATTTTTATATTAAATATTATTACATTTTTAATATAAATGATGATGTGTAAATATGATAAATAAATAAATCTATTCGATATATCATTAGTGTGGTTTATTAATTCTGTATCACCCATATGACGTGGCTTTCCATGTGGATTGACAAGTGTCTTAAATATCAAGTCAGCAAAAGTTAAACGATAAAACTTAACAAAGAGCTAATTCTAGAATTTTAATAAAAGATTAGAGTTTTTTACAAGATTTTTAAAATAAAGGGGATTTTGTTGAAGTGATAACGGCGATTGGTTTCTTTTACCCAAAATATAATAATATTTAATATGTAATATTAATTCATATAATAATTTATTATATTTATCAACTTTTAAGAAATTAAAAGAATGTTTCATTTGAAGGAACTTAACGTTCAAGAGTTACAAGACAGAGCAGGTTGAAGAACGGCCTACATAACAAAACAAAATAAGGCCAAGGTTTTAAATTAGCTACGTCCGTACCAGGCTAAAGGCGCAAGAGGTTATAATCATGTTATTATGGCAATTGTAATGTTTAGTATCTCTGTTTGAATACTTGAGGTCCTCAACTTAGTTCCTTCCCATTTCTGAAGGTTACATTTGCGAATCCCAGAGCTACCAATTGCTCTCCAATGGAGCCAATGAGCCCTTATAACAAGGTGTGCCGAGTCTTAGCTTGATTTTGAAAGACTCCCGTCTTTCTCCGACTCCGTATGGGATAAACTGTATTTCCTAATGACATCTTGTATACTAAGGAATTACCTTTTCCAATTTTTTGTGTTTGAAAATACCAATGTATCGACTCATTTTATTCCCTCGGAGGGGAGGGGAAGTTACTGACTCGGATCAACCAATCCAAAATATAAGATATATATCCAAATTGAAATAATAAAAGTTCAATTATCTCCTCCTATTGATTGCATATAGATGGAATTGCTTTGACCCTGTCAATAATGGTAAGTCTTTTTCTAATTTCTAGCCCTAAAGCAACTAAGAACATAATGATAAGTCTTTTTCTAATTTCTAGCCCTAAAGCAACTAAGAACATGAGGTTTGCTTAAGGAAACCAAATTACCTTGTGTCATTTTACGCTCAAAATTAGTGGCCTTAGTAGATTGCTATATGTGGAGTTAGTTGTTGATTGTAAAAACAAACTAATTATTTTACACTAAAAATTGCAAGTATACGAGTTGTTACTTGTAGTAAAAAGCATATATCATCCCACAGAGATTGTGTTTAGGTGACATTTAATTCAGGTTGTGTTTTATTTAAGACTCAAATTCGAATAATAAACTGAAAATAAACTAAATCAAAAAATCTAGCAATGAACAAATAATATAACAATCGAAATCTGCTAAGAGAATTAATCAAGTTGTAAGAGAAGGGATTTTACCTATCATTAATGCTAATCTAGCCACTTTTCGTTGATAGGGTGTCAGTTCTAGACGATCGTAAGGTTGATTATTCTCTCTCGAGTTATAACCATTCCTTAAATTGTAAAACCTAATCGAATTATGGACTTGCAATCCTTCAATTCACAAATTACCATAATTCTAATTAGTTCTAAATCTCTCTAATAAATAATCGGGTCTTGCATGGGAGCTCTCTCCATGAAACTATTGACTGGATTGATTAAGTGGTCAATTAGTTCGCCTAACTCTCGTTAATCCAATCTAATCATTTTTATGTAGTTCACCCTCTCAATTAGTTACTGAAACATGCAAATATATTAATTAGTCACAACACCCAAATCAAGTAAACACAATTCAACTAGATTAACATTAAATATAAGCAAAATCTTGAAGGAAAAGTTAGAACATCATTAACAACTCAAAATCCATAACCATACAACCCATCTCAATTTTACACAATAAATGAAAAAAAAAGGAGGAAATAAAACTTAGGTTGGATGATTCAGGAAGGTAGCAGTGTCCGGAGATCACCTATTCGGGAAAGCTTTGGCGTCGGAACCCTCCTCTTCTTCATTTCTCTCTCTCTTTTTGGGTTTCCAAATGTAGGCTGAATGTAGACTCATCCTTCTAAGGTTACATCATAATCCTTTTATAGTTTTTTCCAATTAAGGTAACCCTAGTGTCTTTTCGAGGTCTGAAATGTCCCTCGAAAACTCAAATCTAAAAGTGACTTTGCGTCTGTCTGCATGCAGACCACAATCGTGGCCCTTAATGGAGGATCGTGGTCAGTTTATCTGCTCTTTGTCATGATCCTTGCAGATTCCCCACGATCGTGGCCTTGTGCTCGAGCTTCTATCACAATTGTGGCATATTTTTCACAATCGTGAGGCTGTGTTTTGATTTGGGTCTCCTCTGAAACTCCTCTTAATGTCCTAAACACTAACAAACTCATCATAGCACCTCATATATATATAATTGAAGCTCAAAAAATATGTTCTCACCCAAATAACACTTAAAACACAAATATTTATGAACTAACACAATTCGTAACCTAAACATACATTAAGCAATCAAATTAATCACTAAACACACATCAAATTACCTACAAAAATACAGTGCAATCTATACCTATCATTGTGAAGTAGCCTTTGGAGCTCTTGTTCCACTAAATGGTATCTTCCTTATCCTTATTAAGACTAATGCTTAAGATAAGATTAATGAGAAGGGTTTTAGAGAGAAATCTAAAACAACAGTGTTGCTTCAACAACTTCCTTGACTCTTGCCAACTCAAATGTTATTGAATGAAGTGGATAAAGTTGTGTATTTGTATCCAGTCATCATTCCAAAGTCTTACATTCTCACCATTACATATTCTAAATTTGATATAATGCATGACTAGATCTTTAAGCTTTAGAATTTGTAGCATAGACCAAGAAGAGTTGTATCTAGATTGCAATGTCTATAAGTTTTCATATTCCAAGTAAAACATATGGATCCATTTGACTCGTAATATTTTTCAATCTATTAGGATTCTCTGTAGTCTCTTAATGATCAAGCTTTTGTTAGTGATCTTAATTGGTGTTATCCCTAGTTCCCTTTCATGCTTTACTTGGTATAGATCGCTCCACTTAACCTTGGCCATTACTCTCTTATTATTTTCCCCTTACTGAGGAAATACACTCATCATTCCTTCTATTGATTTAATAATACCATAAGGTAGTATAAGGCGTAAAGGCCAGTAGATGTGTAAGCATTTTAGGAATGAGTTGATTAGTTAAAGCCTTCCTGCTAGTGATACAATTTTATTGCACCGATATGATATTCTCTTTTAAATTTTCTCTAGCAAAGAGAGAAAACTATTAAAGGGAAATTTCCTTGAATTTATAGGGATCCATAGATAAGTGAAATGGGGCTTACAATACTTTAAACTAGTTAGAGTTGAAAACCATAGAGCAAGGCGTTAAGCACTTAATGATAGATACATATTAATTTTCTCTTTGTTGATTGCTAGACCAAATAACTCCTCAAAGGTGTTTAAAGTTGTCATTAGGGTTTTAATTAAATTAACATCTACTTTTAAGAATATAATTAGATTATTTGCAAAGCATAAACTATTGATCCTTAATGGACTCTTCAATTACCTTATTATAAGGATTTTTAGAGTTTCTCTAATTTTGTGTACTATTTATACAAACTCCTTTTTCACTTCCTTGCTTTTAAATGTATTATTGGCAGTGAAATTTTTTACAAATTTAATGATCTGGGTTTTAAGGTTCTTGTCTTTGACTAGTACAAAATCCTTTTTCACTTCATTGCTTTTAAATGTATTATTGGCTGTGAAATTTTTTACAAATTTAACGATCTGAGTTTCAAGGTTCTTGCCTTTGACTATCTCTCTTTTTCTTGAGGTTTTTTCTAACTTTGTTTTTTAATTGAATTTTTCTCTAAAATGTTCACTTTTACTTTCTTAATTTGAATCATTTTTATTTAGGTTTTTTTATGTGGCTCTTCACCTGAAATCCTTAAAGTTGATCCTTGTTATGTAACATCCCACTCCCGATTGGAATGGTAGAATAGTAGTTGGGAAAGGGGTGAGAGTGATTAAGACTGATTTGAAAAATTCATGCATATGTCTACGTGTGAACAGTGAAATTTTGCACATAAAAGTAACTGTACATGCATGAATGACATTTCTCGGTATTTGTGCCTAAATGTAATTTTGTTGTGAACAATATGGCATTTGCGTTTTCAAAATTAATTTGAGTGATTCCATTTGTGTTTTATATTTTAAGAAAATTTTAGGACTTTTTTTGGAATTTTTCAGGGGAAATTTCCGGATCGAAAAAATCGTCAAGTGGCAAACCAGTTGGTTTTCGGTATCGAAAATTTCTATCCAATGGCACTGAAATATTGGATACATTTTTTTGGATTGTAATTAGGGCCATTGGAATTGAATGGGTCAAAGATTCCATTTCATTAGGGTTTCTTATGAAATGATATTAATTGTTTTTGTCTTTTTCTTATTTGTCTTTTCTTAAACATGACAAGTGTCCTAAACCATTGAATGCTTGTCATCCATTTTCGGCAACTCTAAATAGGAAGAATAAAATTTATACTTGCTTTTGTTCCTTCATCCGAAACTCTCTTCTTCTTCCTTTTCATTGATTGTCTTCAAGTGTTTTAGCTTAATTGTTGTCCCCTCCTCCACCTTAAGTGTTTCTTTCATGCAATACTAGCTTAAAACCTTCTACTTCCCTTGATATGGTGAGTGTCAGATGTGATAGTGGTGTTAGTTGATTTGGGGTATTAATTGAAGAATTGAAGAGTTGAAAGCTTAGTTAGGTAAGATTATGTTTTTAAGCTTTGCTTAATCATTTAATGCATGAATTGGTAGTTAGATGCATTAATGGTGATTTATTGTACATTAATTGCATGAAACTTGTGTTTTGATTGGTTGGGTATAAATGCATGGTAGTGTGAGGATGAATGATGAATGTAAGTGTATTAGGATGGTTTGAAGTGGATTTTTTTGATTTAAGATGAGTGGAAACAAATGAAAAACTATTGTGTGGTCGCTGTCATTTTTATGACTAGGTGATTAAGTGGATAACTTGATGAAATAGTGGCTGATTTTCTTGGCCAAATTGCATGCTAGTTAGAGTAGAATTGGAATTGGAATGATAGAAATTGGTTGAGTATCAAAGCTGAAAATTTTACTTGGTACATGTTTCAATGTTTTTGCCATAACTAGTTGTGTGGTTAAGCAATTGAGGTGAGGTTTGTCTTAAATTAAAATTGAGACATTTGGCTACATTTTTTGTGAAGGAAGTGCTGCCCAATTTTGATTAGAAGAGTGTTGAATCTTGCTTTGAAAGTGAAGTATAGGTGCAGTATGAACAGTATCCGAGCTTGATGACCTGAAACTTTGATGCATTTTTCTAGATTGATTTAGGGTGAATTTGTGAAATTGGTCTTAATGAAAGTTGAAGAGGTTCCTACTATCTTTTTATTGCCACTAAGTATGCACTTTTTCGATGTCTAGATTGACAGTTATGACCTGTTGAGTTTTGCATGTTAATGTTGCTTGATGCTGGAAATTGTTCTAAGTATATGTTTTGTAGTGATTGGACATTAGGCTAAATTCTTGACTGTTATGATGTTAATCAACTTAAATGGTTTTCTGGAAAGTTGTAGAGGACTGTTTTAGCTTAGAAATGGTGCATACTATGCTATTTTTAGATGTAATAATTGTGAGTTATGGATTTTACAAGAATGAATCTGATTTAGGTCATCTATGAGTTAACAAGCTTTAACAGGGCAGTCACCTTCATGGAAAAAATTGACCTAATTAAAAATAGAATTGGTTTCTAAGCTCTTCATGAAAATTGAAGTATGTTGTCTAATCTTTCCATAGAGATAAAGTAGAGATTTTTTTGACATTTGGGCAAGGAGTTATGATTTTTAGAAAATTGATGTCCTGTTCAGGTGATTTCAGTGGACAACATCTTTGATTAAGTTTTTGACCCATTTAGAAATTGAATTGGGTTCCATGTTGTTCATTAAAGTTTTAGAACATGTTTTTCTCTTTCTTTTGGACATAAACTTTGCAATTTTTGGCAAAAGTAATGGAAAGTTATGAGTTTTGCAAAATGGTATACTGGTTTGGGAAATATTATGAAGGCAGTAACTTTGAGTGTATTTTTTTCACCCTTAGAGGTGAAATTGGTTTTTTTGGCCTGCATGAAACTTGTAAAGTTTGTCATGATCTTTCCAACGAGATATGATTTGTGATTTTTTTATTTGTGTGTAAAGAGTTATGCATGTTTGAAATTCGGATAGAAAAAGGAAAGCAAGAAAGCAGCAACTCGCGACCGCGAGGCATCTCGCGATGGCCAGATGGCTATTGGTTTTAACGGCTCGTGGGTGCGAGCTGTCGCAGTCACGAGCGGCTAGGACGGTTACGGGGCTCGCGATCGTGAGCGGCTTGTTTGAAGCGAAAACTCACCTCGCGAGTGCGACTCCTCGCGAATGCGAGGCAAACAAGCGAAAGCTCGCCTCGCGAGTGCGAGGCGAGTGGTTTTCTCGCTGCTCGTGGGCGACGCTCCTTGCCCTCGCGAAGAAGCACTTAATTTTTTTAATTTTTTTTATATGTGTTTATGCCTTCTTTTGCTTATATCTTTTCTATCCGATATCCGATTGGCCTAATTCTTAAAGCATCGGATTTGTAAAGTATTTAATTTCATTTTATGAGAAATTGGAAATTTTTAAAGGTGAAATTGACATGGATTGGTTAGGTCAAAGTAAGGGAACAGGGTAATTATTTTTCTGATCATTGTTTTATTAATATTTGGACCTATAGAGGTCCGAATTGAGTGATTTTGGTGTTGTTAGATTTCTAATTTTTAGACGGAATTTTTGTGATGAAAATTTTTAGATTAATACCGGGAATGTCACGAACATGCATTATACACGTTTTTAATCATCACATGTGCATTATTAAATGTGTCTGACTGTTCAATTAGTAATCTTTGTCGATGTTGACTGTTATAGAGGCACATTTGGAGCGTCGATCCACCGACGTTGCTGAGACTTCGCGGCATTAGCTCAGAAGTTATAGGTGAGTGACCTAGATGGTTCTTTCAATTATTATATGTTTATTGTGGTGAATAATGGTGGGTTTTTGTGATTGATTCTGATTGTAGATTCCGGACAGAAGGTCCGATGTATTGGGAGATATGACATAGAAGTGCTTATGTTGTGCTGCTTTGTGAATCTAAAAATTGCTTGCTGTTAATGTGCTCAATTACGATCGGTGAATTAATTGTATTGTGAGATTGGGTCATATGCATTTCATACACAAATGCATGAACAAATAATAACAGTTGTGACTGGAGTAGCCACCGATTCGAGTTACAAGCTCAATCATTAAAAAAGAGCCTCGAGCTCGAAGGGAAGTAGTGCATACTCAGAGGGCTCTCCTACCCCTAAGACGCGTCTAACGCTTATATGGGACAGTTCAGGCGCACGGTCACAGCACCGTAATAAAATGGAAAAGTGTCACATATGCATTACATACATATTTGATTGAATATTTTAAATAGGAAAAAGGCAAGAATGCCTTATATATTTGTGATTTACTTGTATACAATCATATGGTATTTACGAAGATGCAATTATGAAATGGTTGAGATTTGCTTGATTGCAATTATGTGATAATTCTGAACGTGACATTGTGAATTTCTTGTGATTTGTTTGAGTGCAATCTGTGGTACTTCTAAATGTGCATTTATGAATCATATGGTACTTCTGAATGAAAGGCAAGGATGCCGTATTTGATTGGGTGAAAGGCAAGAATGATGTATGCATGTATGATAACAATCATGTGATTTTCTGAATGTGCAACTATGATTTGTCTGTGAATTGCTTGAGTACCATCAAGTGGTGCTTCTGACTATTCATTTATGAAATTGTGTCTTAATGTGCTGCATGAATTGGGTGAACCAAAGATGATGATTCCTCACTAAGTTCGCAAAACTCACCAAAAATTTGCAATTATTTTTTCAGGCTTTGAAGAGCACCCCGTTCGACAAACGGGAGTATACCTACTGCCTACAAGTTCGAGATGAAGGTCGAGATCAGTCCACGTCTACATTAGTGTCATCTTACTTTTATACAATTATGTATTCCGCATTTTCTGGAAAATAATGTTGTAGTTATAGTGGGCCCCAAACAGGCTTTTTAATGATTGTAATGTGATCACTGAAATGTTTATGAATAAAATTGGGCCTAATTTGGCTATAGATTTGTGTACATTAAATGGCTATCGTGAATAGTGTTAAGTTTATGGTGATGACTGATAATATTTCCAAATTCAAGCGGGCCCAAAGTGCCTACTGATTTCCGCGCATATGTTTGTATTTAAAAAAATTATACTGAGTTTTGACTGAGTGATGTAGCACGCCACCCTCACGGGACACAAACTTGGATATTACCATCGATGTCGGGTTCAGGTCACGCCGGTGTGGGGTGTTACATCTTTGGAGAGATTGAATGAAAAACTTGGGACTAGTTTGAGTGGGTGTGCGCGGCCGTGCGTTAAGGTTGCACGACCATGACTTGTTGGCGTGCACGGGTGTGCGTGAAGGTTGCACTAGTGATGAACAGCTGTGACTTATTTTTTTTAAAAGGTCAAAAGTCACGATCGTGCATAAGCATGATCGCACACCCAAAAGCTTTTTGTTCACTGAACATCCATCCTTCTTTTGCCTATAACTTATTCTCTAGTCATCCAAATAGAATAATTTTTGATTTGGAGTAAACTAGAGACACTTGTCTGAAGAAATTATGTTTTAATTCAGTCTCTAAGAATCTCAATTTCTGGATGGAAGTTAAGTACAAGGCATTGTTTTAGTATAAAAAATAATCCAAAAATGTTTGTTAACAACTTTGGGTTGTAATGAGCTTAGAAATGAAGTATAAAAGGTGTTTTAGGGTTAAAATGGGTTATTATTGAAATATGGGAAGTGTATAAGTGAAAAATGTCAAGAAAACAGGTTTTCGGGTAAATTTTGGGCTCGCACGTTGCGACTTGCTATGCACATGTCGCGACATGCAACAGCATTCTCGCCGCGGTGCACTCGTGGTGAGAGTCCATTTTTTTCCTACACTGACATCCTTCGGTATTTTGGGCATGACTTTTGCTGTAGATGTCCAAATGAGGTTATTTTTGATTCGTTGTAAACTAGAGACATAGGAATACAAGTTGTATGAAGGAATGGAGTCCAAATTCAGTCCCTAAGAATCTCCAATATTGGATGGAAGTTGAGCATAGAATTTTTGTTTCAGCATAAGTTATAGTTCAAATTGTTAAAGTATGACTTTCCAACTTCTACACCAAATTGAATGGAATCTTGGTTATTGTTTAAGGAAATCAAGTGAGGCAAGAGGAACAAGAGGAAAGACATTCCTAAGCAAGTTTACAAGCAAGGATTTCAAGGTGGGTTACACTTTTATAATTGAACAATAAGCTATAAATGCTTCTTTTGAAAGAACGGAAATAAAGGATTTTTAACTACTTTATACATGTTCATTTGTTGCATTTGAATGCTTTAAGAATGTACTACATGTTTGTATATGAATTGCATTATTGGTTTATGGAAATGGTTTTGAAGGAATATTGATTTTTGAAACGATGTTATTGTTATGAAATCAAGTTTTGAAAGAAATGTGCCATTTTGGGCAACAAGTTTACAAGATATGAAATACATGTTATATGGGTTTGTGGTGGTCCCTTAAGTAAGTCAAGTGCACTTTGACAAAAGGCTTCTCCCGCCTGCCCGCTAGTGGCATGGAGCTCCTTCATGGACTCCCATAAGTTCACGGCTACGCAAGACCATTAAGTGGGATTGCGATAGTACGTTCTGTTCACGGCTACACAGGACCCTTAGGGGAATTATGTAGTACGTTCTGTTTTGGATCCACCCAAACCATTTCGATGTGCCTATGTGTTTATGATTTGTGAACAAGTTGATGAATGCATGATATATGTTGCTTGTGATTTATTGATAAAAGAGAATTTTGAGAAATATGTGCTTTATGTTTCAATGTTCATTCTTCAAAAAAAATGAATATTTTTCAAGGATTTTGCTTGTTATCAGTTATAAAACTGTTACCCACGAGCTTTATAGCTCACCCCCATTCTCCTCCCCTCCTATTCAGGTGATGAGCAAGAGATCGAGTAGGTCAAGAGTATGGCATCACTCCGAGTTGACAAATTTTTCTATTTTTGTTAGATAATTGGGAATTTAAGGCTTTAGCCGCATTTCAAGTTTTATTAGTTCAAGCGTATTTTGTATTTTTGGTTCTTGAACTCAAATGATGTATTATGGCTTGAAATGCCATTAAAGTTTTGTAAAATTCTCACTTTGGTTATTAATGAAATATGTATTTAGATTTTGGAAATTACATGTGTTTATGTATAAGTTCATTTTTGTTTTGGGTTTGAATTGAGGATGGTTGTTGAGAAATTATGGTTTCATTTAGTAGAGTTAATATTGGGGTTGAGTAATTGAAAGAGTTTAAGTTTGCATTTATGAGGTCAGTTTTGTTCGTCGCGACGAGATCACTTGATCATTGCGACGAGGTTAAAAATCGCATGCTCACCGCGACGAATGATTAAACGTTTGTCGCGACATAAGTCAATCGCAGGTACGTCACTACGAAAGTTAAATCGTTCGCCACGATGTAATCCTCGAGTGTGCTCGCCGTGGCGACGCCCACTTTTGCTTCCAAAGGACTTTTCTTCTAAATTTTCAACTTCCAAGTCTTTCCTCCCCGTTCAAGTTTCATGCTTCCGTGTCCAATGTTGGGCTCCGAAAATGGGGTCTAACAATTATTATCAAAGAAACATGATAATTATTAATACAAACATTACAGGGAAAAAGTTTGACGTTTTACAAATTACACGGTCTCGCGGTCGCAACAGACTAATAATATGACGGTGAAAACAGATATAGAAATGTAACTACATGTTCTGTGACATGGAGAGAATGATGGTTAAAACTGAAACTAAGACGAAGTGGAAAGTAAGACTCGTCTTAGTTTTCCCTTCGTCTTAGTTTTTTCTACTTCGTCTTACTTTTCTTTCCGCGTTTCGTCTTAGTTTGACTTCCGCTTCGTCTTAGTCTGACTTCTGCTTCCGTCTCACTTTCACTTTCGCTGCTTCGTCTCATTTTTCCTTCCGCTGCTTTATCTTACTTTGACTTCCGCTTACTCTTAGTTTGACTTCTGCTTCCGTCTAACTTTTGCTTTCGTTGCTTCGTCTCATTTTGCCTTCCACTACTTGGCCTTACTTTTCTTCACCCGTAGCAAAAAGGTTCATGACTTTCTAATATTATATAATTAACTTGCCCTACTTTGTGTACAGTTTTCACTCTTTTAAAAAAAATTTACAGATTTGTGAGACTTAGATGCACCGCGGAGACTTTAAATTAAAAAGAAACTTGTTTTGTTGAATTCCTCATTTCGTGGCATCTTTAAATTAAAAAGGAACTTGTTTTGTTGAATTCCTCATTAGCGTTTATTTTGTTATGATTTATTGATTACATTTATTATTATTAAAGAAATATGATAATTATTAATATAAAGATTACAGGGAAAAAGTTTGGCGTTTTACCAATTACACGGTCTCGCAGTCGTGACAAACTAATAATATCACGCTGAAAATAGATATAGAAATGTAACTACATGTTCTATGACATGGAGAGAATTATGGTTAAAATTCTAATTACAAATCAATGCAAAGTCATTCAATTGAAGTCCATCATGTTGAACTCAATTACTACCTGTAAGATTGTTGCATCGGCTCTCACCAAGTACTAGTTTGAATCCACCAAACATGCTCATGAACTCCTCCAACTGCTCAACATTCACTTGCTGTATATCAATCATGTCAACCAATGCAACTTCTGAACCACCGATTCCAGAGAATAGAGAGAGTAGATTTAAGCCTTCAGGGAAAATGTCTTTTAGAACAGAGAGATGGCATGTAACTGTGTCAGCCTAACATTAATTTTTACATAAGCACACTTCAGGGATACAGAAAATAAAGAATATACAATCAGCAACCACAAAATAGAACTAGAAATCATAAAATAGTCATCAAAGAAGACGAAACATTCTTTATCCTCAAGTCCATCACGCCAAACTCGATTGCTACCTGTAAGATTGTTGCATGGGCTCCCACCAACTACCAGATTGAATCTATCGAACATGCTCATGAACTCCTCCAATCGGCCTGTATTCAGTTGCTGTATATCAGTCATCTCAATCAAGTTCTCTGTTTGGTTTGTTCGCTCCCAACAACACCTCATTCTGCCTCTATTTACCTCTGAAATCTCAACTCAACCAACATTCTTCATAGTAATTGTAGCTTCACCCCAAGGAAAGATGAAAGATTTAGTATCACGACGCCATCTCTCTGCAATGCCAAAGATCAAATCGTAGTCTTTAACAATGGTGTAAGTGAAATTCATTATAGCTTCATGAACACCAGCTCTTTCCCAAGTAGTTTCATGCAAAGAAACCACTTTCTTACCGTCGCTTCCTCTCACTTTTGTCTCCGCGCTACGTCTTATTTTTCTCTTTGCGCTTCATCTTATTTTTGCTTCTCTGCTTCCTCTTACTTTTGTCTCCACTCTTCGTCTTATTTTTGTCTTTCCACTTCACCTTCTTCTTTTTTATTTAAAGCAGTTAACATGAATTAAGTAATTCTTATTCGAGGAAACCACTCTGAAATGAATCGCCATCTCCTTGATGTCATTTCCAAGTCGCATTAAATTCTATTTATGAATTGCGTTATCCTTATTGGAGTAAACGAATTAGAGCGAGGTGTGATTTTCGATCGTTCCATATTTCTTCTCGCCGTCTCAACCGCTTGGCTTTAAATATGAAATCATTTATTTTGCCGACTTTTCTTTTCGGCTATGCATTACCGTTTCTTTATTATTTGCCAGTTGCACAACACCAAAATCAATTTCTTATTATTATTATTATTATTATTATTAATCATTATTATTGTTCAACTTAATTCATATATTTATGCCAATGTTCAAACTGTTTCCTTTGACGCTTTTCTCTTTTCATTGTTTAATCTGTAGACAACGAAACTACCCTTGCCGTATCTTTACTTTGTAGATTATATACCTTACAGATCTACTTCTGTTTAACCTATTTAATGTAGCAGTCATCATTTAATACAACGCAGTTTTTTCTTGAAAACCCAACATTAGGTGTCTTCCTCTTCTCTACACATGTAAGCTTTTTTTTTAACGTATCTCTAGCAAAATCACTTCTGTTTCACTTTATCCTCTTTGAATGCTATCCCTCATTTAATGCAGCGCAATAATCCATTTTAGCCTCGATTATTCAGAAATTGCTAATAAGTCACATCAAAATTTCTTGCCTGCCAGACAGTTCGCTAACACCTCTATATTTTAACCTGTAAACTTTTCTCCTCTAACTTCAATCAAACATTTTCTCCCTCGAAACTCAACTTCTCTCAACTATCCTCTTCTTTTGCCTTCTTCTTATTTAACCTAAATACATCGGATCCTCTATTCCAGAAAGATCTTCTATTTCAACAAACAAAGAACAACCGTTCATATTAGTGAGTCATTCTTTTGTCTATTACTTTTTTCACAATTTTTTATATTTATTATTTCAATAAAATCATTTCTTTATCTCCTGCTTATTACATTTTTCCCAATTCTATTCACTATCCCCTAAATTTTTGTTCCTCGTCTTATTATTCTGACTACATTTACACTCCTTTTTTAAAGGTTTCGTGTTTATTCTCTGGTGCATTCTTCCATTGCCGAGGTTTGATCATTATTATTTTTCTCAATTGTTCTTGACTCACATGACATATTTTGGTATATCTTAAACCAAATTAAACAATATAGAACTGATGATGAATCAGTTCTAGTTTTTACCGTGAATATGTATTAGAACAAAAAATCTTAAGTAGTCAATAAAGTTACGAAATAATTTTGACATCTATACACTGATTTGTTTATTTTAATCGCAGATATGGATTCCAGCTGTTTCGAGCGCAAAATATATTTGAAGAATGCCATAAAAGAGACATATGATCGTCAGAACGAATGAGCTAGATGAATTATTTATTCGATACCATGCACGAAATAAAAAGCACATAATAATTCACATGCTCTTCGCTATATCGATATGTATGAAACTACTCGAATGATAGAGACGGCCAATAATATAAAAACAGTAGCCTTCCAGAGTAGAAAATTTTATGAGAGACAAATTAAAAAGCTTATAGATTAAGCTATCTTTATACTACAAATGTTAGCATTAGACATGTAATTAAAAATTTTTTTGTTTCCCATTTCAATTTCAATTAAATGCACTGGGCATTTTTACTGCGCATTTGCGCAGAATTACTCTGCTAGTTAATAAATAAGGACATATTTTTACCTTAAATAGATTTTCTTAACATTCATTTATGGCATTAACTTCATCAGTAAAATTGATTCTTGTTTCTTTGAGTAAGTTCTTGAAATTCTTCAATAGAGCCCTTAATCCATTATACTTATTCTTCAATTGAATATCAGTATACTCCTTATTGAATTTTTTTTGAAGCCTTGTCTTAATATTCTTCCAACTAGATTTCGAAAAGGTAGTAGTCATTCAATTTCCCTTCTTCAGTTCTTCAACAATCAAGGAGATTAAATACATCTCTATGGTATCATTCCATACCCCCATCTTTTTTATTTATTTCCACACAATCATTGGAATTATTCATATTGTTCAAACCTTCCATCACTAAATGTAATCACATATAAGTGACATCAATCATAACAATTTCTACAAAGTATTAAATGCTAAACATGGTTCAAAATGAACATGAGACAACCATATTAAATGCTGAGTTGCATATAAGTGCATGTAAATGATAAAATAAAAATCAAGGTTTAAATTTAAGTGAGGTCATGATATATGCATGATACATGTCATACTCATACAAGTAAATGTATTTTTAACACACTAAAGCATTATATAGATAACTATAAATTATTTTTAAAAAATTGCTAAAAGACAAACTTTATTGGTACAATTGTCAACATGTGATTTGAACAAGTGATTGGTTTGAGAGGACCTCCTCTGCCTTGTTGTGTCCTTGTCTAGCTTTTCCCAAATTCTCTTTTAAAATATTTTTACATTTTTATAGATACATACATACATACATAGGGTTTACTTTTTTATAGATACATACATACGCTTAATTTTTTATAGATCATATACGCTTAAGTTCCAATATTTCTCTCAATACTAACTTTCTCTATCTAAATTTTATCCATTTACTATCAACAGGGTGAGAAAGATAGAGTCTTTTTATTCATGGAAACCCATACAGCAAATTCTTCTTTGTTTATGTACACAACATATAGATGGTATTTTAGAGTGCAAAAATCCCATTGTTCATGTAGGAGACTACTAAAGAAAGTTCTTATACTCCACTGTTTATTGATTTACTTACTTTGTTTAGATACCAACTAAAATTCCTTTTCTTTGTGTACTTCTTACTATATTCTTCCAAGTTTTTCAACTCCGGTATGACTACAACCTCTACATTTTCCAAAACCAAAGAGCCTTTAACATCTGGAACTTCACTCAAGCAATTGGTCTTGAAAGTCATTACTGCCCATTATTTTGTTTTTGATGTTGACTATTTTGTGCTAAGATTTTCTAACTATTTCCATAATGTAGCAAGTGGCATCATTTTCTTTATTGTTCGATAAGAATGTTGGCAAAACCAAGCATGGAATTCATCGATTCAAAAGAATTCCAATGCATACTCACCTTTTGAAAATGATACCATAACACCTTCAAAATCACCCTGGTCACAAACTATCCTCAAAACTCAAGCTAAAAAGTCTTATAAAAAAGCTCATCAAATTGTCATCTTGGTTGGGTCCATTGTGGGTGCCTTATTTCTTGAAATTTGACAACGAAAAGCTGATTGTAGACGTGTTGAAGACTGGTGTAAAGGTAGGTAGTATGCATTAGACGTCTTTGAAGACTAGTGTTCCAGGAGTAATGGGAAGAGATAAGGTTGAGATAGTGGTGAAAAGGCTAATGAGTGGTGGTGAAGAGGTGGCAGAGATGAGGAGAATAGGTTGAGAACTTACAGAAAAGGCCAAGAAAGCCATTGAAGAAGGTGGTAGTTCGTATAAACATGTTAATGAATTAAAGAATTTGGTTTCAATTATGCTACAATAACATGTAAATGTTATTGTAGTATAGTTGAATACGAGATAAGCAGAAGTAATCTAGTAATAGTATAAAATTTTCACGTAAAAACGTATGAGCACAAACCAGAAACACGTATATGGAGAAACATAAAAAACCAAAAATGCAGAAAAAACCAAGAAAATAGTAAGCCAAAAATGTAGAACACGTATGTTCAGAAAGTGAAACACGTATATGTAGAAATGCAAAAAATAAAAAAATGTAGAAAAATGTAGGAAAATAGTAAATAAAAAATGTAGAACACTTATATGTAAAACATGTATGTGCAGAAAGCAAAACATGTATATGAAGAAATGTAAAAAAAATAAAAACGCAGAAAAAATAAATAAAAAATGTAGAACACGTATGTGCAGAAAGCGAAACAGGTATATGTAGGAACGTAAAAAGCAAAAACATAGAAAAATCTAAGAAAACAGTAAACCAAAAATGTAGAGCATGTATATGTAGAACATGTATGTGCAGAATGTGAAACACATATATGCAGAAATGTAAAAAGTCAAAAACGCTAAAAAATCAAATTTTCGAAAACTTAC
>JANZLX010000211.1:16892651-16903868 GCA_025531955.1 Erythroxylum orinocense | reverse complement strand
AAAACTCTCTAATGATAATGGAAATGGCTAGGCTACTAGAGATCATTTTGTTGGGAAAAATGAGAAAGGTAAACATAGTCAATTCTCTCACAATTCTGTTCAACAAAAGATTACTTATTTCATATGTAACTAATTGCACTATGCAAGGGAGTGCTCAAGATAAATGAGGCCTAAATGCATTACTGGCTGAGGAAAAGGATAATGATGAAGTAGTGAGTATCAATTTGTTGATCGTGAAAAAGGCACCTAGGAGTGGAACTTTTACCACCTTTGACGAATAAACATAATGGATGCACATTAAAGGGGGTCAAGAGAGGGAACATGTACACTTCTTTTGATAATTATTTGCTGGAATTTAACATTAGTGGTATTGTTGCTGCCATAAAACTTAGAAGAAATGACATATATAGGAGTGTCATTTTTGGAATATGTTTACTCAACATGTTGTGTTAGTCTTTTACAAAGCAAAAGTTGATGGATTGACCATCTATATAAGTAAGCAGCCAAAGAAAAATATATTTGATAACTTCATCACAATTGTTAATGACAGGAATGTCGAATTTCTTTTGCGAAGAGAGATTTATAAGACCTTATTTTTAGTGTTTGTTAGATATACCTATTTCGCAATTTGGACAATATAATGGTGGCTTGTTTTAACAAAGAATTGATGCAATAAATCTATCTAGAAAATAAGTTAAAAAAAGGCTAAAAAAGTGTGTAGGTTGTCCATTTCAATAAAATGCAGCCACATTCATAATCAAAATGATCATGGTAACTAAAAATTCAAGTTCGGGACAAACTAAAGTTTACTTTAACTCTTGGTTGTGGTAGTTATAAAATGATAGTTATTAGCTATTAGTTATTTTTGTTTACATCGTTTATGTTAGTTATCATCTATTTGTCAGTTATGGTAGTTATTAGTTATTTATCCTAATCTAATTCCGTAAAACAATCATGTTACTCCAAATAAACTGATTGGCATAAGTTATAACCATGAAAGGTGATGATGGTTAGGAAAAACTACTAGAACTTTTCTAAAACCTACTAGCTATATGTATTGAAGATGTAAACTAAAAAAGTGTTGAATTTTTACCTTATTCCAGACCTCATTCATGTATTATATCTTGTAAGACATCAATATATGTTCCTTACTAATATATGATATAATTCTATATTGCCTAATACTATTTATGGAAATGTTCCAAGGGCTAGCCTAGAAGGTGTTTGATATAATTAATAAGTGAACCACACTTAAGCTATTTGATGGAATTCTACTGAAAACTTAATTGAGGGACTAGGTTGTGATACAAGGGAAGTAAAGGCATTTAATTTACCCAAAAAACCCGTATGAAAATTGGCATCAAAGCGAAGAATCAAAATGACTTGGGAAGATAAATGGTGAAAAAAGTATGGAATAATTGAGGGAAAGAATGATTTGGCTGGAACAAATTTTTGGACTAATTATGGAAAAAAGACATATCTATTATGGCTGGTTAATTGGCTTTCATGAATGATGTATTGAAACACATCCAAAAAAAAAATGCTTAGATGACATTTTAGCAAAGGAAAATATAAGGGTGTTCATAATGGAAGATGCATTGGCACTTCTCCAAAACAATATATATAACAGAGGGTGTTAGATAAGGCTAAAAGTCTTAAAATCAAAGCATTTTGATGGTATCTAAGATTTTATGACATTAGGGAACTTTCATGTTGTAAGGGTGCCAAAAGTGAATAAAGTAATGCTAGCTAATATGTATTTAGAAAGTGATTCCAAGTTATAGTGAGAAGAAAGGATCGATGATGACCTAAATGTGAGATGTCTATGAATTGAGACAATGATGGTGCTAATACTAAAGCTAAAGGAGTAGTTATTACATTAAAATACCTCTTAAGTTGTGAAGGAAATCTTGTGGAAGTTATAACATGATAGAATTTTCCAAAATTATATCAAAGCATTTAACTCTTTATTACTTGATATTTACAACTTGTCAAAAGAAGACAAGTTATTCAACTTTAAGTTAGGACTTTTATATTAGGCATAAATTGAACTCTAGAGTAAAGGTGTCCAAAACCTTCCTAATTTAATTGCTACTATAGATCGGTTGGTAGATTTATGACTAAATAAAAATAAGAAAAACTATCAAATGGTAATAGAAATGGTATGGCTGTTAAAAGCATTTCTTGAAGCAAAATTAGAAAAGTAAGAACAAACAAACCTGTCACAATTTTGTTCAACAAAAAATCAATTGCTTCATATGCAACGAACCTAATTATGCAAAGGAATGAAATAAAGTTGAGAACATGTTGGCTGAGGAGGAGGATAGTGGTGAGTAATGGTTATCAATCCATTAATGGTGGAAAAGGCACTTAGGAGTGGAACTTCTAGGATCTTTGATGAGTAAATACAATCAATTCACAACGAGAAACTTGGGAGAATGCTCTTACATACTTCCTTCAATGATGATGAGGGGTTATAGATGGAATTGTAGTCCTATTCGTGGTTATTTTATTGGTGGAAAAATTATTAATGTTTATTGGGATTTAAAATTGGTACGGGGTTGTTGACACAAAACTTAGAAGAAATGACATATACAAGAGTGTCATTTTTGGTATATGTTTACTCAACATGTTGTGTTAGTCTTTATAGTGTAAAAGATGATGGATTAGCTAACTTTGACAGTAAGTAGGCAAGGACAAACATGTTAGAAAAATTCGAAACAATTGTTGTTGATGAGGACATCAACTTTCTTTTGTGGGGGAGATTTGTGAGACTTTCTTTTTGATGTTTGATAGATACACAAATTGCACAACTTTTACAATATAATGGTACCATATTTTGACAAGGAATTGATGTAACAAAGTTATCCAAAAAATTAACTATGTCACCAAAAAGCTGAAAAATGTACAAGTTGTCCACTTCTGTAAAATGCAGTTATATTCAAATTTAAAATGACTGTAGCATTATAGTAGCATATTTTGGTAAATTATTATTAATTATTCAAGTTATTTAATTTTATATTTAATTTCTTAAAAAGGGTTAAATTGTACTAAATATTTAATTATCCCACCAAGTAAAACCACATAATCTAAACGGCCAAAGATGAAAGAAATGCAAGAGTCAATAGACAAAATGACAACGGCATAAAGAAACTCTTGGGAGGAACAAAATGGCAAGCAAGCAAGAGCAAAACACAGAGTGCAAGAAGATTAAGAGACAGCAACTGGACGAAACAATTGAAGCAACTAGCATCCCAAATAAACAACAAAAGACAAACATAGCATCAGGCAATAAGGATAAAATACAGAACAACCCACCAGACCTAGAAAAATGATGTAGCAGTCAGAGAAGAGGGATTAAAATGCAAATAGTTAAGGCACCATCCATCAGCAAAAATGATGTAGTAAAACAAGAGCCTAGCAGACAGACAAAATGTAGCAGTCTTAACCAGAAGCAAAATGCAACGCATAGCTATGTCAAGGAAAATAAAACATAGTGCAGTACACATAGAAGAGAGGAAGCAAAATGAAAATGCAAAGGAGAAAAACGCAAGGCCAAAACACAGTAGTAGAGCAGAAAATAGTATAACGCAAATGTAGACAACCAGAGGATAAAAAAGGCAAAAGAGATAACACACAACAACTCCAAAAATTGAGCAACATCTCAGGCTCAAAAACCACATGGAAATCCATTCGAAATATATTTGATAAGATGAAATCTTTAGGATAAGAGGAACCTGTAGAAAATCAAGAAACGTGCATTGTTTGGTGTAACACCCTACTCTTGTGAGACATGTACCCAACATCTTGAGTGATATCTAAATACGTATCCCGCAAGGGTGGAATGCTAGAGCACTCACTTCGCTAACTTAATCATAGCATCATCATATAAAAACATAAACATCACAGTATTTTTAAACCGAATTCCTCATTTCAAATTATAAAACCTAATATGTACATTGAAATTTTTAGAAAATCCTCCAATTATGTACATTATCAAAACCTAATACAAAACACGTTACATGAAAGAAGAATTATACAAAAAAATATATATATAATCCTTCAGTCTTAGCTAACAGACCTTTAAGTCATTTCTCTGATCCAAAATTACAAGAACTATGTTTCTTGTAGAGTCTCTCTATCACTAGTGTCCTCTCTTGGTCCTAAAATGTCAACGTTGCAATTGTGGTGAGTTTTGCGAACTCAGTAAGATAACCATACTCGATGGTTCACTCAATTCATACAAAACATCATCATATACAAATACCTAATTCACATCATCTTATTTATCATGTAGCATCATTTGTCACATTCAGAGTAATCATACTGATCATTCAGAGTAATCATACTGATCATTTGTAATAAACATATCAATTATAAATGCAATGTTAATAAGACTCACTTTTATTTATTACTTTGTTCTAATTCAGTGGCTTTCACTAGCCCATATCCCTTGTTGATTCCAAGCTTTTATCAGATCATGTCCTATATCCTTTAGTGGATATCGGGTACTATAGCAACTGAACTAAAGGCTTTTATCACATGTTGAGCTTTAAACTCTTTTTACGGGCGATTCTGATCATAACAGCCTTTATCTTTCATACATTCATGTAATCAAGTGCATCACATTCTCATATTTTCAATCAATCACATGATTTCATATTCCATTTAGAACACATTTATCGTTGGACATTGATCCGACAATTAACAAAATTGTTGAGTACACTTATTTCTGTCAGATTCACATATATGGAGCACTTCCAATATTTCATTCATGCATCAAACGCCTCAGACTTTCAAAGTCCAGAGTCAACACAATCAAGTTCACATTCATAAGATAATTCAGAACATAATTTAAAACAAACAATCAATTAAGTGAGACTGTCTAGGTTGCTCCAGAAAGCTATTGCCTTGATGTCCCGGCAACGTCTGGATGTTAATGCTCTAAATGCTCCTCTATATGATGCAATATACATATCACAATTTGCATAATTATATAAATACTCATTTATGCATATAAGTATATATAGATTATATACTATGTATGCTCAATGACAATCCTGGGTATATTTCCAATATTCTCATCGCATAATCATTCTTATACCAACACTTACATAAGTATAATTTGAACTTAGGTTTACATCTCAATAAAACAAATTGAATCTAAGTTCATACTCAATTGATCATTCTAGACTTTTCTAAAAATAGGCTTTCGGACTAATTTTGCTTGATCATTATGACAAAGAAAATGAAGTATTTAAGTAACATCTTCTTCTAAAACAATATTCCTATATGTCTTAAGTTTATAATGACACCAAGATCATACAATTTGGTTTTGTATTCTGAAATTTATACTCAAAATGCTTCGGACTATTCTTAAATTGTAACAATACTTTGTACTCAACTTCAAGATAGATTTTGGAATTCTTAAAGATAGAATTAAAATTCTATTTCTTCAAGAAATTTGTATCCTTATGTCTCTAGTTTAATCTAAATAAAACATAATCTCATTTTGATATCTATATATCAAAATATGGTCAAAATACCGAAGCACGTTCAGTGAAAACACTCCATTTATCATATTCTAGCACACTTCATCATTTTCATCCTAAGTTCATCAATAAATCTTTTCTTAATGAATTCAAATGGCCATAAATTTGTAAGGAGAGGAAGAAAAATGTGTGAGGAGTTTGGAGGTTCAAATTTCAAGTCATTTGGAGGTCAGGAGAAGAAGTTATAACCAAAAGAATGAAAGATGTTCGAAACTGTCACTTTTCGGTGAGCCTTCGTTGTCACGATCATGCAATCCCAGTCGATAGCACAATGTCACGATCGTGCACTGTAATACGCATCACTAATGTGCATGATAATGCACTGCCTCATTTTTTCTCCAGATTCATAAACTGCAGATTTTTCTTCTTTTCTCCTTCTTCTCTTTTGCTTAATCTACCATTTCTAACTTAAGTCTTTACTATTTCCTCTTCATTCCTACTTCCATTTCAACTCAACTTATTCACACTAGATCAAAACCCTTGATTAAAGACAGACATCAAAAACAGGACATCATTTACACATATTCATCATTTTCTGCATTTCTTCATCTGCTGCACTTTTTCATCTTTGCTAACACCTTCATTTCATCTCTAACTTATTAATTTTAATTTTTTCCCCATATCACGACATCACCTTACACCTTTTTCCTTAACTCTAGACTCATTTTAGTTCATTTCTAAAACAACCAATGAGATTCACATAATGACAGCTAAAACATAGCATACACATCTCATTTCTCCAAAAAAAAATTGCACTCTTTTTATACATATTTTCAATGATCTTTCAAACATAGAAATCATTTCAACAACATCTTATGAAATATTGATTATCAAAAATGAAAAAGCAAGAAACATGATATTTTCTAAATTTTTACTGATGTTTTAGTATATATATAAAACCTCATTTTATAAAAACAAAACTGTTAACTAACGTGATGCATGTTTCATTATACATATCATGAAAACCATATGATACTTACTTGTTTAAAACTCCGAATTCCTCAAAATCACATGAACCCTTGCTTTTCAATACAACACGCTCATCAATGGTTGAAGGTTGTAAGGTTAGGTATTTCCGTGACAGAGAGGAAGGTATGTTGAATATTGCCAACACATTCTCACCCATCATCACTTTCTCATCACCACCTAGTTTCCTCTTACATGTACAGAGTTCTTTGAGGAATTTGGCATCCCTTGGTACTTGCTTGATTGCTTTAAGCAAAGGTATGTTGACTTCTACCTTTCGAAAAGTCTTTAATATCTCTTTGTCTTTGCCCTCCTTGTTTGGTCTTGTTAATTTGCTCGAAAAAGGTGGAGGGTTAGTTTTAGTAATATTGGGACTTTTGACATTTTCCTTCGTACTTAAAGACAAATTTTCTTCCTTTTCCAATTCCTTCTCAATCTCTTCCTTAGTAGCAATCTTTGATGGGGTTCTGTTAGGGCCTTCAATATCCTTTTCACCCCTCAAGGTTATGGCACTGACATTCTTTGGGTTCACCTCGGGTTTTGATGGCAATTTTCCTCCATCTTGTGATTCTAGGCTATTAAGCCTTACTGCCATCTGACCTATTTGGTATTCCATGCTCTGTTGGCTTGCTTTTGTTTCCTGTCAAAATTGTTGAAACTATTGTTGGATATCTTGCTGAAATTGCAAACCATTAGTAGCAAAAGTCTTAGCAATTTCTTCTAAAGATACACCTAAACTGGAAGAAAAATCTCCTTGTGCTCTTATTGCCTTGGTTGAAATCCCGGTGCCTCTTACGGTCGATTTTGGAAGTAATTTTGCTGTCGATTCCCTCCATAACTCAAGTTGGGGTGATCCCTCCAACCTGGGTTATACGTCTATGAGTATGGGTTGAATTGGTTCAGGAAGTTCCCTCCTACAACATTCAGATACTCCATACTCCCCTCTTGCAAAGCTGGGCACTTGTCAGTTGGATGACTCCTGTTTGAACATATCCCGTACACTTTCACTTGTGCTTGTCCAACTGCAATCTGTCTCACAAAAGATGTTAATTCATCTACCCGATGCTTAATGGATGAAGTGCTTATCTTATTTACTCGTCGAACATCATTGCGATTGCTAAATTGTTGGGTATTAGTGGCCATCTACTCAAGTAATGTCCTGGCTTCAATGGGAGTCTTTTCACAAAGTGCCCCACCCCTCGCTGTATCCACCAAACTCCTCTCTATTGATAACAATCCTTCATAAAAATATTGGATGAGAAGTTGCTATGGTATACTGTGATATAGGTAACTGACACATAACTTTTTAAATTGCTCCCGGTATTCATAAAGAGATTCCCCATTGTGTTGCTTAATACTGCATATCTCCTTTCGAATACTTGTTGTCTTTGAGGCGAAAAAATATTTTCCAAGAATAGTGTCTTCATCTCCAACTAAGTATTCACACTTCCAGCTACTAAATCAAATAACCAATCCTTTGTTGCATCTTTCAGTGAGAACAGGAAGGCCCTTAACATGATCTGCTCGTCCATTACTCCGTGAGGCTTCATGCTCAAACACACCACATCGAATTCTTTAAGATGCTTATATGCATCCTCACCTGCAAGGTCATGAAATTTAGGAAATAAATGAATTAATCTAGATTTTAACTCAAAGGTAACATGTTCAGTGAAATTCGGAAATGTTATGTATAATGGTCTATGAGTTAAATCGGGTGCAGCCAACTCCTTATAATTCTCGGATTTGCCATCGTGTCTTCAGATTCTGGTTCCAATTTGTCTACCAAAGTTGGTCTTGCTTCCCTACACAATCTCTGCAATGTTCTCTTGATCTTCGGATCAAGTTGCTCAATTTCTCTACGAGGGGATCTGGTCACTATCATGCACCAACACTAATGGACAGTTAAAAATTAACAAGTAACAAAAATAATGATTATAAACAAATATATTCGCATAACACTAACTAAAATCAAATTTGAAAATTAAGCTACCACACTCTCGACAACAACGCCAAAGTTTGACAGCGCGTATCGAGTGCACTGCAAAATTTACATGACTCTGCACACTAAAATTTGTAGTTATGGTAAGTCGGGATCGAATCCACAGGGATTATTCGTTTAATTTTCGTAACGAAATTAATTGATGCAAGGAAAGTATATAGGGAGGTTTTGGATTTCAAATAATTTAGAAATTAAAGAAAAAGTAAACTATCGAAAACAAATTAAAACAAATAATTGAAAATGAAAAAGATGTTAAGTATAAGTAAGGGCCGGTCCTAGGGGTCAATCTTGGCCTAAACACAATCAAGCATATTCCTTCATTCTAAAGTCTTTATGATTCTTTTTCGGACTATTGATCTGAGACTAATAAAACACTCTACAAATCTCAGTTTTCTTTTAGGTTGTTGATCGCGGCTCGTCGTTCGAGCCTAAAATCGACCCTTGGAAACCGATCAAAAATAATTTATACCAAGGTTTGCAGTATAGGATGCAACCTCGGGTCGTCTCTCTTAATTGGAACCTAATGAAATGGACCTAAGCTAGTATATATATCAAAAAGAGCAAGCAAAGTTAGCAAGGAAAAGGGGGGTTGTTGATCTTGAAATTATTAATGAACTAAAATGCATTGGGAAAAGCATGTAAAAAGTATTTTTGGGTTTTTGAAAATAGAAAATGAAAAGACTAAGACAAATGATAAAATCCTATTGAAAATGAGCTTTGGCTATCACAGTTCAAAACTAAGTGTGAATGGTAAACCTTAAAGAACTCTCTTTAAGTCCAGGGTCTTGATTAATGAACTCCTGTCACTCTCGACTCCATTTCTCAAGACCCCATTAGGTGCTCTTGAGCCCTAGAACCTTAAAGGATTCTTTAAGTCCAGGATCTTGATCAATGAACTCCATTGCTCAAGATCCCGTTAAGCGCATCTTAGTGTGTGCGGTGGATTAAAAATCACTAAGTTTTCAAAAGATCAACCCTAAAGGACTCTTTAGGTCCAAGGATTTAATTAATGAACTCCATTATTTAAAACATTGTTAAAAACCTTAGTGTGTGAAATAGAAAAATTCATGCAAGTGGTTTATTGGATCAAACACAACCATCTATATCAAACACAACTAGGCAGATAATGAGGATTAATGCAATCATCAAAGACATATATGAGACTTCATATATTCAAGAACAAAGTTCTATATAAACAAATCCATGGCACATTACATTGTTCAACGCTTAATTAAACTCTAATCAAGCAAATCTAACTACAAAGCAATAAATCCCAACTCAGCTGTTCATAACAATGTTGTTAAATGTGACAATGTAAACTACTAATCCAAACAACACATTAAATGCCCAACATTTAACTATAATCAAGTAGCTTCACTACAAATTACAAACCCTAGACCTAGGAATTTATAAATCATAGTTAAACTAAAGATTAAGCTACTCCCCTTTGAAGCTCGGTAAACTTTAGCTATCTCTGCATCTTCCAGAGGAAAGAAATGCCTAGCCACGCATAGCAACTAGAAGCCTCACAACTCGCAACGAATCCAACCATGGTGGACGTCGGCGGTGAAAATGGAAGATAAAACTTATACATTAATTTTCCCCAGGGAACCCTGGGTGGTTTAGTGAATGCTCTATCTTCGCTCCTCTTTGTTCTCTCTCCCTGGGTGCTGAATATCGATTGCCCAAAAGATCCCCGTCCTAACCTAATTTGGCAATATTTAAAGGATGGTTCATGAGGCGGGCCGGTACAGTGAGTGATCTTTCCATTTAAAGTCTGAATACTCATCTGTACATCACGACGTGCTAATTAATTCTCGTCGCGACGTATGCTCTGGCTTGCTCGCTGCGACGTGTTGAATTTTTGACGTCGCGACGTACGATGGTGTGTTGATGCTTCGCGACGTGGGAATTACATTTCGCCGCGACGTGCCTTAAGGACTTCATGCCGTGTTTACTCTTCTGATCCTTTTTGACTCCTTTTCTCTTGCAATATAAAATAACAATTTGCAGTATCAATTTTCCGTAGGAAAATTAAGATGCAATTAATATCCATTTGCAACAATTTTCTAACAAATTGCAATTCATATGAGCTCACTATAGGGAACCAATTTAAGCACAAAAATCATCAATTAGGAGTTATAAAGTACTTAAACAATTATAAAAAATTAATAATGTAAACTTGGGCTCAATCAGTTGTATTTAATCAAGATACGATCATTAATTAAATCTAACTACCGAATAAACTAGGATATAATCTCTAGATTTAGTTTTGCAGTCGCATTATGAATTGAAAAAGATCAATATAGGCAGTAACCTCACACGTTTGGGTTATCTCGAATTCATATACATTCCGTAATAAATGCTTGATATACACAAAAGGCAATTCAAGCCAAAAACAATATCAATCGCCAATTCTCAATTTACACAAGAATACAAAGGCGGCAAAATCGAACTTGACGCTCTTTCATCCGATCTCCTGTTCGAATACCTGGAGATTGGGATGAAAGGAGAGGTGAGCTCGGAAGCTCGTGGATAATATATTTATAAATTGAAACATAAGCACAAACATTTCTCAAAACGTTTGCTATTTATTTCTCAAAAACTTATAAATTCATAATCATTTTCACTTTTTCACAAACACTCATACAGAAATCTCCAATTTCCCTCTCAATTTCAACCCTCAAACTTTTATTTCTC
>JANZLX010000211.1:16812362-16824125 GCA_025531955.1 Erythroxylum orinocense | reverse complement strand
CAGATGTATTTTGATCATGTTGAAAAGGGCTTGAAATGCCCACTAAAGCATTGTAAAACATTAGTTTTGATGTAAATAAAATGCATATTTGTTATGGTTTATCATGACTTTTTCAGCTGTTACATTTCTATTTTTCAGTTTTCATGTGGGTTGGATGATACATGCAGAAAAAACAGACGATAGAACAGCAGAGAATAGAAAAACAGACGATAGAATAGCAGATGAAGGAAAACCAGACGATAGAGAAACCAGATGATAGAAAAACAGACGATAGAATAGTAGGCGCAGAAAAACAGACGATAAAATAGCAGATGAAGGAAAACCAGACTATAGAGAAAAACAGACGATAGAAAACAAAAGCTAGAATAGTAAGCGTAGAAAAACAGATGATAGAGAAACCAGACGATAAGGAAAACAGACGTTAGAATAGTAAGCGTAGAAAAACAGACGATAGAAAACCAGATGATAGAATAGCAGACGATGAAAAATAGATGATAGAAAACCAGACGATAGGAAAACCAGACGGTAGAAAACCAGACGATAAGAAAACCAGACGATAGAAACCAGACGCTAGAAAATCAGGCGATAAGAAAACCAGATGGTAGAAATCAGACGCTAGAAAAAACCAGCCAATAGAAAACAGACGATAGCAACACAGACGATAGAAAAGCAGATGTTAGCACAGTAACATAGACTATAGAAAAGCAGATGATAGCGCAGTAATATAGACGATAGAAAAGCAGACAATAGCATAGTAAACGGTAGAAAAACAGACAATAGGAAAGTAGATGCTACAGATTTTGGGCCAATAGGTTTCTTAAGTCATATATCTTGAGTTGTGAAACTCTAGATGAGGGGTTATTGTGTCAGAGTAAGTTAGTAGCAAGTGTCCAGTTTAGTATTAGCATTTCAGCCAGCAACCAGCGTCTCAGGAATGGGCCATTAGTCAGGGCTCATCACCCGGGACCGCCGGGCTCCGAGAGCGGGGTCCGACACGCTTCATCAATTTTTGCAGGCACTTCCTCTACAATATCACTTAGCTCTAGCCAAAATAGTTTTGCACATTAGTGAGTTGTTGAATAGGTTTCATCACAATTATAACATAACCCTTTTAAACGACGTTCTAGCATGTCAGCTCTGCTTAACTACCTGATAAAAGGAGTGTGTTTTGAGGTTGTGGAGGAACCTATAGCTGCAGAGGTTATTTGATTTTTCTGGGCATTTATTGGTTGTGAATTTGAGGAACCAAATCCCACGCGAGTAATTTGTCCTTGCCATCTTCAGTTATTTCCAACATATGACAGTTGTTGTTTCTATTCAAAGGCTTGAGCAAGACTCATGGCTGTGGCTAAATCTGTAGGCTTGTGTAGTTGGACGTCCAGTCGAATGGAGACATCTAGGCCAACCATGAAGAAGCCCACATGTTGATCTACCCGAACAAATTCACTAGCCCTTGCTAATTTCCCTTGAAACTGCTGCTGATACAGCTCTATGCTTCCAATTTGTCGCCAATTGACTAAGTTGCCTAACAGGTTGCTCCCTTCTGGTGGGCCAAATTGAAGTGAACATTGGTTACAGAAGTCCTGCCAACTTGTTATGCGCCCTTCCAATTTTAATTGATAGTAGAAAAATTGTGCTTCTCCCAACATGTGAAAGGCTGCCAAACTCACCTTGTCCACCTCGTTAGTGTGCTAGTTTTAAAAAAACTGCTCACAATGATGCAGCCAAATTAATAAGTCCTTTGAGCCATCAAAAGTAGGGAAATCCAATTTTGTGAATCTTGGAATAATTCCTCCATTTGCGGAAACTCTTTCTAGTGGTTTTGTGCTTGTTTTTGCCACCGTTGGTCCAGGTATTGGGCTTGGTCGCACCGTATTACTACAGGTATCTCCATCCCCCATCGTGGTCTTGCTCAAATCCAAAACCAAGGTTCTCATCTGCTCGTGAAATTGATAAGTGATGTGTTTTAAGTGACTCTCCAAACGGTCCTTCAAATTCGGTAATTTAGCCTCCACGATTGATTCCGTAACATCCCTCTCTTCTTGTAGCAATGCTCGTATCTCATCGCCCATGGTGTTTGGCTCTGATACCAAATTGTTATATCTTTAAGAATAGGATCGAGTTATCGGGCGATTGAGTGGGAAATCATATTCAACTCTCGTCCCTTTGTTGCGATTCTTTTGTCGACCTATTTTGAATAAAATTTCAGACTCATTCAAGGGAGACTGACACCTTAGAGTTCGATAAGAGAGAACTCCATTCTCTGGGTTTTAATTAAACTCTGAACTACATTTATTTAGCTTCTGTCCTTCTAAATAAGGATCAGTCATATTACAGATATAGAAGTCTTCTATCTATCAAATTCTTAATTGTGTTGTTCCTTTAAATAAGGATTAGTCTTATTAAAATAATAGAAGTCCCATACCTCTAAACTTCCTACGGAATAAGAATAGGAAAATAATTATAGAAGTCCTATAACTCTAAACTACCTACGGAATAGGATACAATAAACTGAAATTAAAAGAGAATATCAACTCTGGAGCTTTCCTTTTATGGTGTAAGATTTCCCAACGAAGGCATCCACAATAGTATGAGAGAAGGAAGGTGAGAAATGATAAACTAGAAACTCTACATATTCAATCATTAGGAGATAAAGTAAATACATATCGTTATGACAAACTATGACCTGTCAAAGGACAATTGTAAAGATTACAGGACAGTAGTACAGGTTGTCAAAACATAATTATGTTATTCCTTTCTTCACTATCATCCACCACTTGTTTTGGATTCATCGGTCTTCAAATTTTTTTGATTAATTAGAATATATTTATACAAAATGAAGAAGATATGTACAGTCTAGAGAGTTTGAGCCCAAAATCTCTTAACCCAAAGAAGCTTTAGGTAAGCTCATCACTACCCAATACCCTAAATCCAAAAACCAAACTCAATCAACATACCCTCTAATAGTTTCTACCCAAAAGAGCTAAAGACTAACAAATCTGTCAACAACACAAATAAGCAGCCCAATTCCAAAAGCACTCTCAAACAAATACAATAGCATTTTTATGGTTCCTGAAATTGGTTACGGTCTACTATGCAAAAAGGTCTAGATTTCCGAGGCCCTGTGCAAAGACAGTAAATTGGACCTTGACCCACGCATGATAGAAGTACATGGCTGCCCTTCATGTATAGGACATCATAGTCTGAATGCACTATGAGAACTGAACTGATACCTGGTTGCATCACTTACAGATAAAACATTAGAGATAAAATAAAACACAAGTATTATTACCTTCTCTTAGTGTTTAAGCTGAGGTGCTCCATAACTTGAAAGTTCACACGCATAGAGAGGTTCCATTCATCCATGGCTTCTTCTTCAAAGGTCCGACTATTCCTTTCAGCCTATAGGTTATAGACAGTAACAGAAAGAATAATGAGGAAAGAGTTAATATCACAGGTTCTGGTGGAGGTTGTCTGGGAGAACCATAATTAAATGGATTGAAAATTTGTAAGAGGAGGTATATGGATATGAAAATGGCTAAGGCTTTGAAACCAAATTGTTTTAAAAAAAGGACACTCAATGAATAAGTGGTCAATAGTTTCAAAGTCAGCTACACACAAGGAACACCTATTAGGAGTATGAAGATACTGTAATTTATCCCTGGTTGGCAATTTAAGTAAAAATGCTAACCATAAAATGAAGGAGTACCTTGGACTACTGAGGTTATGCCAAACAAGTTTGTACTAGGGGACTGTAGGAACTGGGGGCCTTAAATAGGGATAAGCAGAAGCATTTGTATACTGTTTTGTAGTACACGCTAACCATTCTAAAGTATCCTCTCTTGAATTATCGGGAGGGTAGGTAAGAGGAACTAAATGACTGAGTCCCTCCGGTAACTCCTAGCAACACCAACCATTTTCTCTTATTACAGTCGATACTCTGGCACTCAGAGGAAGTCCAGACCTATTAATCAACCTAGGAGTAGAATGATCCAGTAAGAAGCCGCTTGGATGCCAAGGATCCAGCCACAAGGAAGTAGAAATTCCATTTCCAATTCTAAATCGAAATTGATTCCCAATTAGATCCCTCACAGCCAAAAGCTTACGCCAACTCCATGAACTATTGTTAGTAGGAAAGGTATGCTAAAAACTTTTCCTTTTGAGTATGATAGTGTGTACCCACCTCACTTATAGAGCTTCCTTATCATGAAACAGAAACCAAATCCGCTTCCCAAGTAAGACCGTATTCTAAGTAGACAAGTGCTTAATCCCTAGACTGCCCTCTTTCTTTGGACGACATATATCATTCCATTTAAACTTAGGTTGACCTCTTGAGTCTACCTTTTCAGACCATAAAAAATTCCTAAGCTTCATCTCTATTTCCTTAGTAATGGAGGAGGGAAGGATGGAAAGGCTAGCCCAATAGACCTGAAACGACGTAAGGACCAAAATGACTAATTGCACTCGACCAGCATAAGACAAAAATTTATGAGTCCATTTGTTAATTCTGGAGTCAATTTTATCCAGAAGCGGGAAAAACTCCCTCCTTGACAACCAACCTGTCAGAAGAGGAACACCCAGGTAGCAAATGGGAAGTTGCCCTCTTGTCAGACTAGACAAGAGAGCTATTTATTGGGTCATTGGCTCCAGCTCTGGAGACACAAAGAATTGGCTCTTAGAGAGGTTTATACCCATACTAGACAAATTGGAAAAGTTATGCAGACCAGCAAATAAAGTCTGGATCGAGTCTAAATCACCATGACAAAACATAAGGAGATCATCAGCAAACAGAAGATGAGTAAGTTTGAGGGCTCTACATCTCCAATGATAAGTAAAAGCGCTACTTTCACTTATGTAAACATTAAGACTCCTGGAGAGAGCCTCCATACATAGAATAAACAGTAAAGGGGATAAAGGATCCCCTTGCTTGAGGCCTGATTTCCCTGGGAAAAAAGCGGAAGGGGACCTATTGATCAAGGTTGCATAGGCGGGGGAGGTAATACATTCTCTAATCCAACCTATGAACTGGGGAGGACAACCAATAGCTACTAGAATATTAAATAAGCAATCTCAGTGGATCGAGTCGTATGCTTTTGTAAGTCCACTTTAAAAGCATATCTTCTATGTTTATTGGCTAGGTGGTAATTTTTGAATACCTCTTGAGCCAATAAGATATTATCCCCTATACGACGATTCTTAAGGAAGGAACTTTGGTTGGGGCTGATGACTGAAGGGAAGAGGTCCCTAAGCCTGTTCGCTATGATTTTCGCAATCATCTTATAGATAAAATTACAGCAAGCTATAGGCTAATAATCCCCGACTGTGGATGGATTTTCTACCTTAGGGATGAGAGTGATAAAGGTATAATTGAGCTCTTTTAGGAGACGCTCATGTTGGAAGAAGTCTTGTATAGCCCTAAAGACATCCCGCCCAACTATATGCCAAGTCTGTTTAAAGAAAACACCATTGAAACCATCGATACCTGGAGATTTATTGGGATTAAAAGAATTGAGAACCTCTGTTATCTCCTGGGTTGAGACGTCAGCGGTAAGATTAGTAAGGAGGGTCGCTGAAATCCTATTAGAAAAACACTTGGTCATAAAAGCTTGTGAAGAAGGCAGAACCTTTCTAGCCCCTATAATGCTTCTAAAGAATTCCAAGAAATGATTTTGAATCTCATCCACTTCCACAATTATACTGCCATTTGGTCCTATGAGCGAGTGAATGTTGTTTCTATTTCTATTGGCCAGAAGAGAATGATGAAAAAAGGTTGTATTACAATCCCCCTCTTTGATCCACTTAATCCGGGAAGCTTGTTTGTAAAGGGATTCCTGATCTGCTAAACCACTAATCAAATTTTGAAAGGCTTTAGCTTCCCGCTCTACCATAAAAGGGCAACAAGGATGATGTCTCTTTTGATCTTGAATTTGGTTAAGGGAAGATTAGCATTGCTCAACCTGAGCATGCACATCACCTACCTTACTCGAATTAAGCCCTTTGATAGCCTGCCTTACTAATTTAAGCTTGGACACTACACAAAACATCAGAGTGCCTGAAACTGGACTATTCCAATCCTCTTCTACAGCCCAAAGGAAAGTAGGTTGAGACACAAGGAAGTTTGAAAACCGAAAAGGTGTAGGATGCTTTGGGTGAACTGAAGGAGACCTAAGCACGATGGGGGAGTGATCAGAGATGTTTGGATTAAGAATAACCCCATAAGAACTAGGAAACCTAGCAGTTCGGGCAGCATTGACAAGCATTCTATCTAACCTCCTAGCAACAAAAAAGTCACCAATTTGTTTGTTTGACCAAGTGAACTTAGCATAACTAGAGTTAAGATCAAACAGAGAACAAGCCGCAACACAATGCCTAAAATCACACATACCAGGGGAAGGTGAAGGGCTAATAGGGTAAGTCTCATGAGAGGACAAAACGACATTAAAATCACCAGCTACCATCTAAGGAAGATTGCCAATTGAGTTGTGAAGACATTCCAAATTAGACCAAAGATGTTTCCTATGATTAGGGCTATTAGAC
Organism: Erythroxylum orinocense; assembly: GCA_025531955.1. NCBI lineage: Eukaryota > Viridiplantae > Streptophyta > Magnoliopsida > Malpighiales > Erythroxylaceae > Erythroxylum > Erythroxylum orinocense. The sequence goes on along the minus strand of JANZLX010000211.1, from coordinate 16,817,588 downwards.
CCGTACGCACAGGTGACAAAGACAACTAAAGGGCTAGTAATGGGGGACACTTCCAAGTGAACCAGCTGATCACTAGTGAATCTAGGGCTACACATCAAACAACTAGGATTCCAAGCAACTACTATCCTGACATTAGGACTAAAATGTAAATTATCAAAGGAATACCAACGAGGAAGCAAAGAATAACACACTTTATTCAGCACAATGTGAGACTTAATACGAGTCTCAGTCAAACACACAAACAAAACCGACACACTCCTAAGCAAAGCACACACAGCTAATTGCTTCCTAGAATTATTGATACCCCTTACATTCCAAAAAATTAAATCCATGGCATTCGCGATTCTGCCTAGGCCCTCGGTTGTCCAATATTCCAATGGGATATGGAAGAATTTAGTCCAAATAGGTGCTACACTAACGGCTTCCTGCTCCCCTCCATTGAGACTCCATCTCCGTAGAAAAAGGGGTTTGCCTTGAATATGCCAAGGCCCCTTATCCATAACCGCATTCATCTCTTCTTCGAAATCAAATTGAAGAGGAAATTATTCGCCCCAGCAATAAGCATATCAGTCAATCCAAAAGCTAACCAAGATTTGGATAACGCCCTCTGAACAACTAGGAAGGTAGGTCGTTTGCCTAAGAAGAAGCCAAAAAGGGCATACCCGAACTTAGTTGCTCCTTGCTGTGCAAGCTCACGAGGAGGAATTACCACAATGTGATAAGCATTAGTCTCTAGAGGATAGAAAGTCAACATCTTCAACAAGGAGTGATCCACCTGGCCGTCGACAACGACCTATTTCAAAGATAACTTACAAAAATGATCATCAGGCTCGCTTACTTGTTGAGATGCTTGATTAAACATAGTAATTTAAAAGAGTTATATTAAAAATATTAAGCATACTTAAATACATTTCTTTTTATAAAGTATTAAGAAAATGATAATAAAATATTAAATAACGTGATGGTAATTATTTTTTAACTTAATTTCTTTCATATTAAAACTAATTTAGATCATCAATTATATTCACCTTATTTTGTTATCTTGTTTCTTACATGATATTTGTTAAAATTTGTAATTGATGAGATATACTTCAAAATTATAAAAATATTTAACTTAATTATTTAAAAAAAATTACATGATTATATTTAATAAGAACTCACAATTCAAAGATTGATATGCTATTAAATTAGATAAGTAATTTTGTAAACAGTAAATAAAAAGTAATTATTGAGATTTTTATATAAACAATAAAGTTATAGAAACATACCTTGATCCATGGCAATTTGTATATCCTTAAGTGTAACAAACTAGAGTTCTTTTCTTTATAGAAGTTTTTTCCCTCTCTACCGTGGTGTTATTCAGATTCTTTGATGGATAAGAATCTACGATAAACTATATTAGTTATTTTTCTATCTTATCTTTTGTAATCATCATAAAAAATTTAAACAAGAGAGAGGGAGGGATTTTATTTTTAAAAAAATCATCTGACTCTAATATCTTTAAGTCCAATAACTATCATACTGGACCCTTTTTTTATTAGCACTAGCACAACAAATTACATGGGCTACTACAAATTATTTTTCAATAATCTAATAATCTTCCACTTGACCCACGTAATGACTTGGTGATTAAATAACAAACCATAAGTGTGCACCATATATTGAACATATCAAGTCATTATCTTTAACTGAATTAAAGTAATAGGATCATGGTGATTACAAGTCATTTAATGAAACGATTCCTTTTATGTATCATGTAACCAAGTTATCTCAAAACAACTTTAATTAAGGAATACATCCTCAACTTTATTGTTTTTCAAAAGACACAACTTGCCATCATATCAAAATAAAAACATGTATAGAAAATGATATGGATAACAAGGAAACAAGCAGGAAGCACAACTTTAATTAAATTCACTAGTGTCATAACAAAACGAGCAAGCCAACTATATGTATATATACATATCACACTACCATATTAATAAGGACATATTTATAATGCTTATCTACTCAACTTGACCAAAAAAATATTTTAGGCGACGGTCCTTTATTTAACGGATCCGCTATCTTCAAGTCAGTACCAATTTGCTCAATTAACACTTATTATTTTCTACACTTCTCCCTTTACAAACAAGTATTTCAAATCTATATGTTTTGAACCTTTTAAATATGTGTCATTCTTAGAGCAGAAAACAACTACAAAATTATTATAATAAATTCTTAACAACTTAGCTATAATATCGACAATACCAAGCCTTAAGATGAAATTTGGCAACTATTAAACATAAACAATAACCTCAAAGCATGCCATAAATTCGCCTCTATAGTGGAAGTAGCAATAATGAATTATTTTAAAATTTCCATGAAACTACTCCTTCAGATAGTAAAAACATGAAATTGAATGTGGATTTTCTCATGTCCACACAAGCATCTAATCTAAATCTGATAACCAACAACTTCAAGGTTATATATCCTTCTATAAGTTATCATGTAATCCTTGGTGCCCTATAATTATCTAAGGACTTTCTTTGCAGCTTTCTAATGGTCTATTCCAAGGTTACTTAGATATTGATATAACATTTGAATAACAAAACTAATATCCGATTGAGTGCATATTTGAACATACATCAAGATCTCAACTGCTAAGGTACAAGGAATATATATTATTGTATTTTATTTTAAAATTTTTGGGACATTATATTTTACAAAACTTGTCCCCTTTTTAAATTGGAACTATTCTTATGAAGCAATTTTTCATTATGAATCTGTCTACCACTTTATAGATATAGCCTTTTTGGGACAATCTTGACAGTCCTTGTGATTTATTGTAAAATATTTCTATTCTTATTATATAAGATGCCTCACCCATATTTTTCATTTCAAAGATATTAGAGAGGAACTTTTTTTTACATCATTTAACAAGCCAATATTGTTAGCAACAAGTAAGATATCATCAACATACAGGAACAAAACCACTTGACGTAATGGTATTAGTAAACTTAAGATACCACTGTTGGAAAGCTTATCAAAGTACATATATTCAGTTATTTAACTTGCACACTAAATTTCCCTTTTCTATGAATGGTTGGTCTATATAAACCTTTTATTCTAATTTACCATTCAAAAAGACAATTTTAAAGTCCAATTGGTGGAACACCAGATTATAATGAGCCACTAAATTCATAATAATCCTCAAAGAGTCCATATTTAAGACAGAAGAAAAGGTCTTTTCGTAGTCAATGTCATCCTTTTGAGTATAATCTTTGGTGATAAGTCCAGCCTTGTATCTTTTAATGTTACCTTTCGAGTCTTGTTTGGTTTTAAAGACCCATTTATAACCAATTCTCTTTATACCTTTAGGTAACTTGACTAACTCCCAAGCTTTGCTGTCATTTGATTTTAACTCTTCTTTCATAACATTGAATCACTTCCCAAAATTTTTACATTTTATAGCTTGTTTGTACGAGATTAGATCCTTATAAATGCTCAAGTCGCATTCAAGTTCAATTCAAAACTATATAGTCATCTGACGTAGCTAGTTTTTTCTACCTACAAACCTTCATAATGTTATTTCTTGTGGCTTATCTATCGCTTTCTCATTTATGACTTATGAATAGTTATCAGGTCTTACTACTTTTACTTTTCTATCTAGTTTCTTTCTACCTCATTAATGAACACCATGAAGATGTGAACTAATTAAGATTTTTCACGCAGTATATATAGATAACAGTACTATGATAAATCATCAAGATGGAATGTCAAAAGAATCATAGATGTATGTGTGTGTTAACTCAAAAAGCTGACTAATTTTTACTGTTGGATATTTTGGTATGTGTATGTTTGCTTACCCTTAATGTGATCAACAGACACATCCCAGACAGTAAAATCCAATTGAGGAAAGGTTTCGCTTTTCACTAACTTTAAAACCTTTCCTTGGATATATGATCTTGATGCAAGAAGAAAGCAGAATACTCATTATATGCACTACACTTACTCCATATACTGTATTCAACATAAAATAATGCTTTAAAAAAGTCAACATCAAGATTAAAATAAATGAATAATTAACTAAAGTACGAGAACCGTGATAATACTTATGTTTACTTGAAAAAAAATTCCAATCTTAAAATTAAATCCTACTCCATCCAACTTTCTAATAAGAACTAGATTCCTAACATATTTTCTAGATCTAGATGATAGTCCGTATCCAAGATCAATCTATATGTCCTAATTCCCTCTTTATGTGCCTTCATTACATTTCCTATATATGGAAACTTTTCATTTTGATATATGAGTTGGATTGAAAGGAATCTTTGTGGTGACACGTATGTATTTGCACCATAATCTAACCACTAGGTATTATTATACACTTCAATAATATTTTACTCGAAATATACTGGCATAAAGTGTATAGATTTCTTTTTGGAAAATCATTCTTGAAATGTGTAGCTTTCTTACAAAAGTAGCACCTCTGCTCCTTATGGATTTGACCCTCACTAACTTTCATCAAGGCTTTGTCCTTAATCGGTTTAGCTTTGCTACTACTAGCTTCATTATGAAATGTGAGATGGATAGAGTGCTCCTTCAATTTTAACCTCCCTTTTTGAACTAATATTGCCTTAATATCCTAAAAGCTATATTTTTCCTTAAAGGTTTTGTAATTCACCTAGAACTGGCAGAACTCAGAAGGAAGCGACTTGATGATAAATTGAACCAGAAAGGACTCACTCATATCCATACCCATTGATTTCAACTTAGCTACTAGATTTGCCATGCCTATCACATAATCATAAATGGGTTGTCATGAGTTAAACTTCTTGATCGTCAACTCGCTCATTAGGTTCCCCACAATGGACTTATCAGTTATGTCTAATTAGGAGTACTCCTTTATCTTCATCATAAATTCACTTGTATAGTCCATTTTGGGCATTGATGCCTTAACATTTTCAACAATTGTCATCTACGTTAATTTCAAGCTTAGCCTATTTGATTGCTCCCAAACTTTGTGAAAAGACTTGTCAGCTTTCGTACTAGTTTCAGTAATGACGGTAGGCTTTTCATATGAAACTATTGCTAAATCCAAATCTATAACACCTAGTTGAAATTGAATTTGCTCATACCAATCTACATAGTTTAGCCCGTTGAACTTGACCAATACATTTCCCCAAAGAAAACATATTTGTAAAGATTGCAAATGTTACACAAATATTACACAAACTAGGTCAT
>JANZLX010000211.1:16780229-16793196 GCA_025531955.1 Erythroxylum orinocense | reverse complement strand
CAATCTGCCCACTATCTCAACTTAATAACAAACTACGTACCAAGTCAAACAGATAACTTTGAATCACGCTTCAACAACTTCCCTATAACCACAGGAAAAAAGTAAACCAAGAAGTCGCAAAAGAGCAGAGGTAGTTGGTAATCAGGAGTTGCTAAATGCTTGACTAATGCAAAATGTGAAAGTAGCTCTTATCCAAATAAAGTTAATTAGACTGTGTATCGAATAAGGGAACGAGGCCAATCGGTTCCAAATCTTTGACACATAAGATTAGTGTAATATGATGCGAAAAGTGCTCAGTAGCTACAACATTTGGATAGCCTGAGGTATCACTTTCTCCTGCTCAAAATTTTGGTTGCCAGCAGTTAATTTATGACGCATTCATGATAGGGTTGGTAAGTTACCGTCCTAAAGTACTTTACCAAGTTCATAGTGTTTCACCATTTAAAAAATTAAATACTGGCAGAGCACATCTTCCCATATATATTCCCTATTCTATGTATCTTCAGAGAGGTTTGGTGTTGAGAGTTACTTCCACATTAACTTATTCAACGGTGAACCTGTAATTGTCTGTCACATCAGTTAACCTTTGACAGAAAAAGAAATAAAGTTTTATATATTTATATACATATATATGTATGTACATGTAAGTCATCTTCAAGTGTTTTTGCAGGTTTCAAGGTCTAGACGGGAGTATCTGTGACTGTAATGGAGATAGAGCAAGTAACTACTGGTAATCCTGGAGATGGTGGCAGCAGTGTTGACGCCAAGAATGTTGAGGTTTGTCTGCCAGGACAAGGCGGTGATGATCATGTTGCAGGAACTATGTACTTGGTGTGGCAAGATTTAACAGTGGTGCTTCCAAATTTTGGCAACGGACCTACTAGAAGGTTGCTTGATGGGCTTAATGGCTATGCTGAACCTGGAAAGATCATGGCCATTATGGGTCCATCGGGCTCTGGAAAATCAACCCTCCTTGATTCTTTAGCAGGTTTTCCATGTTTTTCTCTACCTGTCTATCTGTCTCCCTGATCCCTGAAACTTTACCGTGTTCATTGCTAAGTATAATGCAGAAACCAGCTAGGTTAGCCTGCAAATTAAAAGGTCTGAATTGGCTTTTTCATAAATTGTTTTGAAAGCAAAATTCAGGGTGCTTGGAAACTGTATTTTCGTATTTTCGTCACTTCCGGTGCTGTTTCACAGCCTCGCTGTGTTATTCTCTTTCTTCTTTCTTCTTTTTTTTCCATCTGTAGACCAGAAAGAAGAACAAAATTTCTACTTTTGCATATGCATTGCTATGGTCTTGAATGACGTGAAATGATACCCGAAACACGTAATAAGTTCTTATAGTACTCTTTAAACACAAGCAGATCCCGCATTTCAGCGGACTCTCATTGTTGTTGTTGCAGTACTTTTTAAACACAAGCATTTAAAACAAGGACTACGTTCTCGTGTTTAAGATATCCAAACCGTGGTCGGGGTGCGACTGGGGGCCCTTGGGGTTGGGATAACCTTTTGGATATTTGGTCCAAGATATCCAAACCGTAGCCATTGTCAGTAGACGTGACAAGACTTTTTTTTCTGTTTCTCTAACCTACTTCCTTGCCAATGCTTGCCTTTCAATGGGGATGTCACACGTCAGGAATTATGTCCGGTACTCTCAATCTGGTGGAAGTGGCAAAGGCAATCAGGCATAGAAAAGAAGCACCGGGAAAAAGTTGGAGAGAATTGTTTTTTTTTTTCTTTTTGTTTGTCGGAACTTGGAACAGTTCCCCATCTCAAAACTTACAAAAGTTTATTACACAATATCTCTCTTGCTAAAATACAAGTATAACGTAGCTTCCAACCCCGAGACCAAGACAAAAATGTTAATTGCAGTAAAGTATGCGGATTGATTGAAGGGGCATGCAATTTTGTACTTCCAAAATCTATTTAATGAAACTAAAAGGTGGTCCACCTGATCATGAGTTACCATTAATTTCCCTGCTCTTGGGTAGCTTGGATATTTCCATGATTATGCACAGTTCTAAGGGTTTGAGTCTAGGGCTCCTTCTTCCTTTCTACTCTTTTATTTTTCTCTTTACTTCATACTCCATATTTTAATGATTACTATTTGCATGCATTTTATTTTTCTTAAACCTGGGAAATCATATGACTTTAATTTTTAAATTTTGTTTCAGAATGTCGAAGGGTTATTTTTCTCCTCTAATAACTGGAATAGAAGACTCTAAATCGCAATTTGGGGAGCCTTATCACTAGCCAGAAAAGAAAAGAAAGTGAGGTTAAGCTAGTTCGTGGGGTTAAATGGAAATAAAGATCTATCTAGTAATTACAAAAGTAAACCAGGTATAAGAGGATTAAAATTTTGTTTATCCTGTTTCTACTAGTGCCACTGGAAGGTCAGCCAGTGAAAGTGTTTCTGACATTTCGACCTTTCGGTATTCTCTTCAAATTCATTAACACAACCAGAATCACTGTTCTGTTTCGTTTTTTTCAAATGTTTTTTACATGGGTTTTTGAGTTAAGAAAAGGGGCTATTAAGCCATTTATCCATAGTTATTTATAATCCCAGTACATGTAGGAATACAATCAGAAAACAACAGAAAAACATGTCGTAGAAAATAGAGTAAGACTACAAACCTATTGTCAAAGCTCCCATTATGGAGTATGATTGCCTTGCTGATTATGGAGCTATTAATGAAAGCATTAAGATGGAAGCTTGTGCCTTTAGTAACATGGCCTTTTCCTGTATTCCTCTTCTTGTAATGGTGTGGGTGGATTCTTGGCTGTTGAATCTTGTAGTAACTAAAACATATATAAATACCCATCCCAGAATTTGAACCTTGGTATATGTAAAGGTATCCCTCGACAGTCCCTTTTTATACGTAAAGGTAAAGATCAAACCCCTGACAGGCATTCCGGCATATTTTTTGATATTCAGAAAAGTATGGAGGCTCCATTGCGATTTGAAGTTGGTGGAATCCATACCACATGTTCCAAAAGAGGTGTAGGAAAATTAATCTCTTGGAATTGGTCAAACTGTTACTAAGTATTTAGTTTTGACATGCCAGTAGAACATGATCAACAAAACGAATTTGCCACATGCAAACTGCAAAGTTACATGTTACAGAATATTTTGCAATCTGTGCAGGTAGACTTTCGGGAAATCTTGTAATGGCTGGGAGTATTTTCATTAATGGGACGAAGATCAGACAAGACTACAATGGCATCGTAAGTTTGTTTCTATTTCTTTGTTGCGGCTTTATGATAAATCCTAGAATGAATAAAGAGTTTTGCTTCCCCCTTAAACTTTAGGTGGTTTTGAAAGGAAATTGCTTGGAACACAAAGCAAAAAATGAATCTTAGTTATGTTTTAAAGAAATGAAGCTGAGTTGGCTATAGTAATAGAGGAAACAAGGGTTTCAGAAAAAAGAAATGATTAATTGTTGTAAGAATACTACATGTAACTCAACTCGAAATTCAATACTACAAGATCATCTATATATATATATAGTAATAATAAACTTGATATTTTAAGACTCTTATCACACTTATATATTAAAATATAACTAAATGCACTTAAAGTTTAAGATACACAATTCAAGATTATTGACATACTCAATCTAATTTTAACATAATTATCTTTATTTTTGACACAGTTAAGTGGTTCCTATATTTTAAAGAGATAATGATAGAGTTAAAGTCATATTTATCTTCAAAAATTAAAGTTATAATTGTTTTCATACCTTTCCCCCTCCACATTTAGTTATTCCAAGCAAGCTTCTTATTGCCTTAATTAAAGCATCAAACTTAAGAACCTTTAATTTGGTTTTGAGACTTCACATAACTGAGCAGCACCACCTTATTTACAACATACTAACAAATAAAATGATATGTCAGTATCTATATACTTGTTATGATCATGAAATAGTAGTTTATTTACTAAAGCATTGACTGCTTTGTTATTAATACAAACTTCAATAGGCCACCTTTGTATAAAATGAAGTTCTTTCATTAATGTTTTTAGCCAAAATTTTCAAGTCACCCAAGAATTAAGGACTATTTATTCTACTTTACAAGTTAATAAGTAATAATCGGTTGCTTCTTTGAGCTTTAAGTAAAAGTTATAGTACTCAAGTAAAGTGTGAATTTAACTTGTAACAATCAATTGCTTCTTTGACTTTCAAGTAAAACTTATATTACTCAAGTAAAGTATGATGCTAGTAGTACTCTTTCTAGCATCAATACCGCTAGCCCAATCACTATTATTGAAATCTCTGAGTCTAAAATTATTAGAGGTAGAATAATATAGTAAAAAATTAAGAGTACCTTTGAGGTATCATAAAATCCTTCTTATATAACAAAAATCAAGAGTAACTTCGATGTATGATAGAATCCTTCTTATAGTTTTCATATGGGTTGATATTGTACCATCCATATAATGACTAACTAGAAAATTTCCAAATAATTAATCGTTGCATAAGTTAAATATCTCAAACTTTCAACTAAGCTCTATTACACTGTTGGAGCTACAATTTAGCCTTATCATATTTTAATAATTTGGTGCCATATTCCACTATAATGTATATAAAATTTCTTTTAAAACTTTTTCTCTTAATTTTCTTACGAGATGAAAATGTTTTCCTTTATTTGTGTCATTTCTATCCTAAAATAATAGGATATGAGTCTTAAATATGTCATCCCTAACTTATGGTTCGTTTTTCTATTGAATTTTTTTAAACATATTTAGATTATTTAACATATAAGCTAACAATCAAATTAAATTCAACTATCAATCATCTTTATATGGAGAGCATATTCATAATGACACTTGATAAAGCTATTTTCTTGAAAATATTTGTTAATTTATAACTTCAAACTCTTTGTGCTTGCTTTAGTCAATAAAGAGCTTCTATTATTTTCAACATTTTGCCTTCAAGTCGATTCACCATATAAACAAGAGGTTGTTACATATAAATCTCCACCTCAAGACCGCCATTGAAGAAGGTTAATTTGGAAATCATTTGAAAAATCTTCCATTTACTTTGACCTTTCAAAGAAATAATTAAGTAGATGGTCTCCATGCAATTTATTAGAACAAATACTTCTTCATAATCAATCCTTTGATGTTGCTTATACACCATCATAACAAGGCTCACTTTGTGTCTTTTTTAACTCCTTTTGATTTTTCTTTATTTTGTATACCCATTTCACACTAGCCAAAACATGTTTATTGCGAAGAGTTGTTAATTCCCGTGTATTTATTCTTTTCAATTGGTCTTAATTCTTCATTCATAACTTCTCTCAACTTTTCATTCTTAACAGATTTATTAAATTCAAGTGGCTTAGTATCAACAAAAGATAAAATATTATAAGATCATTAATTCTCTCAATTTCATGATAAAGATTATCAAGCCTCCTTGAATGCTAAGGAATTTCACTTTAACCTCTTTCACTAAGCACTATGAAAATCAATTACCTACATCAATTTTTAAGAACAAGCTACCATATTTTGTGAGAAAAGGTATTATAACCATTCTATAATAGTTTACACATGCTCAAAATATTAATCTTCGTATATGGAGTATAATAAACAATTTGAAATAAGTTGGTAAGTTTCTTTCTTTAAATGTATCAAGATTTTAGCTTTCCCCAAAAATTTTGGTAGAATCTTCAAAAATAATACTACTACCAAATCTGTTATCAAACACTATTAATAAGTCTTTATTTTTGTACATATGATTACTAACTCTAATAAATCTTTGTAAAATGCTACATAATTTCTCTCCTTGATGTAAGTCTTTACAAGCTACTAAAGAGTGCACTCCACCTCATCATTATTTTCGATCTTTTCTTCATTAGAAAGATTAATCTTTATGTCATCATTATTATCACTTTTATATTTTTTAAGACTTATGTCGAAATTAAGGACAAGTGTAGCAGTAAACTTGAGACTTGCCTTATCTTTTTTGATATGGCCTAATTCCTCTTCTTTCATGTATTCTTAATAAGATAGATTATCTTTCACCTCTATTTTGATATTAAAAATGGACACCTCTTCCTCCTCTTTCATGACTTCAATCACTTCAACAACCTTGACTTGTATGGTTTGTAACTTCTTTTCCCTCCTTATCTTTCAAAATGAATTTTAGTTATAAAACATGATCCATAGGAATTTTCTTCCTCTTGTTAAGCCTCTCTTTATAAACTTTAAAAGATCTACTTAGTTCTTCAATTGTCATATCTTTGAATTTTTGTGATTCTTCAGCGACAGTTATCACATGATCAAATTTCTCACTAAATGATATAAGAAATTTTCAATTACCTTTAAACCAGTTACTTTATTCATCAAGCTTTCTTATTTTGTTGATAATGACTATAATTCTTGTTAAATAATTTGGTTTCTTTTCTTCAAATTCACCTTGTATATTCTGGAGGTAAACTTTCTTTACCTTTACTTTTCCTTTGAAAGCATCTTGAAATATGTTTCATAATCTCTTAGATTTAGTCGCACTTGATACCTTCTTAAAGGAGGCCTCATCCAATAATAAGTTCACAACCTTTTGATCATTTTTCTTAGTGCTTTGCAGAAGATCCTTTTGGACTTGTGTGAGAGCATTTGTATTTTCAAGAATATGGTAACTATATTTTCTTTTTACAATGTCCCATATATCATGTGCATCAAATAGTGCCTTGATATAAATGAACCAATTGTCAAACTTATCTTTTGTAAGGTGACTTGAAGAGAATGATGTTACCATTTGCCATTGTTTCTAGTATTAAAGCTCCAATACAACTTAGTTATAGAAGAAGAGGAAAATATTGTTTTCAAAAAAGAATTAATAGTTGAGGAAGGATTTTAATGAAACACACTTTTATTATAACAATACTTCACTTGTAATGTCACTCCATTCTACATATAATACTGCAAAACCACACATATATATAGTAATATCCAAACTATTATACCTGCATTCTTGATATTTCAAAACCCTTTTCGTACCCTTACCTTAACACATAATCAAATATACTTAACTTTTAAAGTTCAAAATATATAATTCGTAACCATTCATATAATCAACTTAATTCTACCACACTTGTCTTTTTATTCTTAACTTAGAGACATGGTTACCATACTTATAAGAGATGATCGTCTTTTTCTTTAAACATCAAACTCATGTTCAAACTCCCTTAAATTATTCTTTTGGTAAGAAGAATAAAAGTGATTACAATACTTATTAACAAGATAACAAGTTAACATGAATAATTAAAAGTGTGTATGATTTTATCTCTTTTAAACCCGTTTCCCTTCTAATTTCTGGACCCATAATTCAGGCCTATGTGACACAAGAAAGCACAATGCTGGGAACTCTGACAGTGAGAGAGACTATAGCTTACTCTGCTCATTTGAGGCTTCCGAGTCGCATGACTAAAGAAGAGATTGATGGTGTTGTGGAGGGAACAATGGCGGAAATGGGTCTCCAAGATTGTGCTGATCGGATAATAGGAAACTGGCATTTGAGAGGCATAAGTGGTGGGGAGAAGAAACGATTAAGCATTGCACTTGAGACCATTGTTAGGCCACATCTGCTGTTTCTCGATGAACCTACCAGTGGCCTGGACAGTGCCTCAGCATTCTTTGTCATTCAAGCTCTGAAAAGCTTTGCTTGTGATGGAAGGACAGTCGTCTCTTCTATTCACCAGCCAAGCAGTGAGGTTTTCGCACTCTTTGATAACCTCGTCTTGTTATCTGGTGGAGAAACAGTTTATTTCGGAGAAGCAAAGATGGCATTACAGGTATTTTTGACATATAAATTTCATTTTCAGATGCATCAAAAAGAACCAACACTCCAGAAAAGCTCAAACTTTGGAAGAAGCTACGCATAAATTCCTACTGATCACAAAATTAGAGTTCTTCCCTCGGCAATCTACATATTATTCTTCATTTGTTATTTTGAAGGAGAACAAACTGGGCTTTTAAACTTCTAAAGTATGAAAGGTCCTCAAAGATCTATTTTTAACCAAATGTGACAACATGTTATTTTTTTATAAGGCACAGGATTCCCTTAATTCTCATTCCATATCTAAAAAGAGTTGATCTTCTAGTTCTTTGCTGAAGCTGGATTTCCATGTCCAAGACGAAGAAACCCTTCTGATCATTTCCTTCGCTGTATCAATACAGACTTTGACCTTGTCACTGCTACCTTGACAGAATATTCCAGGGTAAGTATAAGATAAATCTTTAGCAAATTTGAGGAAGTCCTTCCAAAGACCTATGTTGGTGTTTTTTTTTTCCAGCACTTTCACAAAAAGTGAACTATTGTTGCTTGCCAACACAAAAATGAACCAATATTGCAGGCATGAACTGAAGTTCTTCAGTTCACAATAGATGTTAGCTGTCCTCAATCCTGAAATAGAAGATTTTGTTTTTTAAAAAAATCGTTGTCACCAAGTTCCTTTTTTTTTTTTTTTTGTATCCATGAGTCTAGGTCATTCAAATGCCATCAGATTCCTTCGAAAACTTACCAACAGCACAGATAAAGGCAATACTTGTAAAGCAATACAGGTTCTCTAGCCATGCAGATCGATCAAGAGCAAGGATTCAAGAAATCTTGGCCATTGTAAGCATTTATAGTTACCTTTGCTTGCTAAATTTTCTGTTTCTAATACCATGTATTAGCATGCATAAAGTGGTCTTGGTTTTCATAGGATCAGTAAAAATAGTTGGTAAACTTCTAACCTGTTTCTGAAGAATCTTAATATCGTATTCTGCCAAAATCGTGACATGAGATCCTAATATAGCTTACGAAATGGCAACTAGCACCTAATCTATCAGCAGCCAAATTGGAGTAACAAGTGACTTCCAAAGTCAAGTGAAGCAGATGCAGATCCTACTTGTTACTAAATGTCAAAGATACTGGCAGGCACTCAGGACTATTAAAAATTGAACTGTTCATGAACCTCAATCTTTGTACTGCAGAAAGGACTAGCAATCAACAGGGAAAATGAGAACCAAGTAAACTGGTGGAAGCAACTTTCAGTATTGACTCGAAGATCATTCTTGAACATGTGGAGAGATATAGGGTACTACTGGATAAGAACTGGTGTTTACGTAGCCTTGTCTCTTTGTGTTGGCACCATCTTTTACAATGTTGGTAGAGGCTATACTGCAATCTTCGCCCGCAGAGCATGTGCAGGTTTTGTATCTGGATTCATGACATTCATGTCCATCGGAGGCTTTCAATCTTTCATTGAAGAATTGAAGGTTAATTAATTAGTTTTAATGCAGGGATGGGTAGATTTTCATGAAGTATTCCTAATTCATGGCTGTTTTCTCTAGCAGGTCTTCCACAAGGAAAGGCTCAACCAGCATTACGGCATAGGCCTCTATGTTCTATCAAACTTCCTGTCTTCCTTTCCTTATTTGACCGTAATGTCCGTCGCTACAGCAAGTATCGTGTATTACATGGTGAATTTTCGGTCCGAATTTTCCCATTTCTTGTACATCAGTCTTGACCTGATAAGCGCCATAGCAGCTGTAGAGAGCTGCATGATGACAATAGCTTCACTGGTTCCAAACTTCTTAATGGGAGTAATAATTGGAGCTGGTTATATAGTAAGAATAACAAATTTTCTGCAACATCTATTACATTGTTTTTTTTCTTCACATTAACCTAAACTCTTCATTTGGATTGGTGCTTCCTGAGCAGGGAATTTTAATGGCAACCTCCGGATTCTTCGAACCAATGCCCATTCTTCCCAAGGTTTTCTGGCGTTATCCAGTTTCTTATATCAATTATGGAGCATGGGGTTTGGAGGTAATTACAGGAAAACTTAGTAGATGTGACAATTATTTCCTCCACATGTTGCTCAAGCATGCAGCATTTGACCAATTTTGTGACAATGGAATCCCTCACAAGCACACTGGACACTGCAGGGAGCATATAAGAACGACATGATTGGACTTGAATTTGATCCTTTAGTACCTGGAGGGCCGAAACTTAAAGGCGAAATCATTCTGACAAACATGCTTGGAATCAACGTTGATTACTCAAAGTGGTGGGACTTAGCTGCTATTGTGGTAATTGTAATAGCCTTCAGAATTCTATTCTACGGCATTCTCAAGTTCAAGGAGAGGACTTTGCCCGTCTTTCGGGCGTTTTATTCCAAGAGAACTTTACACCATCTGAAGAAGAGGCCATCTTTCAGGAAGAACTTACCCTTTCCTTCTAAAAGGCACAACCAGACTCTCCATCCTTTGTCTTTCCAAGAGGGTCTAAATTCTCCAATTCACTAGCAGCTGCATGTATCACAGGTCTAAATTCTCCTATTGCACTTGGCTTTCGTATCACATATTCATGAAGCCATGTATTACGCGAGTCATCTAAACCCGGGCGTTGTTTTGCGTTGTCAAGAACATGTGCCCATTTCTGCTTCTGGCTTTGCCAATAGCATTTTCAGTTAAAGAGTCTACAATGAAATTCTAATATAAAATATTCAGGGATTGCTTTTTTTATTACCATGTTTGTTTCTTTTTCGGTTAAAAAACATAAAACTTGTTTATTTTGTGATAAAATATTGGTATCAAAACCCGCTCTGGGTTGCTTTGATATACTCCTAGAGGATATATTTGGGGTCTCTTTTTTTCCGTTTAGTAGTTTGATCTGTTTGTAATTTTTCTCCCGAAAAAAAATGAAAAAAACATGTGTTTTTCTAACTTATTTTTTCTTGTTTTGAAAAATTAAAATTATATTAATAAAAGGATAAATACAAGTTAGGCATTAGCGTTAAAAGGAAAGGCATATCTGCTATTAAACTAAAGTCAAAAGGGAGGTAACCAGCATCTACGTATAAACACATACTACGTACATATAATAATGCGCGTAATACAAATTACTTTTAACCCAAGGAAGCTCACACTTTCTTGCAAATATCCTTTTTAGATTCATCCCTATTGCAAGGAAGGAACACTCCAATCTACAGCGTCTCCTAATTTAGGTCCGCATTTAGTCATCAAGCAGAAAAAACTATGTCACTACAAGTTCTATCCTCATAATTCACTACAAGTTCTATCCTCTTTGTTAATAATGAGTTGCTCCCTAATACAAAGAATGAGTTCAGTTAAACCTGCTCTTCGAGACTTTCACTCCCTTAAAGCATCTATGTTTCTTTCCTTCCATATTTCATATAGATAAGAGTCAAAAAGATATCACAAATATCACCATACTGCCGATAGAAATGTTCTTATCTGAGTGCGACCATTCCAGGAATGGTGATGCTGTCGCCTGCAACCAAATATAAAAGAAATCACTTCTGTTAAAATAAATTAATATAGTAGCGGTAAGCGAATATCGTTCCCACGAGGAATTTTACAATTATGGAATTACGAATTTAAACGACACAAATAACGAAAATAAGAAAAAAGGAGGTTTTGTTATTCACTCACGGCAATAATAATAAAAATCATAAGGAAAAATCACAAATTGAAATAATAATTAAATCTTAAAATTCAATGGATAAAATACCTTAGTTTCGGTCACCGATGTTACCATGCTATTATGGATCCTCGATATAAAATTGCAATTATCAATAAATATTCATTGGCGAAAATTTCTCTTAAGTGTAATAACTAGAAACATACATTCTAGCAATCTTATTAAACAATAACCTAGATACGATCATAGGTAAAATTGAATAATAGCATTAAGAATCAAGAACCAATGACAAGTGAAAGACATTTACGACATGCAATCAAGCAAGCAGATATTTTCTTAGAATTTCCCGACTCTAACGTAAAGAGGTTAATCCTAATGGCTACTTATAGTTATCGAAATTGAACATCATATTCCGTTAACCTAGCGATTGAATCAATTAATTTCTAGTTGCGCACCTAAAAAAAAAACAAATTCAATTAAAAAGACAAATCTAAAAATATCCAATGTTCATCAACAATCATAAAACATATCCGAACTATCTCACCATAATAACATGTAACATGGATCTCTCAACCAAGATAAGAAAATTTAGCTACTCATACTTGAATTGAAAACAAGGAAAATAACAAAGTAAATAGTCTCCATCCTTGGTCTTTGATAGAAAGCTACGAAAAAATTACTTGAAAAGTGCAGAAAATGTGAACAAGAAAACCAAGAGGGTGCGATAGCCAAAAAAGAATATCCGATGATGCCCTCTAACCGTATATATACATATATATGTATATGTATATGTATATATACATATACATATATATGTATATATACATATATGCGGCAACACCTAAGCCTCCTATTTGATGTGAATCCCTTCATTGTTTTTCTCTTAATTTTGTCCATATTAGGTGTACTTCTATTTTTAGTGGGAGACTTCTTGGAAAGAAGGCAAGAGAACCTTGAAAGATTGTGTTTTAATTGGAATCAAATTTTGAAATTTCTGCAAACTCCAGATTCCATCCTTAGGCGTGCTCACGCTTAATCTCTAAATTTAAGTCAGATTAGGGATTTCGGATTTCCTTCCTTCTTTTGCTTCTTTTTGATCCTTTTTCATCCTTAGAGTATTGAAAACCATCTATAAACAATTATAAAACAATTCTATCAATTTCGGATACCAATTTCAACACATCAACAAAAATTAAGTCCAAAATATATGCAATTTAAATAACTTGTCAAATTCCCCTACACCGAACCTTTGCTCGCCCTCGAGCATCATATCAAACCATTAGACTTAATCAATTCATCCTTCAGAAATCAAGTGCACACAATCCATTAACTTGGGCTAGCAAGACTCAATTTGCAACACATATCATAATTGCTTTTCACCAATCCAAATAAGCAAATTCAAAATAATGCATCTTTGTTCATAAGCAAACATGAAATTAAAGTGAATTCTTCTAACAGATTTCGCTCTTACACTCAAGTGTTTGCGGGTAAGGTGTTTCTCTCAAATCTCACTCTATCATGTTGCACTACCATAG
>JANZLX010000211.1:16659265-16669670 GCA_025531955.1 Erythroxylum orinocense | reverse complement strand
ATATGCCTTTTCTTTATTTGTTCATAAGGGCTGAACAAAACGCGCTGAAGACGATTGTCTTTAGGGCATTACTCTAAAAATCTTACGGTACATAAGTCGAGTTATCGAACATACAAGTTGACTTATCAATACCGAAAGGGCATAAGTCGAGTTACACAGGTATACAAGTCGACTTACACTAACTTGTTGCAACTAATAAACCCTTGACCTTTACTTCAGAAGGGAATGATGAAACTTTAATGCCTAAGAATAGTTTTTTAAAGCTTGTTTCTCCTTATCAATAAGCGAGTTGGATGAAAGATTGCTATAAACAATTGATTCAATAGTTTCAAGTGAATATCCGACAGTAAATGTAAGTTGAAAAGTATTCCTAATATTATGCTTACAAAAATAATTGATCTCTTTCCTTAAAAATTGTAGTTTTCTCAGGAGGATGAACTACTTGGTACTAGAAAAAGGGAACAATAACCAACAAGAAAGTTATTAAATCTAAATAGACAATGTTTTGATTAAACATAAAGTAAATAATTAATGTCTACCCCATTTAAGTCTGATCATTTTAGTTCTACCATTAGTAGTTGATTATATTAATGATATCTAAAAACTATTTTCAAAATTTTATTATATCTAGGCCAACGATTTTTCAAAACAGTGCAAATTGAGAGCAGTTAAACATTCTTCGTAATCACTTTAAAGCGATGAATCCTTTATTGATCACTCAACTACCCTATTTAATTCTTATTATATCTAGTGTCTACTAATTCAGCTATCCTTGATTAGAATAGATCATAAGTAGTGTCAAAATATAGCAATCCCTATTTAAGATAGTTAGGAGATCTCAAGTCAAAAAATAACTTATATAATAATCACAATGAGAATTTCTACAGACATAGAATTCACATTTTAAACGGAGTTCTCTTATGGGATTAGTTTAGTGAATTTTTTCTATATAAACATCCACATATTTGTTTAAATATCTATATATTTTAGCATATAAGATTGACTATTTCATTTATAGAGAAGAAATAGAGCATATTTTAGTCTTTTTATACTCTATTAATTTTCTATCTAACCTGAACAATGACTAGGAATAATTTATAAATATATAAATATAATATAAATATCATAATTATGTTCTTATCATAATTTTATTTGTAATGTATATTTATTACACAAACTTTGTCATTTGCATCTAAATATAAATAAACTAAAAAGGTTACTAATTAATTATAAGACATAAAGCGACAAATTAACAGTAGTGCATTAAAGTTGACAAATTAAGAGAAGTTTAATATTTGGAGCCTGCTAGCTGGATTAACTCAATGGAATATACACAATGAAGTAGCAGCTTATAAGACATGGCCATCTTATAATATTCCTTACAATGGTTTAAATGATTAATTATGTTTTCCTAAATTATTAAAAGGGAATCTACAGAAAGCTTAAGGCTATGTTTAGGTGGGGGTTTATTAATGGAATGAATGTAATGTAATATTATTCAATAATTTGAGAAGAGGGTTTATAATGGAATGGAATGGAATGAGATGGAAAAGGAGAGTTTCATATTACATCATATTCTATCCTAAGCAGTAAAAATGAAAAACATCTGATTTAAGAGGTTTATGATGAAATTTAAAATGATAAAAAAATTTGCACTATATTATATTGTAACCCATTTATTTAAATAACATTTCACTATATTACATTATGAACCTTTTCATCTCTCCTAAACAACAATCTTCTAATATTACATTCATTTACATTCCATTACATTATAAATCATTATATTCCATTCTATTCCAATAAAAACCTTATGTCCAATTAAACATAGCCTAATTTAGATAATCATATTGTACACAAGTTATTATTAAGAGCTGTCAAGCAATGAACTGTCAATTTTTATTTTTCTTTATAAACATTTATGCTTGATGGTGTCTTATAATGGCCAATTTAGTAAACATTTAAAAAATGAAAGAAAAACACCTCCCATCACTGTATGGAAACTTCAGAAAAGAGATTAAACGTGTCTTTATAGGCCATATTTATAGAAGTATGCACTCCTGGATCCCTACATACAATCTTCATTCCTTCCGTAAATATATTAGACCACATCCAACTCGAGTTATTCTATTCAACTAATAATACCTCCACTACAATGTCTTCTAAAAGTACCATCCCAAATATTCTACAGCAGAAGTTTCAGGAGTTACCTACTTGAAGTTTATTCAAATCCATAGCAATCAATGGCCTAATAATCTTTGTCTTCTATGAGTTTTTTGTCCATTCTGATAACCGGCAATTGGACTTATCCTTACGTTTCATCAAATCTTCAGGCTGCGACAATAGCTCCAACAGTTCTCCTACCGATCTTAGTCACATTGGATTCAATGTAATTAGTTCATTGGAAACCTGGAAGCACAAGAGAGCGTACACTGAGTCATGGTGGCGACCTAATGTTACTAGAGGATATGTCTTTCTGGATAGAGAACCTACTCAAGAATTCCTGCCTTGGCCTTCAACATCTCCGCCATATCAAATCAACTATGCCATCACCAAATTACGTGCGTATCCAAAAATTGTTAGCCCTTTTCAAGCTCGAATGGTGCATTCAATCTTAGATATGTACATGGTAGGAGATAAGGGTTTGAGAGCCCTTTTCAAGCTCGAATGGTGCATTCAATCTTAGATATGTACATGGTAGGAGATAAGGGTTTGAGATGGTTCATCATGTGTGATGATGATACCCTTTTCTTCTTTGATAATCTTGTTGAGGTTCTGCAGAAGTATGATCATACCAAATACATATATGTTGGTGGCAATTCAGAGAGCATTAAATCGAATGCCCGTTTTTCATTTGACATGGGATTTGGTGGAGCTGGCTATGCCTTGAGCTATCCATTAGCGGAAGCATTGTCAAAGAAGTTGGACGATTGCATTGAGAGATATCATTACTTGTATGTCAGTGATCATATGGCACAATCTTGGTTGGCTGATATTGGAGTTTCTCTCAACCTTGAAAAGGGAATTCATCAGGTATAAATATACTTTTGTTCTTCTGCTAAACTTTTGTTTTCTGTATGTTAAAGATAAAGAATGGAATTGGAAGGATAGCAGGAGGCACCGGAGCTGCAGTCTGCGAAAGCAATTACAGTCACGAGGAGCATAGTTTAACACATTTGTGCCGTGATGAAAGATTTTTTTTTTCTTTTCTTAAAACCCTCATGATCTTTGCTAAAATATTGCAGATTGATCTACAGAATGACATATCATGGCTTTTATCATCACACCCTTAGTCTCCACCATTTTGATGTCATAGACCCGCTTTTTCCTTCCAAAGATCGCTATGAATCGATACAACACCTTATGAAAGCAACAAAATTAGACCCTCGCATGTTACAGCAAACCATCTGCTACCAAAGAGAAACCAACTGGTCTTTTTCTGTCTCATGGGATTATTCTAATATATATGAAAGCATAATTCCACGAAGCATTCTTCGAAAACCTCTGGAGACATTTAGGATAGGATCTCCAGACCTCCAAATTTCATGTTCAACACTAGATAGCTCACTAACAATTCATGTGAAACTCCTCATGTTTTTTTTTCTTCAGGTCTGTTGAGTATACTCCAGACAACCAAGTCCTCACGACACATGTTCGATCATCACCTCGTAACTTGCCACCTTGTTCAGCTACCGGTAATCATTTTGCTGATCCTATCTCGAGAGTTCAGGTGTTTTCTCCATCGGGTACACGTAAAAGGGTAAGAACTTTCATTCCCATTTGCTAAAAGTTGTAATTTTCAGGGTTCAAATTTAAAAATTCGTGATATTTGTTACAAGACAACGAATGTAGTTTATTATTCACGTTTCATATTAATTCTGAAGTTTAAGTTTTCTATACTGTGAATGATGTCATAACCATATATGTAATAGATTCGTCATGCTTCATATTATCAATTTTGAAGTTTGTTGTTTCTACAGTGTTAATAACTTAAAATGTTAGGGATGATGTTCCATATTCCATAGACTATGAATCAAACTCCAATACACTGTTCTTGGGTGTTATTTTACTACTTTTTTCTCAAAATTTGATCGTGGAAGCCTGTCTGTATGAGAACAGAAGAAGTCCAACATATTAACTTCTTCTCATGATTAATCTTTCCATTTTCGATTCAATCGATGCCAGATTAACTCAAGTCCAGATCCCTTAATGATAACGATTCATAAATTGGTTGTTGAAGTTTAGGCACAAACACAATCTATATATCGCCAAGAACTCCGCAGCGTACGTAAATTCAAGTATATTACCTGCATTTATAAAACAATAGGCACCTCCAAGTATGGAACCTGAAAGCATACATTCCAAAGAGCGGATGCAGCTGTTTATTAATTGATGGTAGTAGTTCATCCCAGCTTACCAATCAAATATAAACATTACTTCTTTTTTAACCCGTCAGCCTTCATCTTCCAATCATACACGTACACCTTTGCACTCGAAATTAGGACATAAGTGTACACCTAACCAATTAAAAGTTCGTTATTATTGACATTTCATAGACAGGAGAGAAAGCCAAAAAGATTGACAAGTTCTTTAGTCTCACATTAAAAATTATACTTATATTATCTTTATCTAATTGCTGTCACTTATAACCAATCTAAGCCAATGACCATGATAGTGATATAAATTAAGATGTACGTGGCCTCCTTCCATTCTCTCCTTTTCTTTCAGTTTCACCATTGACGTATAATTCCTACCAATCACAGTCAAGTAAAAACCCGTGGTGATAGCAATATGGATTTCATTTATTCAAGCAATAATGTTAGTCAATCTTAAGTACATATACAATCAAAACCCTAAAATTCAAGAAAAGACTATCGAGAACATAACAAGTATTGGCATATGCTCCAAAAAAAGGTTACGTGGATAATCAATTATATAATTCAACTCACATATATATTTTAATTAACGGGATAATCAATGAGTATATGGAAATCTTGGTTTCCTATAAGTCTTTTCTCATTAATAATAACAAAACTGCATCAATAATATTAATTCAAAATGGTCGACTTACTTTACATTAAAAAAAGACAATAAGTTAATAATGCAAATGGTCCTACAGAAAAAATTTGCAAATTTTCAAATACAATTTCTTTCTCAGTTTTCCATATTATCATGATGCATAAGACACATATCAATAATTCAAAACAGTTATCATTTTCTATTTAGTTTCACCCAAAATCTATTTTAGGCAAGTCATAAAAATATTGTTGGCCCCCGAAATTTTTTATTAGGTATGATTTAAATTATTGTTGAGATTTTGGGGGATTAATGTTTTGAGATTAATTATTATGTTAATCTGAGTAATATTTTGTGACATTGGTTAATTGAATTAAAGGGTTAAGGTGGTAAGATTGCATAAAGGATATTTTTGGAAGATCACTCAAGGTAAAAACGGACATAAGGTATAAAGGAAGGGTAAAGTAGACTTTTAGTTTTCATTAAGGGTAAAATGGGAAGAAAGAAGTGTTGTTTTCTTCCTAAAGAGGGGGAAAAACAAAAATGGAAAGGAAGAAAGTGAAATAACATATCAAAGAGAGAGAAAAGAGATTTCGGTGTTTGAGAGGAAGGGTTTCATCTTTTCTAAGCTTTCTAGAGAGATTTTGAAGTTGTACCAAAAGGAAAAAGGTAGAGGAAGATAAGAGCTTTCTTTGAAACCAAACATCTCTTCATTTGGTGAAGGTTTAAGGTAAGAACATTTTAAATACTTTAGATTTTAGAAGGGTTTTGGTTCATGAAGCTTAGGAAATGTATGAGTTTAATTATTCTAGAACTAATTTTAGTATTTGTGCTTTGAGGGATTTTCAATTGAAAACTCATTTAGACTTGAGATTTTTGTCTATGAAAAAGGAATCAAGAAAGATAAGAGGAGTAAGATGAGAGACACATTTGAGGAACATATAAGCAAGAAATTCAAGGTGAGTTACATTTTTATAATTAAGTGATGAGCTATTAATGTCTCTTTCAAGAAATAGAAATAAATGATTTTCAACTACTTATAAAATGTGCATTTATTATTCTTTGCATACTTTGCAATTGTGTATATAAATTTTGATTGATTTATGAAAAAGATTTTAAAAAGGTATCAAGCTTAAGAAATCAAGTTTCCAAAATGTGCCTTTTGGGCAATATGTTTTACAAGTTATGAAATACATATTATGTGGGTTTGTAGTGGTCTCCTAAGTTAAGTTAAGTGTACTTTAACAAAAGGCTTCTCCCACCTGCCCACTAGTAGCATGGAGGTCCTTCATGGACTCCCATAAGTTCACGGCTACGCAAGACTATTATATGAAAATGCGTAGTATGTTAGGTTTTTGGATCCACCTGAACCATTTTGATATGCTTATGTGTTCATGATAAGTTGATAAGAATGATGCATACACATTTTGCATAAATGTGAATTTTTTGCATTGAAAATGACTTTATAAATGATTTTACTTGTTACCAATTATAAAATTGTTACCCATGGGCTTTTAACTTAGCCCCCATTCTCATCCCCCATATCCATGTGGTAAGCAAGATATCGAGTAGTTAAAGGTCAAGGCATCACTCCAATCTTTGATTAATTTGTATTTGAAGCAAATCTTGTAAAGTAAGGCTTTAGTTGCATTTTGAGCAACTCATGATTCATGTATTTTTTGTATTTTGGGATTTGGAGATGTTAATGTATTTGCAGCTTGAAATGCCCACTAAAGCTTTGTAAAACTCTTATCTTTTGATGCAAATGGAATAAGATTGCATTTTGCTCATGACTTCCTCTCAAGTTTATACATTGCATTTTTAAGTTTGCATAAGGAAAAAGTTCATGTTCAGGGGAAGATCTGGATTAATCTAGGCTGATTTAGGCAAATGTGCCTTCTAGAAAGTTGTAGGTCTTTCTTCTAGCTTTCCAAAAGTTTATAGTAGGTAATTTTTGGACATCGGAGTTCAAATTTATAGTCCTTAGAAGCGGAGATGCTTAGGAGTATCAAGTGATATTGTCTGTAAGGACGTATTGTTTGTGATGATGTCACATCGTCTGATGTATCGTTTGTAGAGACGTATCGTCGGTGATGACATCACATCGTCTGTGATGACGTCATATTGTCTGGAAGGATGTATTATCTGTAGAGAGGTATCGACTGTGATGACGTCATATTGTCTTAAATTGACTTCGCTTCGCCTTAAGAGTTGCATCATCTTAAGTTGACTTTGCTTTGTCTTAAGTTAACTCCGCTTCGTCTTAAGAGTTACATCGTCTTAAATTGACTTTACTTCATCTTAAGCTGACTCCGCTTTGTCTTAAGAGTTGCATCGTCTTAAGTTGACTTTTCTTCGTTTTAAGTTGACTTCGCTTTGTCTTAAGAGTTTCATCGCCTTAAGTTAACTTTGCTTCATCTTAAGTGGACTCCACTTCGCCTTAAGAGTTGCATTGTCTTAAGTTTACTTTGCTTCATCTTAAGTTGAGTTCACTTTGTCTTAAGAGTTGCATCGTCTTAAGTTAACTTCGCTTTGTCTTAAGAGTTGCATTTTCTTAAGTTGACTTTGTTTCATCTTAAGTTTAATCTGATTTGTCTGCTTTTTGTTTCGTCTGCTTCTTGCTATCGTCTGCTTTTTGCTTCGTCTGCTTTTTGCTATTGTCTGCTCTATTTTTTACCCTTTAAATGATAGAATTTATCTTCGAGGTTTGTATGAAAGTTGTAGATCTCGAAGTCTTCTATCAAGAAGTACTAAGATGATCTTAATATGATATCTCATATGACAGTTATGCTAATTGCCCTAAGACAGCTGCAATATGATTAAGGTCAAAACCTTGTTCAAGTCTTTCACCCATAACTTTGTTATGGAATCTCCAAATGTGATGATTTTTGTCTCTAAATAAACTAGAGACATAGAGCCACAAATATTCGGAACAAGTCAAAATGAAATTCTAGTTTGGGGTTTCCCAAAATCTATTCGAAAATAGGAGAAGTGAGTTGTTTTGGTGTTTATCATGGTGGGAGCACCACCCTTATAGGATACGTATTCAGATGTCACTTAGGATGTCGGGTCCATGACTCATGAGAGCGGAATGCCCAACAAATATCATATATATAAGAGTCTTTTCACTTTAACCATATACATTTATTTTTGTCTAATAGTTTAAAGATAGTGTTATTCACTCACCTAATATCCTAATCATGAATTTTGTTTTCCACTTAAGAGATGGTAGATGAACCCAATGCATCCATTATGCTTAAGTTGACAGTAAAGGAAACATGTCTAGTTTAGAATATAATAGAATGGAAAAACAATTTTATAGAAATTGGGTTAGTTTTCTCTTTGAGATTAAATGGAGATGGGTGCTATTGATTGCCTTAACCATATATTAGATGGATAGGACTTAAAAATAGCTTATATTACTTGATTTCTTACTATGTGCTAGGATTTTTTAAAGAAAATTTTCTTTAACCTATCTAGTCTAGGTGCTTTATTAGGATTTAAGCTCTAAATAGCAATCTTGATGTTCTCCTATTTGAAATGAGTATTTATTCTTTTAGCTTGCTTTTCATTGACTACTTGAGGAATGGAATTCTTGAGCTCTTACAAAGAGGACATCACTATTAAAAATATGTCGATAATGTTTTGAAGATGAGTAAAGATAACATCTTTGAGATCAAATTAAAAGGCAATGACAATTCTATTATGTTGGTCCCCGTTTTCAAAGCCCAACAATCGTTCCGAATATCATAATCATGAACACATCACCCTATAATGTTATTTCAATTACCCCTCAATATCCATCATCAATTCATCTTTATTCTAATAACGTCCCAAAAAATTTGCTCCATGGCGTGCCCATACAAATAAGTCACACCATGCTTGAACCCATTTCTCCTATTTGTGAACAGAATTTGGAAATTTTCAAATCAGAAAAATCAATTGACTTCTTCAAAGAAATCATAGCTCTAAGTCTCTAGTTTGCTTTGAAGAAAGAATCATCTCAATCGGAGCTCTATAGATCAAAGATATGCTTAAAAAGCCAAAATGTGTTCACACCCAAATCATGCTCTCCCAACCGATCCCTCATTTTCTTTCCATCATACTTTTTAAAATCAACTCCCAAAGATACAAATTTTCATGGAGCGATAGATACATGTCTTAGGAATCCATTGCTTCAAGAATCACTTCATTTGGAGGTCAGATGAGGGAGTTATGATCAAAAGAATCGAACATGTTTAAGTCCTCAATCGTGCAGTAACATGTCTTGGGAAGATTGTCATAACTTTCACCACAAATGTCAGATTGATTTCATTTTTTTACCATTTGAAAGTAGACTTCGCAATATACAACTTTCATAAAGACCATAAAGTGAGATTCTGCCTCTAGAAGGGTAAAAAATCATGATTTACTGAAGTTGTCCCATGAATATCTGTTTAACGGACATTGTCGGGCCTGGGAGCACCATTTCACCAGAGAAGATCCGTTAAAACGGACCTTCCCATGAATATCTGTTTAACGGACATTGTCGGGCCTGGGAGCACCATTTCACCAGAGAAGATCCGTTAAACGGACCTAAAGTCCGTTAAACGGACATAGGTAATGCTAGGGGTCAGGTTCGTTAAACAAACCTAAAGTCTGTTAAACGGACCTACGGTTCCCCAAACCCCTCCAAAGGCCCTCCAATGCTTCTTACATCCAATCTAACATCATGTTCACTCATAATCCTCCCAAATTCAACTCTTCTAGCGCAAATTCACTTCATAACAACTCAAACACACCAAATTTATCTCACAACATTCTCAATTCTCAACCCATTTGGTTCATCAAAACCACAATTTCCTATGACTTATCATAGCTGTCATCATACACAAATCCTATGCAACATCATAACTTGTAACAATCATATCTCTCGATTCCGATGTCCAAAAATTACACACTTTATAACGTCGGAAAGCTAAAAAGATCATCTACAACTTCCAAGAAGACAATTTTGGCTAATTCTACCTAAATTATTCCATTTTTTTCCTTGAATCAGTTCACAAAATTTACCCTTATGAAAACTTGAAATTTATCCCAATTTCACTTCCTTAACTAATGCAACATCATCCTTGTCCATGCATAATTCCTATCCTTCTTTTCTATAACATTTCAATTACAAGTAATAGCAACTCATATTCAAAGTTCATCAACTCAATTGGATTACTTCTTCAAGCGTACATCCATAATTAAGTCATGTTTCAACTCCACCTCATTTTATAACCATTTGAATTCCAACTTTTCTTCGTCCATTCTTAAATCTCAGCTCATTTGACTTGACACATTTATCTACATCTCATTATCCAAAATTCTTACGTTTCTTTTCCGTAATATCTCACTGATGTGCGTA
>JANZLX010000211.1:16572884-16583414 GCA_025531955.1 Erythroxylum orinocense | reverse complement strand
ACGCGCACAGACGTTGCGTCGTCTTCCTCCTGCACTTCTGGTTCTCCTCTGCTATTTTCTTTGCTTTCTTTGCTTTCTATGTTTTCTAAACTCCTCTCTTGCTTGATGATTCAACATATGTAATTTGCTATTGTTTTTTCCGATAATTTTATTTTCTCACTCTAAACCCTCATACGGAAAATGGTAGGTATTTTATAATACCGAAGAAGAGACATTCATATTCCATTTGTGTTGTTATTCTTCTCCATACGGAAATCAATTCAAACAATCAATTAAAAAACATTAATCCAACATAACAAACACCTAGTAAGTTCATAAACACCGCAAACTCATCAAGCCATCATATTTGATTTTTTTCTTTAACAACCACTAAAAAACAGTCAAACTCAAGTGTTATGTTGGTACATGTTTGAATGAAGCATCCAACAACACAAAGGGAAGCCACAAAAAAAATGATGAAACCATTTATCACCGAAAACAGATTTGTGTTTTGCAGATTTACGGTGGTTTGCAAATTTACGATAAAACAAAAACAAATGTAAACCCACAATCAGAACAAACATAAAGCCTCCAGTGCAAAGACAGACAACACAACATATCTTTACGGTAGACTATATAACAAATCATGCAAAAAAAATAACCTGTCTCTGATACCAATGTTAAGAATATATAAACAGATTATATACCAAAGGATCAATTGTATATATGCTTAGGAAAAACAAAAATCACATACTTAGATTTCTGATATTATTCCACCGGTTAAAGCACTGTGTATTGCCAGATTATCCACTGCAGAAAAACTCTTCAGTTTTTGTCACTACCGAAATCTTCTTCACCGCATGAAACCAATAAACTCATAGATGTATATATATCTCTGTTTCAAACGTTGCCTTGTTTATTACTGTATATAACTACCTTTTGAGTAGTTATTCAAATATGATGACTCTTATACCCATCATGGGTGTACATAAGTCATCAACTTCCATACTTCCCATGAAAGATCTTTCTCAAAGTAATCCCCGCCTAAGCAACGAGGACTATTAAACTCATCCACTGCTTGGAAACCAAATTCATGAACATCTCCAATTGTCAACTCAATCAAATCTTTACCTTCCAGACCATGACCCACAATTCCCACCATACATGAATCTCCAGACGACTCTCCTGCTGGAGCTAACCACCATGAAAGAAGTTTGGCTCCAATTCAGTTGACATCCAGTTCACTTGTTGGCTCCAATTCAGTTAACATCCACTTCACTTGAAATACTCGAAATAGAGACATTGATGGTGTTCACTTGAAATATTCAGCCCATATGAGAACATTTGGTAGCCTATATCATCTACACCGTATGTAACTCACAATAAGAACTTAATGGGAGACTTCCAGTTATTATTACAACAATAAGTTAGAAGCAACTGAGCACCTAGGTGGACTAGGAGCAGATGCAGACGAGCAGCCGAGGGCCTTAAGAATGTCAGAGGTCGAAGTAGGCTTGGAAGCTGGATTACAAATTTATTTTCAATTATGCTATACTAACGACATATTTATTTCCACTTATGCTATAGTAACTACATATTTTTGTGAGATTCTTTGAAAGCTTCGATGAACTTGTTGTTTTAGGAGACGGAGATGACCAAGTTTAGAAGAGAAGGTGGCGAAGGTGGTAAATTTTTGCATTGACTTCTAGTTGCGGAGGAATTTTTAAGGCAAGGAATGGGAAGAACCCAAAAGCAATAGCAGCAAATGAAGCAACAAATGTGGGAATAAACAGGGAAGCATCTGAAACAAGAAAAGGGTATACGTCAAATGGAAAAATCAAAGCACAGAAGACCTTGAAGACGCTGAAGATGCTAATGGCGGTACAGAACTTTGGATGTGATGTTAAAAACTTGTTTTTAAAACACACAAAACGTGATTTTTTTGTTTTCGTAAAGTTGTGATTTTCTTACTTTTAAAAACAAATAATGGCTGCAATACTTAACCAAACACATTGTAATGGATTGTTTCTCTTATAAAATAATACACAATTTTATTTTTAACCGATAGAGAGGTTATTTTCCATTGACACATATGATGAAAAAAAAAGATAATAATAATAATAATAATAATAATAATAATAATAATAATAATAATAAATAAATAAATAAATAAAAATACGTATAAATAAAATATAAAAATAAGTAATAAAATAAATAATACAATAAAAATAAAACAAGGTAAAGAATAAAGAAAAGATAAAATAAGTAAATAAATATACACACAAGAAAGAAGACAAGTAAATAAATAAATCAAATAAGTCATTACAAGAAAATTTTTAGGTTAATAAGTAAATGCTTAGGCTAAATAACTAAAAGAGAATTATTACATATACTTGTTAGGCTAAATACAAGACACAAAGTTTGAAGGATAACAAAAAATACTATAATATAAAAATGGGTTAATTATAAAAAAACTCAAACTTTTGTCATTTTTTAATTATAGTCCGAATTTTAAAAAATAGTAATAAAATCAAACTTTAAAAAGTGGCAATAAAATTATCAAACTTTCAATTTTCTTCAATTTTAGCCTGACGCTATCTGTTATTTTCCCAATGCCCTCAACCCCCTTGTTTTCTGTTTGTTCTTCTAACACCTCAAACAACTCTTGCGTTACAATGTACTACACTAGTAAGCTCTGTATTTTTAGTTCGTTCTCTTGATGTCCTTAGTGTGAGAGTGTCGGGGCTGTGTAATCTCAAAATTGAAGGGTGATGACATCGAGAGAACAAACTGAAAATGAAGAAAAAACTGAAATTAAAGTGTAAGATTGTCGAGACTGCGTAATATGATTTAGGCTATTTTTAAACAACGACATCATTTTAATTATGTGATTAAATGATGTCGTTTCATTAATTTTCATTTGATATGTTAATTTTGGCTGACGTGTATTAATATTAAGGTTTCTAAAGCACATGGTAAGTTACGTCAACAAACTTAACAGAAACACTTTTGTCAGGTTATAATTAAAAAATTTTAAAAATTTGAACATTTTATTGCTATTTTTTAAAGTTCGGGCTAGAATTGAAAAAGATGAAAGTTTGGATATTTTATTGTTAGTTTTTAAAGTTTGGGTTATAATTAAAAAATTGACGAAAGTTTGAGCTTTTGGTAATTTTCCCTATAAAAACATACTTGCAAATAATAAATAAAAATTATCATAAATAAGTTTATTTATTGGATAAAAATTTTAATTGAAAAAAAAATATAATTATCTTCAAATAAACTTAATGTAAAATTATAATGATTTATCAAACAAGAGAAAAAAATTAAAAATGTGATCGAATGGATATTAATTATTGATTAAGCAAGTTGTCTTGATGTGTCAATTAACCAATAGAAGGTTCTTTTTTTTTGTTAAAAATGAGTTTGAATAAAATTAACAAAACATGCTCGAATAAAGGTAAGAATTGTAAGAAATAAAGTTTACTTGGAAGGATTGAAAAATAACGAGTAAGAATATATGATATGGAGGGTACTATTAAAGAAATATTAAGATTGGATACAACTATAATAACAACATTTTAGCAAAAATTCCCTTGAGATGCGAGCCTTGAGGAGGTTTATAAGCACACAGTCTTACCCCTAACTAATTGAGTAAGATTTAATAAGAAAATAAATAGTTTTTTACATAAGAAATTTCCTAATTCCAATATAAAAATACACCTTATATTTAGAGAAACTTTGGAAAAATTCCATATTATCATTTTGTATGGATAAAGTATTTCTGTTTATTTTTTATTTAGTATGAAAAGGATAGAGGTATATGGGAAGAAGGTTAGGCCATTTCAAGGTGACCTTCACCTAAATCTACCAATTATGTGAGAATTTTTCATAGTTTATATAGTTTTTACAGGAAGTTTGTGAATGATTTTAACATTTGTCAAAAAGTTTGTTGGATTTAAGTAAGGGGATGAATAAGAGCAAAGTTTTAATTTAATTAAATAAACGTTAAGTTTTGCTCCTTTATTAGCTTTACTTAAAAATTTTAAAATTTTTTAACTTGAATATGAACTATTAAGAATTGATAGTGTTGTTGTTTTAATGTAGAAAACCATCTAATTACCTATCTTAGTGAGAAAATTAATGCATCTGCTTTTAAATATCCAACTTATTGAATCAAGAGAGGTTTCAATTAATTTTTTGATGATAAAAAATATAGATACTACTAATGAGTTTGTTTCTTGGATAAGGAGTAATCCATGCACAACTCAAGATGATAAAGAAAAGTTAACGTTTTGCAATTCTTAACGTTAAGATTATGTCAAGAGAAAAGCCCCAATTTCTTAAAATTGACAAAGGAATAAGATTAATACTTACACCTAATTCATATAAACATGAAAAGAATTCTGAATTACCAACTACACACAGTATAGTAAAACTCCCTAGATTTTTCAACTTTAAGGGCATATGGTTGGTAATTATAGAGCTACAACTTTCCATCATGGAGACCATTTGATTGTCCTTTTAGGTCTGCTTACAATAAGATGTCTTTGAGAAATTTTGCGTACTTAAGTGTACTCCCTAAAGCTTCAATAAAGGGCAAGAAAATTTGCAATTTCTTTAACTTCTCCACAAACTTTGCAAATTACATATCTATTTGATTCTTTTGTAGCCTATGTGGGAATGAAATTTTTGGTATATATGGAGGAGTAGTAAAATAAGGAGTTTCCTCCTTCTTATCTTCTTTCCTATCCTTTCTCTCTTGATTTTCTCTTTGATGGGATTCAACTTCCTTTTTAACTTTCCGACTCTTAAGTATGATGGCTTTCAATTACTTCCTTGAATTTGATTTCGTGTTACTTAGTAGACTCACCACACTTCATGTAGACAATGCATTAGCTAGTTGGCCCACTTGAAACTCCAAATTATAGATGGAAGAAGCATTATTCTTCACAATATGGCCGAATTTAGCTTCCATCCTCTTTTCGTTCTAATCTTGGCTCACAAATTTTGAATTCAAAACATCCATTAATTTTCCCATCTTTGACTCCAATGAACCAAGTATTTCTTACTGAAATTCTAGTGGTCATTGTGCTCTCATTGGGTTTCTTACATTATTGGACCAAGAAAAATTCAGTGGTTCTTACACCCAAGATTGTAAGTTTTAGAGTAGGAATTATTACCTCTCCGACCATACTATACTCCCAAAAAGATGAGCTACTCCATGTTGTTATTTTCCATTAAGAAGCAATCAGATAACATATGGCTTTCTTGTCCACATAGTTCACATTTATACTGAATTGCCTTGAGTGGGATGGAAGATGTGGCTTTTAGGTTGTTCAATTGTCTGGTTAAGGCTGACATTTGAGCTTGCAAAACTTTCACTAAATCCACAACAAGCACTCCCTTTTGATCTCTAAAGGTTGGCTATTGTTTACTTCTTTTCATTGTCTATAGATAGTGTTGAGGCAAGTTTTAATCTATTTAAAACCCTCAATGTACTACAAGCGCATAGGTTGTGGGTGTAGTATGTGAGATCTCGATTCCTCAAGGAGTTGTCGAACTAATCTAGTTCTAAGTTATCTAAGGCCTAAAGAATTATTAAAATGAAAATAAAAACTGCACAGAAAAGTAAACATGTGAAATAATTGACAGAAAATTAGTTTATAAAATTATCACAAAAGAAATCGAAAAAATAATCACAAAACCTAAATGAATTAACACAAAAACAAGTAGGTTAATATTGAATCAAGTTTAAATCCTTAAAGAAAAGTTAGAGCACCATCATCAATCCCAAGTCCCTCAACATTATCATCTCCATCTTACACATTCAAAGAAGAAGAAAAACAACAAAGATGAAAAGACTAAGCAACTTGGATGGGATCAGGATGGTTGGGGAAAGCAAGAGCAGCAAAAACCCGCTCCTCTCTCCTCTTTTCTCTCTTCTTCTTCTTTCTTCTTGGAGTTTTTCCAAAGTGGAAAAAAATGGAGCTCCCGTTTAGATCTTCATTCTTTTCTCTATATATCTTTTTCATTTAGGGAAGACATTAGGGTTTACCCAAGTTCAAAAGTCTGAAATATCCCTCGAAAAGTCACGTTTTAGAAGCTGATCTGTGTCTGTTGTCACGCAGGCCACAATTATGGCCCAACTACGATCTTGGCATATGGGGTCATGATTGTGGCAGATCACCAGGCTTTTGTCACAATAGTGGCCCTGGGACTTGCTCCGGGTTTCCTCCGATTTCTCTCCATTCTATATTTGATATGAAACATTAACAATCACATCAAGCCACCTTAAATACACAAAATTTAAGCTCAATAGCATGCTCTAACCCACAAAACACTTAAAACACAAATATCTAAGTAAATAACACAATCCTAACCTAAACATACACTAATCATTCAATTTAACAACTAAATAGAAACTAAACTACTCACTAAAGTATTATGCAACCTACATTTATCAACATTTCCACACTTAAACTTTTTTTTGTCCTCAAGCAAAACAAAACAAGCAAAACACAAAACACAAACACACATATGCAGCAATGGTACAATGGTGTTGAACTTCACGAAACAAATTTAACTATAAACACGATCCTTCAAGTTGTTCTAATTATTAACATGAAAATTTTGTGTCTAAGTACTTCAAACTAAATATACATACTAATCAGGACTTAATATCACATTCATTCACTCCTATCACTTACAGACACACATTGATAATTATTTGGTCAATCAAAATTGTAACTAACCTTAAATGGCTTTTCATAACAAATCAAGATATTCTAAGATTAGTAAGATTTATTAAACACAATTTTTGTTAATTTTATTAATAAAAACCTAGCCTTTTGACATGAAGGCAAACATTTGTGATAAATGCCTCCCAGTTACTCAACCAGGCCATGTTTTTTATTAAGCGGTTTGGTTGGAATATCATTATAGCCTTTTGATGTGAAGGCAAACATTTGTGTTGAATGTCCCCCGGTTACTCAGCTACATCACATTTTCAACTGGCTACTAGCTCTATTCATAAATTGATTTGTTTAAAAAATGGCCAACATAATAGTTATTGATTTAAGATTTACACAACACATTTTTTTTCTTGCTTACCATATTTCTTAAGCTAATCATTCTCATGAAAAGATACTAACAATAGTACTTATTCGATTGGCATAAATTTATAAATGAATGTGGTAAATTCCTAGAGTGAATGAACTAAATTGCATCCTAATTAACATGCATATCTAACCGAAGCAACCTAGAACAGTAATTTCTCATGCTATTAAAGTTTAACAACCTAAAAGACTATGTTCAAAGTTAAATCAAATCTGTTAAGTCCTAATCATTGACATATTCACACGAATTACATCATGCAATCCTCAACAAAACTAACATATAATATGCAAAATTCACATTCAAAATAAAAACGTATAATGCACATAAAGCAACCCACTAACAACTTGTTCAGGTAAGTTTTAATCTATTTAAAACCATTGATATATTTTAAGCACACAGGTCATGGATGTAGTATGTGAGGTGTTGATCCTTTGAGGAGTTGTTCAACTAATCTAATTCTAAGGCCTAAATAATTATTAAAATGAAAATAAAAACTGCATAGAAAAGTAAACACATGAAGATGATTGACAGAAAGTTAATTAGTAAAATTAACACAAAATAAATTAAATATTGAGTACTAACAAAATCACTATGGGGAATCACACAAGAAAAATTACCAAATTATGAGAAAGGGATTTATCCTATGATCAAGGCTAACCTAATCTGATTTTTGTTAATATGGTGTCGATTCTAGATTATCGAAGAGTGGATTACTCTCTCACGAGTTATAATCACTAAGCCTTAAGTCACCCTAATTAAGTCGAGTACCGAAAATGTCAGCGCTCGATTAACAATCAGTCCACAACCTAATCAGATTTTAAGCCTTCTAATAAACAATCGGGTCTCACACGAGATCTCTTTTCGTATAATTACTTATTTGATTATTTACATACTCTATTGCATCATTTAACTCTCATTAACCAACCCAATTATTTTGCATTCGGTTCACTCTCTTGATTTATTACCGAAGTATGAAGTTATAACAAATAATCATAACAACCAAATGAATTAACACAAAAAACTATATTAACATTGAATCAAGCTTAAATCCTTAAAGAAAAGATAGAGCATCATCATCAATCCCGAATCCATCAACAACATCATATCCATCTTACATATTCAAAGAAGAAAAATGACAAAGATGAAAAGATTAGACGAGATTGGGATGGCTTGGGAAAGCAACAAAAACAAAAGCCCACTCCTCTCTCTTCTTCTTCTTTCTTCTTAGATTTTTCCTAAAGTGGCAGAAATTGGAGCTCCCTTTTAGGTCTTCATTTTTTCTTTATATATCTTTTCCATTTAAGGCAAACATTAAGGTTTACCTGTGCCCAAAAGTTTGAAATATTCCAAGAAAAAGTTGCATTTTAGAAGTCGGTCGGCGTCTACTATCGTGCAAGCCACGATCCTAGCACTCAATTTTTGCTCTTTATCATGATCATGGTATATAGGGGCACAATTGTGGCAGGCCACCAGTCTTCTATCACGATCGTGGCCCTAGGACTTGCTTAGAGGTTTCCTTTGAATTCTCTCCGTTCTTCAATATCTGATATGAAACACTAACAAAAGCATCAAGGCACCTCAACACAAAAAATTTAAACTTAATAGCATGCTCTAACCCATAAAACACTCAAAACACAAATATCTAACTAAATAACACAATCCAAACCTAAACATGCACTAATCATTCAATTTAAAAATTAAACACATACTAAACTATCCACTAAAGTATTATGCAACCTACAAATATCAAATAGTTTTTTTGTCATTTCTTTTAACAGATCATGTGCTACCTCAATCATTTTCCTTATTAAAAGTCCACCAACTATTGGATCTATGGTGTCTCATATGGGTGGATTCACTCCATTATAGAATGTTTGCAAAAGGAACTCCTTTGGCAAGTTATTATATAAATAGCTCCTTTGTAATTCTTTGAATCGCACCTATGCTTCATATAAAAACACTCCTTCACTTTGTTGGAAATTTGTGATTTCCTTTATGATTCTAGTGGTATTTGTTAAGGGGAAATATTTAGCCAAAAGCCTTGTACCAACTACTCTCATATTGTGACATTCTTTGGGTTAAAAGAGTTCAACTATACCTTGGCTCAATCTTTAAGTGTAAAAAGAAAAAGTGTCATCTTGGCTGCATCTTTTGATAACCCATTATATCTTAAAGTGTCACAAATCTCTAGAAAGTTGGCCAGATGAGAATTAGGATCCTCATTGTCTAGTGCATAAAATTGAACATTGATTTGTAGCATACTCAGTAGTGATGGTTTGATTTCAAAAGTATTGATTTATGTTGGTGGTCTCATTATCCCATGTTGATTTGCATTACCCTGGCCTTATGAAGTCCATAAGGGTTCTTTACTACTCTTCTTGATTTTGTTCCTCTATAATTGTTCTTTCTATCAGTTCTTGGCATCTTGACATAAAATAACGAAAGTGCTTAAAGGACATTGCCTTAATCACTAAATTGTTCAAAACATTCTTGATGAAGAAGAGCTTGTACAAATGAGAGGACTTTAAAGGTGATTAGATAGTGATGTTAATTTGACATATAATGAACTTATTGTTAGCTTTGAAATTATATTCAAAAAAAGAAAAATATCTTCCAAAATTAAAAAGGCTCAAAAGAATCTAGATGCATGCATAAGTGAAAGTGAAAAGATATTAAGTGAATTTTATAGCATCAAGGCATCTAAGAGTGCGACCATTACTGATAATCATAGTGTAGATGGAATGAGAACAAAACATTGAAAAAGGAGGTTTATCCCCTAAAGGACTAATTTTATAAGTTTACAAAGGGGAGTGAAAAATTTGAAAACATGTTAGGAGATCAAAAGAGTTCAAATAATAAGCATGAAACTAGATATAGATATGAGAGTGTTTCCATCACCAAAACTACGTTTTCTAAATGAAATTATTTGTACAATAAAGAAATATTGCCTAAAATGACAAACAAACATAGAGCATCCATATGTAAGTATACATATAAAACATATGCACATGCCACATCCACTAGATCTCTTATTTTTGTGTATGGTTCAAAATCTAGGCCTATAACTAAAAAATATTAAAGAAAAAAATAATCATTCTATACAAAAACACATAACAACCTCTAATCTTACTCATTTATCTTAGCCCTTATACTAAGCATGATGTCATGAAACATGTCGACACTCCTCATAAACATCAATATAATCAAAGAAGCATGTCTCATACATATAATTATGCTAGTTCTCTTCACTACCTATGAAACCATTTAAATCTTTTATATAAATCAGAGATCCCTATCACTCATATACTTATAAAAGAATAACGAATGCATTCATGAATCACAATCACAAAGTTCGTTATCATAGCACCAACCTATATTACTTATATAATATGGTACACTTTTATGGTAATTATGGGAATAGTGACTAATTTT
>JANZLX010000211.1:16511406-16523177 GCA_025531955.1 Erythroxylum orinocense | reverse complement strand
GCACACCAAGGTGAACGAAATAAAAAAAGAAAAAAAAAATCAAAGAAGATTCTCTTTCACTTCTTGTTCAATGAATGTAACCAGAAAACTTTCGGCACCCATACCATTGCTTCTTGTCTAAACTATGCACTTGAAGGCTTACACAATTTCAGCACCATCTTCCTGTATTCTGTAATACGAAAGGGCAGATGTATATAATGGTTCAGACGTTTTACATCGTGAAACAAAAAATTGTTAACTATATTGAAAAATGAAGTGCTTACCTTCTTGATTGCTCCAGAGTTGTGCTGCTTGAGTATTTAAAGGAGAGCTTATGTTTGGCTCTGAAACATCACAAAATAGCTAAACTAAACCTTGTATGGTAAATTGAGATGTTTATTTAACGTCAAACCCGAAAAAGTAGCATTTTACCTCCAAGCAAACTCTGGATAGACAGTAATATTGTTCTAACGTCATAGGCAGACGACCATTTGTCCTGTAAAAGACAGGAAAGTGATTTTGGAGACGCATTTGCATGACAAAAAATGGCAAGTAACACAATTAAGGCATCTTCATAAAAATATCAACACAACTATTTACCTGAAGGATGTCCAAGCAAATGTTGCCATATACGTCAACATTTGGGTGGAAGCAGCTGGTTTCAAACTTCACCTTGGGAGCCTTGAAAGGATAGTCATTAGGGAAAGATAGAGATAGCTTGTATTCAGTGCCTTCGAAGACTGTGTCTTTGCTTCCAACAATTGTTCCTTTCCAGCAGAATATGTTATCCTCCTCAGGGAATGCAGATATCCCAGATTCTCCACTCATCTACATATCCAAAATCAACAATCACCAAAAAGTCGCGATTCAATTCAATGTACGCAAGTTTTTAACTTTAGTTTGTGAATCCAAAATCAGATACTTGAAAAACAAAAAAGAAGATGATCTTTATATAAATGAGAAAGAAAAAGCTGAGGATCCACTGTCCTCACCATTAATGCCATCAACTCTGATTGCAGCCTGTTCCACACAAAAAAATAAAACAGAAAAAAACAAAGTTAGACTAATATTAACATACATGAACGGGAGATCAATCTTTTTTTTTGTTTTTGGTAATTAATATCAATCTTGAAAGCCAATCAATTAGCTAATAAGGAGCCAACTTATGACACAGCTCATCATAAGATCAATCGAAACACCAACATGTAAGACGAGCAAAGAAATTGACAGAAAGGCGGTTAATTGGTTAAGGGTGAAGATAATGAGCCCCCTCAAAATAACAAAATCTGACGCTTCAAAAAAGCAAGAAATCTTGAGAAACAAAAACGAACAAAGCATGCCATCAAAAATAAATTCCGCACACAATACAAGTCTAAAAAGCCGACATAACAAATTAGGCACTTTAAAAAGAAGCACTATGACCCAGATAAGCATAATCAGAAAGGAGGAAAAAGAAGTTTTTGGAATAGGAAAATACCGTTTGAGCACAGATTGAGAGTCAACAGTTTTCGGCGGAGCCACGTTCTGCTTGGACGACGGCCCTCCAGTAGCGGACATTCCGGTGTTTGCTTGATATCCATTAACGGTTGCCATATTGCCTCGTTACCCTTTTTTCAGTTTCAGAAATAGAAAGGTGGTATACTGAAAGAGAAGTTCCCAAGAAAACTGAGGAGAAGAAGAGATAAAAGAGGGTGCAGAGTGCAGAGTTGTCCTTCTTTGTCTCTTCTTCTTGGGTTTTTAGAGAGAAGGAGTGAGAGGGGGAGAGAGAGAGAGATGATAGTTTGGTTAATGACGGGGGTTTAGTCGTTTTTATAAGAAAGGCGAACGTTTTCGAACGTTGCAAGTGACTCATATTGTCTGTTTTGCCATTTAGTCTCCAACGGCTAGTTTTATGCCTTGCGATTTTGAAATCAGGCCCATGGCAATTAAAGAATAAAGATAAGTAGAGTTTAAATGAGATGCATATTATAATTAGACTAGTGAACTAGCTTGTGAAGTTTAACATTATATATTGTACCAAAGCTTCGATAAATACGATCATATACTTGCAATTTATCAAGTTTCAAAGCCTTTCTGCTTTCATTATCTACAACATCAATTACATCTAGCGTGAATCTTAATGATATGCAAAATTTGAGTTATTTTCATTATCTCTCCTTAAATTAATTTAAGGAGATAATGTTATATTATTGATTCAATAAGAAAATTTTCATATTAAAACTTAAAAATTTCATTTACCAAATTCTATTTCAACAAATTGGAACAATTTCAACTTGAAAGCTTATCAATATGCATATGAACACTTGTCTTTTTGACCCTTCTCAATAAACAATCATTAATTCAAAGTTATTTTGTTAAGAGTACAATTTTTAATTTTTATGCATCATTAAAAAAAAAGGCTCAACTGCTTGATACTTTGAAAACAATTAGATCTTGCAAAAAAAAAAAAAAATTCTTATTGCAAACTCATAATTTTAATTAACCGACGCTATAGAATCTTTTTCCCTTTCAAAATTTTATTGAATATAAATCTAAAGCTATAAGAGAAAATATAATTCAATTATGTCAAAAAATTTTCTTTTTAACAATTTATCAAATATATTTCTTATAATAATACTTGTATATTTCATTGCAACACTATTAATGATAACTTAAATGAACTTGGTCATTATGTTCAAAACATTTTTTTGGGAGCCTTACAAAATTTTACAATATTTAATTTTGTTTTTATGTTTTACTAATTTTCATAAAAAAATATAAGAAATATTTTCATAATATATTTTTCAAATTATATTTATGGCGAATTAGATTATTCTTAAAATATGTATACATTTTAAGGTTAAAACTCTAAGTATTAAAGTCAGTGCAATCAAGTTATGTTATTTAATATAATACGTAGAGCATACATTTTTTATTAGTCATGATATCTAATATTACAACATGGAAATTAATATTTTAGTGTACTACAAGATATTTGAAATACTTACCCTTCTCCTTTATGGACTTTTTGAACATAACTAAATTTTGATATATTTAATATTCCAACCATTACCGTTTATGAATAAAAATAAAATGTTTAATCCTCATCTTCTCAAACCTAAAATTCATACAAGAAGTAGAATTTAATTAGTATTAGAAAGTGATCATTTATAATTGTATATACATGAACAACTTTTGAATGAAAAATATATGAATCTAACTTTTAAAGCAAAGTAATCTATCTAAAGAAAGACATTTGCACCTAATCAAATATTTTATATCTCTTGTTGCTCCACGTGAAAAGATAGCCTAAAAAACTAATTTGAACATGCCATAATACCTTACAAATTGTCTAAAATTCTTGACTTTATTCTCATTTGAGCAATATCACCTCTTTTTAAAAAAGAAACAAATCAGTAAAATATTACCAACAACAAAAGGTAAACAACTTTTGTACTTAATTTAGACACTCAAATTGCCATAAGAACCAACGAAATATCAATTAGTTCCATTCAAAATATTAACATTAAGATCATTCTTTAAAAAAAATTCTTAAGTCAACCCTTTGTTATATAATTCCATAAAATAACATCTTAAAAATTAATCCTTTTATTTTTTTTTCTAATTTCATATTATTCAATTTAGTTTTATAAAAAAAACACAAGTTCAAGACTTTCTACAAATCTAACACAGATTATGAATTATAACATAATTTTTAATTTTTAAGCAAGTCCAACATAATACTTACAACGATGGACATAGATCTTGCTTTTTTGTCCTATAATTAGAAGAATTATGACTACTCACCTTATTGTCACCAATTTTTAGGATATCCTTCACCTTAAATTTGTGCTTTTTATTAGAAAATATAAATATTCACTAAAGCTAATTCATTTTTCTCTATTCTTATAAAAATTAGTAGAAGAAATAGAAGTACTTCTACCAAAATTTCTCTTACTCATGATACATTTTATCCCTTTTATGAGTTACTATTAAGTTTTGATGAAGATAAACATTGTCAATGTTTTAGTGTTAAACATTAGGAGGGCCAAAACATCCTTGTTCGCTTAGTTTATTTAAAGCACCTATTTATAACCTTACGTAAATAGTCTTTTGCCATTCTTACTATATATTTTCAAGATAGTTTCTTCCTATACCATACTCCCATTAGAAAATGAAACTTGTCCTATTATAAAAACATAATAAGTAATATCAATAAGACTTTTATCCTTTACAACTAACTCCA
This sequence comes from Erythroxylum orinocense, assembly GCA_025531955.1. Classification (NCBI taxonomy): domain Eukaryota; kingdom Viridiplantae; phylum Streptophyta; class Magnoliopsida; order Malpighiales; family Erythroxylaceae; genus Erythroxylum; species Erythroxylum orinocense. Next base: position 16,518,973 of record JANZLX010000211.1, on the reverse strand, counting down.
ACAACCACTTAGAACTAAGTAGCTTACTTTCCAACTACTACCTCCCTTTTCTTCTAAAAATGCTATATAGTTTAATAAACAATGACATTTGATCATCTCCATAGTAGTATTAAATCATGTAATAATCAATTAATCATAACCCTGAACCCTCGAAGAGAAGAAGAAAAACATATAATTTTTATGCTCATGCATCACTACACAAGAAGAAAAAGCATGCTTTATTTTCATGTGATGGTTGGTGATCTCCTATATTTCAAATTTACACAAGTTTTACCTTCTTCATCCAAATTAAGAGAGCACCATTTCTTCAAAGGTTTATTAATATTAGGAAAAAAGAGCAATTTAGACCCTAGAGTTTACACGAATTGGACCCTAACATTTTGAAGCATTTAAGTTGAATCCTAATGTTTGCAAAAACTTCAAATCAAACCTTGATTGGCAGAAAACTGACAATGTTTGGCCTCCGTCAATTAAATGTCATGTTGAAAAATTTTCCAATGTGTAATTTTAAAAAAAATTTATAAAAAAGGGACCCATATTAATGATGTGGATTTTTTATTTTAAACATAAATAAGTCCCACTTTTATTTAAACGTAATGCATAGAAGTGGACTTTTAAATGGAAGTGGGTCCCACATCTGTTTAAAAATAAGTCATGGAAGCCTGAGTTTAAATGGAAGTGGGACCCACTTCCATTTTCCCCAATATGCACCAACTTGACTTAACAAGCACCGTTTTGAAGCAGTGAACAACAATTTGCACCATTCTACCTTCTTCCTCAATTCCTAACTCTCTTCTTCCTCTTCAGACAATTTCAGCTCAGTCTGCTTCAATCCACCTAATTATTCTTCAGACGATTTCATACGTGCTTAAATCTTTAATTATTTCTTCTTCTCCCACACATTGTTTATAATGTTAGAAGCAACTAGCACGATCTTCAGATTTCTAGGAAATAAGAAGTTGGCAATTCATCATAGTAGGTCCATTGTTGTCTTGTTTTTATGTTTTTATATATATAGTCCCCAAATCTGCTTGTTTGTACTTCTTTGTTTATGATTATATATTGTGGTCCCACATACGTAGATTTATTTATGAATACTAGATGCTAGTAGTCAATGTGTTGGTAACAATGTTGTCCAAATTTAAAAAGATGATACTTGGCATTGAAGTTATAAGATGCTCTTTTTGGGGACATATGATCTTGTTTAAACTATTGTTCATTTTTGTCGGCTCTGTTTATCAAGTCCAAAACATTGTTTAAACTATTTTCGTCTCTCTTGAGCATTTATGCTTCATTTTTTTCTCTAGTCTCGGCCAATACATGTAAATATACACTTCAATGTTATGTATATATTTTTTTCAATGAAAATAATTTCTCTTCAAGGAAGAAAATGTACTTCTCTATACTTAAAGTTTTAAGAATTGGATGTAGACAAATAGTCCTATTAGCGTTCCAAATTCTTCACTATGAAATGGTTAGAATGCCAAATGGAATAGTATCATGTTACGTGTATTTTCAAATTTTCAAATAGAATAAAAATGAAAAACATAAAATTCACTCTACCAATATCATGTAACAAATAGCCAATCATAGAGCTGATCATACTTTTACTACAAAATTAGGATAGCTAAGTACTACTTTCTCCCACTAATAAGTACATAGCTTCCAACTAGCCATTATAAGAACTAAATAACCCAAAACTGTCAAATTTGAATGAAAACAAGTAACAAGACATTAAAAATGGATTGGATAAATCAAAATGCTAAGCTGACCACTTGAAGCACCAAAACAACATCTGTCTCATTGCTTTTGATTATATAAAGTTTCAATTTTATGTTTTGAGTTTATTCGAGTTACATCTTCTTCTAATTTCTATCTGAATGAATAATAAATAAGATAATTCAACTTGTTGAAAATTAGAACACCTTCAATTCCTCAAAATTCTCTAAATCATTGTTGGTGCAACAAGTTTAGTTACTATTTTATTGGTGGAATAGCTTCTACCCAATACGTCCATCAACTGTAGAAATTTAACTTCTAAAATCTTAAAGAATACTTTTATCTTGAAACAAATCATAGTTATGAAATGGTATCAATGTTTTAATTTATGATGCATGATTATTAGTTTAAGTTTATATGGATTATTTTATCAATTTGAAAATATTTAAGCACTTATTTTATCCATTAATTGCAAGTTGTCACTCCTAGCTATCATACTTACGCGTGTAGTATCCATTATAAATTTGATAATATCATTTAAATGTATGCTTTTTGGTGATACACATGCCTTTATATATTTGTTTGCAATCTCTAATGCATGAAATATTATAATTTTCATTTGTAATCTAATTTATGTTTTGGTCATTATGGACACTTTTAGGAGGCAACTGAAAACGACACTACATGCACAATTTGTTGAAAAATTTTACTTCCCGTTTTTTATGAACAGGTGTATGATGGCCTAATTTAGAAGTACAAGGTTGTTTTATTGTGGAAAGTTAGTAGTAGAGCCAGGGTTGAAATATGTTGATAGGGAATCAAGTATTTTTGATAAAATAAAACTTGATTATGTTAGCTATAGGCTAATACGTGAGATGGGAAAGGAGTTAGGATACCTTCAAGTGTATAAAACCTATTACAGGGTACGTAGCTTTGAATTTAGTGAGTCAGTGAGATTGATTGAATCAAATGAAAATTTTCTATTTCTCGTTAATCTGATGAAAGTCCACCAAATGATTGATGTTTATATTGTAACACCCTATATAATGGAATCAGCATATCGAGTGTTACCATATTCTTAAATACCTAACATTTTGAACTACAACATTATCTATTTAACACCTCATTATTCTAGCAACTTCTATTCACTTTATAAAAATTTAGACAGAGTTTCCTTATATTACTTAAAACCTCCTAAAAGAAAATTCAATACATTTCTGATGCATGTTAGTCAACTGTTCATCTCTATGTCAACCTCGATGACAAAATAATTTACCTATCTTCCAATACATTTCAATACATCTAAACCAGATTTCATACAAAACTTTCATTTATTCATATATAATTCACAATAAAATCTTGTAAGATCCTTCACTTTTTCTTGTGTACATGTCATAACCAAAAACAAAATAAAAATTTGTCGTAGATCCACCTCCAAATCTTTCGAGATCCTTTATATGACTCTTGTCTTGTAGTAGATCTACCATAGCTTTCTTCTAATTCTCTTCAAATCCTACACGCAGAAAAAAAAAAATCCACACGCTAAGCTATAGGCTTAGTGGTGTTCAAGTAATTCCATTTCTCATTCAATTCAATTCATTTAACCATAACATGCATAATATATAATGTTTTTCACGTATTAAAGATCTTCATTTATTTTTAAGCATAAATAGGCATTTAAAATGAAGTTACGAAATACAAGAATGTATCTATTTTAATAATTCATATCTAATTACACAATGATGAATAAATTGTACAATTTAATTTAAAATTAATTACTATTTTCATTTAAGGTTACTTAATTAGATATATGTAATCCAATAGAATTGTATTGTCGAGCCGGATAAATGAGATTTTAAAATACTAGATCGGGTTTTTGGAACCATACAGTCTTTTTTATAATATTTACATATCAAGACTGAGCTCTCGAAGCCATGCAGTTCATAACACAAATCAAATATCTTACACTGGAACTGAGCTCTCGGAGCTATACAATCAGGTAACATATATCATAACGCAGTACTACTAACTCCTTAATTAGCATGCCAACCTTATCACATTCCTTCAATTCCTATGTATTTTACTAGGGGCAAATCTAATGAAATTCCATTGAATTTTCGTAATAAAAGCTCATAATAACCAATTCAAACTATTCCATATTCGACCAAAGTAAATGTCTTTTTTTTCTTTTATTGGTTTTAATTTAATTCATACAACATTCAAGACATATTCATCTCACCAATTAGTTAAAAAATAACATGCATATCAAGTTTCTGAATTCAAACATATTGTATGCCAATTGGAAAAAAAATACAAATTATAAGTCCAACATCTCATAATCACATATATTACTTCATTTAATATCCAATTAAATATTTTTAACAACAATTTCATAAACCCTCAATTTTACTCAAGAACCCCCTAAATTTCCTAATACATAATTTTTAGGAAAAAGTAGAATTACAAAATCACATACCAAAATTGATGTCCAAATCTTCAAATTAAACTTTCATAAACTTCAATTTCATCATCAATTCCTTATTCTTTATCTTTCTCTTTCTCTCTCTGCTTTAATTCATCTTCTTTATCTTCGTACTATTGCATAACAATTCAATTTCATGCATTTTATTCATCAATGCATGCAACTACACCAAAATCATGGACTAAAAATAATCAAAAGTTCATTAGCTTACCTTATAAATTTTCAGGTACTATTCATTAAGAACACCCATATACCTTTTCTTTATATTTTCCCAAATTTTTTGTTGATATGGTGAGTTTAGGGACCTTAGGTTGATGATTTAGTGTTTAATAGGTGATTTGGGGGTTAAACGGAAAGAAGTGGGCTTGAAAATGAAAAAATGAAAGAAAAATGGAGGTGAAAGGAGGGAGGTGATTCTCTGCAATGTTTTGGAGAAGAAGAGAATGGGTAATTGAAAAAAATATCATGTGGTCCCTTATTAAAAATTTTCCAATTCTTTTTTTAGATCCAAATTAATTTTATCTTTTAATCCATTCTTTCTTTTTCTCAATAAAAATACCCATAAGAAAAATATCAACTTCACATAAAGACCTTAATTAATACCATTTTTCATTATTATTTTTGGATTTGACTTTTACCCTTTCTCGAGTCAAACTTTGACCACTGTTTAACTTTTGGTCAAACACTCAAAATGAACTCATTTGGAGCTCTAATTTGATCCTCAGGTTGTCCTTGAACAATATTATCTGTCAAATAAAATAAAATACAATTTGGGTCCGGAGTGTCACTATTTACCTCGGGATATACTATTCGCTACCTAAAAAGTATTATTCATGAAATCTAGATTTTTAGGGTGTTACATATGTAACTCATATATTAGACACCACATCATCTGCGCTTGAGATATTACCTAGATCTAGAAGAGAGGATGGAGATAGCGAAGGTGAGAAGGCAAGTTGTGGAGCTAATGAAGAAGTTAGTGAAAGAGTTGACGAAGAAGTTGATGAAGAGCTAGATGATTATGATCATGATCATGACCATGAGCACTAACCAGTTGAAATTGAGTCAACTCATTTTGGTAATTTTATTGACAGTGATGAATATCCAAGGGAAGAATAGCCCAGTGAAACACCACAAAGACCTAATAATAGTATTAGGTATAATTCATCCGAAATGGGAGCATATTGGAGATTATGGATGGAGTTTGGATCATCAAAAGAATTTAAAGATTTTTTTATGGATTATACATTGCAGACATGATACCAAGTGAAGTTTAAAAAAAGTGATAGTCATTGGATCAAATTTATATGTATTGAGGGATGCCCACGGGAGTAGTATGTTAGTTGTAAGAAGAATAAATGATGCTTCAAAGTGAAGACATACAATCCTAAGCATAGTTATTTTACGGCCAATAAACCTAAATTGGTTTTAGCTAAGTTCCTGATGATACATTTTAGGAAAAGAATACTTGAAAAACCTAGTATCTCGATGGCGAAGATGGTTAAAGAATGTAAAGAAAAGCTCAATATATTTTTCAACTCAAGTATATGTAGAGGAGTAAAGAGGAGAATGGGAAAAGAGAGGGGGAGTGATTATGTGAATTAATACGCCAAGCTACAAGGATACATACATGAGTTGAGGATAAGTAATACAGGATTAAAAATTGAGTTAAAGCTAGCCACGAATGAAGAAACTTATTTGTTACAGGTATGCAAATTAAGTATCAACAACAATATTTATGACGTTTATTCATACATCTTTATCTCTTTTGAGTAGTTCAAAAGATTGTACATTTGCTTTGATGCCATGGAAAGGGGATGAAGACATTTGAGGTCAATTTTTGGTATTGATTGTTGCTTTTTAAAGACAGAATTCCAAGGCTAGCTATTGAGTGCAGTTGGGAGAGATGGTGATGGAGGGATGTATCCATTGGCTTGGGTTATTGTCGAGGTGGAAAACACTGATTCTTGTACATGGTTTATGAGTTTGTTGGATTCAAATTTGGAATTGGATGGTGGTGAAAGACTTAAAATTATATCAGATATGTAAAAGGTATTTTATTCTTCATTAATTAATATTTTATTGTTGTATAACTTTTATATTAATTGAATATTTTTTTGTTTTTATAGGGATTGATTAGGGCATTGGAAGAGACATTAATAGATGTCACTAATCAGAATTGTTTTAGGCACATATACCACAATTGACATATGAATTGGATGCGAAAGGATTTGCTAAAGTTGTTTTGGACTTATACGTGGTCAACTTATGTTGAAGATTTTAACGAGTAGTTGAAAGGACTAGATAAAATCAAACCTGGATGTGCATCATTATTGCTTGAATATCCTAAAGAGAAATGGGTAAGATGTTGCTAATCCTGTAAATCAAAATGCTCAATTGTCAACAACAATATGAGCGAAACTTTTAATGGATAGATCTTATCGACAAGAGATTGTGCAGTTATCAACATGCTTGAAACCATGAGAGTCATGGTGATAAAGAGGAATGTAGATAGGAGAGAATTTATGCATGGTTAGAAGTTAAATGTTTCACCTAAGATTATAAATAAATTGGGGGAGAATAAGAAAGACGCAATGTAGTGGAGAATATTTTGGAATGGTAATGGAGCACATGTTGGACCCTGTTTTCGGAGCCAAACATCGGACACGGAAGCATGAAACTTGAACGGGGAGGAAAGACTTGGAAGTTGAAAATTTAGAAGAAAAGTCCCTTGGAAGCAAAAGTGGGAGTCGCTGCGGTGACTGTGAGCTCGCCGCGGCGAGCACACGTGACGATTATGTCGCGGCGAACGATTTAACTTTCGTCACGACGTACCTGCGATCGACTTATGTCGCAATGAACGTTCAATCATTCGTCGCGGCGAACATGCGATTTTTAACCTCGTCGCGGCGATCAAGTGGTCTTGTCGCGACGAACAAAACCGATCTCATAAATGCAAACTTAAACTCTTTCAACTACTCAACCTCAATATTAACTCTACTAAATGCAACCATAATTTCCCAACAACCATCCTCATTTCAAACCCAAAACAAAAATGAACTTATACATAAACACATGTAATTTCCAAAATCCAAATACATATTTCATTATTAACCAAAGTGAGAGTTTTACAAAGCTTTAATGTTATTTCAAGCCATAATACATCATTTGAGTTAAAGAACCAAAAAAACAAAATACACTTGAACCAATAAAACTTGAAATGCGGCTAAAGCCTTGAATTTTCAAAATTCTAACAAAAGTACAAAAGTATGTCAATTCGGAGTGATGTCGTACTCTTGACCTACTCGATCTCTTGCTCATCACCTGGATAGGGGGAGGAGAATGGGGGTGAGCTATAAAGCTCGT
>JANZLX010000211.1:16446049-16464985 GCA_025531955.1 Erythroxylum orinocense | reverse complement strand
AGAACAAAGGTAAGATCTAGCAGTCTTTAATTTGTTCTAGCTATTCCCGGGTCAAAAGGGTTTGTCCCGGTTAGGTTTTCCGACCTCTGCGTGGATACCGTTAGAGACGGTCTACTTTGGTCGTTATGGTTTGACTTTTTATATAGACACATGGATCCTGGCTTTTGGGAACGTCCCGGCAACAAAATTTTTTGTTTTCCGCACCGCGAGTATGTGATACTTGCACCGGGATTTTCCTACAGTAAGGGCATATAACATTATAAATCTTTGGCATATATACCCAAAAGGATTTAAATACATCTTTGAACTCATATACAACCATAAATATATCAATATACAGTAGCTTCTCCAAGTATAAAATAATACAAAAGGATTCAGAGAATCCAGTGTTATAAGATAGCCAGATTATGAGTTAGGAAAACAGATTAATTAAGGCAACAAACACACAAGCTTGGGTGATTTAACCTAGGCTATGTTATCCTTAATGATTAAAAGCCATTAGTTGCCATAAATGAATCAGAAACACAACGATTACATAGTGTATTCAATTCTAGCAATGGTTTCATACGTAAAAACAATCAAATAGAGCATTCAATCATTCTTACACAATACCCAATTCAATAAACACAAGACAACATAACCCATTACTAAGAGAGAAAGATCAATAAACACGATGGAGAGAATGCTTAACTAGGTTCTTCGGTATTGATATAACCTCCGAACCAAGATCGGGAAGCTCAACCCTCTATGGATCTCCAGGGGAATGAGTTTTGTCTCTTCTTTTCTTCAAAACTAAGACCTCACAACTTCAAAAATGATTCCTCAAACTTTTCATAACATTTTGCTGTCAAAATGATGTTTTCATACTAAAATATATGGTTTCGGGACAACTAGTCAAATGTCACAGATGTGTATGATTGCTCATGGCCGTGCATATCCTCCTTGGGGGCTCATGGTTGTGAGCCTTTGTTGCATGGGCATGACTTAATGAGTCACACCCATGCATGTTGAGTCATGGGTGTGACAAATTTGTTATGGCCATGAGATGTGTCTCAAGGCCATGACAATTTTATGCATGGACGTGAGCTCTCCTTCATGGCTTAAAGTTTTCATTTTTTTTCAATTTTATTGTTTTCTTTTGCTCTAATCCTTTTCTTCTTCTTCCATGAAGACAAGTGAGTGGGAAATAAGTCACGCCCATGAATGTTGAGTCATAGGTGTGACAATGTTAGTCAAGCCCATGAAAAATTGTCATGGCCATGAGATGTGTCTCAAGGCCATGACAATTTTACGCATGGCCGTGAGCTCTCCTTCATGACTTAAACTCTTCATTTTTTGCAATTTTCTTATTTTCTCTTGCTCTAATCCTTTTTCTTCTTGTTCCATGAAGACAAGTGAGTGGGAATATCAAGAAAATGACTCAAATATTGTGTTTTTAACCCATTTTAGCTCTTTCATTTTGGAATTGTACCTAAAACCAAATACGAACTAAAGTTAATGTCTTAAGTATTTCATATCATTAAATACTAAGTGTAATGGAATAAATGTATAATCAATTAAGCATATATCAGTAGGCAAGATAATAGAATAATAGTAATTACTAGTACTTATCGTCCTCATAAAATCGACCTATACTTGTCGGTACTAGCTATATAAAGAGTTGTTAGTGATAGAGGAGGAAACAAGATGAGAGACTCAGTGAGAGGGGTATGATTTGGTTTTATGTAGAAAGAATCATTTTAATAAAACTACATGCTAAGAGTGTAAGATTCTATTTGATGTAATGTCAAAGTAGATAAAGAAATGATGGGAAATAGAGAACCCAAATAATATACACAAGCTCATGATTTTGGTTAGAGTTTATGAATATTATAGTGTTGAAAAGCAAGCACAGACTTAGAGAGATGTGTATTTGGGTTTTACCAAACAATTTGTTATATGGAGTGCCATGATTTACGATAGGTGTAGGCATATAGTTGCTAAGATATACAATACTTTGAAGGCATATAATATTCACAAGTATTTAATTTTTTTCAATTCAGTACCTAAGCTTTTAAAATTTTTACTTGAGTGATCAACCTTAACAATTTAGTTCAAAAGATTATTTTTGATTGCATAGCATATCTACTAAATGTCACATGGATATCCATCTATTAGTCATGTCAGCAAAAATTAATGCTTTGAATTGAATTGTTAAGGTTTTAAAAGGTTGGTCCCTCAATTGAAAATTTTAAAAACTTGAGCATTAAATTAAAAAATTCCAAAAGATTGAGCACTTTAGGATTCTTTATCTTTTCACTGAAAGGTATGAGACCAAAAGTTAAAAAGAATGACTACATTATAGAGAAGTGTGAGTTTTTTCGACTATAAAACAATGCTTGATTTTAACAAATCCAATATATTTATAGGGTGAAATGTAGAGAAGTATTGAATTCCAAGGTGAGCTAGAAGATGAGAGAGAGTTGTATATGTTACACCTCTATCCATACATAAGGTCTGAATTTAGGTATGGAAAAAATTTCTAATGAGTTCAATGAAATTTTCATAGATGCTAAGCACATCAGGTTTAATCTTAAAAGGTGTATATCTACTGTAATAATCAAAGAAATGCATGTAGTAGTGAAGATTTACAAAAGCGTTAATAGAAGCAAGGTCTAAGCATATCAATAAAAAACTTGGAATAGTTTATTACAACTGATAGGTTAGTATTTAAGGGATAATTTTTTACCTTTTTCGTAAAGAAAAGAGTCAAAAATTAAATTAACATCAAAAAGACTTTGAAACATTAATATTATTGCTAGTTAATATTTTATTTTGAATAAGATGAGAGCGTTAACCAAGATGTTGATGCCAAATATGAGATGATAAAACGGTTGAAACTAATGGGATAACGTGTGATAATTAAACTTCAATCACTTATACATATTGTTTTAACTTTGGCCTTTCACTAAAGGTGCTCTCTTAGTCAAATCCTTCACAAAAAATGTTTGAGGAAAAATTCAATTGAAGTGACATTTTGCTTGCAAAATTTTGAAAAAGTTATATTAAGTTTTTCTTTATCAATGGAGCACATAAACTATTTTCTAGTGTAAAGAGAGATACAGGTGAATTAATTGTTGAAGAATCGATATAAGATATCAATATTGTTACCATCATCGACTACAACATTTAATTTCTAAACATAGTTTGAATGCACATTTAGGTTTTAGATATATGTAATGATATAATGTATTACACCATAATCAAGTACCATTTATTAATTTTGTCATTCTTACTATTACTAGTTTCAGAAAAATCTCCTGCAATAATATTGACATAAGGTATGGGATAGTACAAAGATAACTAATGTCGTGATTGACATGTTCTAGCACTATGCCTAAGCTTATCACACTGTTTACATATAGAACAAGAGTGACCTTGATTTTCTTAATGAGAGGTAAACCAAAAAGGTTAGCGACAATGAAAATTAAAGTTATAGGTGGATTGTTATTAATTGAATTTTGGATGGCTGGTTTGAAATTGTTATTCATTCAAGGTAATACTAGAATTGTAAATGGTATTATTATCAATGTTATGACTATCATACTGGTCCTAGTATCGAATTGGGTTATGGTACGGAACAGTACCAATATAAGTTATACCGTACCGTTTCGGACAACTTTTTAAATTTGTGAAATAGTTCCTGAATTTTTTTAAAAATTACAAAATAGTTCATAAGTATATTGTATTTTATACTTTATAATTTTACATCAATCATATCTCCAAAATCATAATAATAAAAATTTTAAAATAACATCACATTTTTTATTTTTATTAACAAAAAATTTCAGATATTTCATATATAAATAATAATCACAATTAATATGAAAAAAGAAATCATCATACAAATATAAAATTAAGAACAATACAAAATATTTAAAATATTATAATTTCATCATATAACAAATAATTATTAAATACGATTAAGTTTTTGTGAATTAAATGCAATCAATTTTTATAACCTTAGAGATGAAAATTTTAAAATTCTAAATTAATAAGCTTTATTTAAATAAATTTGTAAATTTATTTTAAAAACTTAATTATTGTTATTATTTTTAATTAATTTATAATAATGATTATATTACTAATTATTGTTAACTGTATCAAAATTCAAAAACTTTAATAATTGTCAGATAATTCTGAAACCCTAATTTGGCTTCAATCTCTCTCATGCCACCTAGCAACAACAACATCACTACCACAAAAATATCAACAATGGCTTTCAAAGGGTAAAGACTCTTTTTTTCCTTGTTCTCTCTTTTTATTTCGTTATCTCTCTCTTTTAATCTACTTTGAAAATTTGGTTTAATCTAAGAAAAAGGCCAAAAATTGCCAAGAGTTCCTAGCAAACCCTTTTGATTGTTTTGATTCAAGAGACTTGTTGGCTTCCTTTTGGAAGCCATAGCCATACACCACTGCCATTCCTTGTAAGCACCTTCATTCACTTTACTCCATTTCTGCTTTAAATGTTTCTCCCAAAGATGATCACTCATACACATACCCCTCAAACTACCACATACTTTTTCCAATGTACACAACTCAGTTGGCGAGAGCTTATCAAGAATTGCTTCCATGGCCAAGTTAGGCAAATCTAGAAGAGAAGTCTTCACATTTTCCACTTCTTCTTGCTCTCTCTGGATTCATCTTCATCTTTTTGGGCTTTTTATTTGTAGACAAGTCCTTGAATATTTTAAACTTTACAATAGGTCGGTATTTTACATACAGGCCTGAATTTTCCAGTACCAGACAAAATTGTCGGTACTAACTGGTACTGAAAATCAGTATCAAACTACTAAGTTTCGTACCTTTTTTAACTGGCAAGGTACGAATCTCAAAAATTGAATTATTATAACCAATAGGATTTCTTCCTTCTTGAGCTTTGTAAATTGATCTCTTTAAAGTGATTAAGTAGTAACCTACACTTCTTCTTATTTTCACTCAACATGATTTTTTTATTAATTCTTCATCAAATAATTTATCATTGAGGTCCTCAATGTAGTTGATATGTCACGAATGCTATTTATTACTACAAGTTCTTTTAATTCATTACCCAAAGCATTGAGAGTGTAAGATATAATTTGGGAATCATGCAACATATATCTAATAAGAGCTAAATCATGATCAAGACTTTTTACTTATACATATATTTGAAAATTTAAAATAATAATTACTAATAATTGGGATTAATTGCACAACTTTAACATTTACAAGAATTGACTTTTAGACAAGGTAGGCAAGACTACTGGATGCATATACCCTAATTTAAGGATCACTTCACTCCACAAGTCCCCATTTTACTTATATATATGGTGACTAAGTTTCCTTCCTTTGAATTGTTCATCAAAGATGATAATATGGAGAGCATTCCAATGTTAAATCAATATATATATCTTATTTCTAACTTGTTCTAGGCTTTAATAGACACCTTAAAACTAATAATGGTGGGGACTAACTATTATATAGCTTATATATTAAATAACCAGTAGCAATACTTGATCCTAATGAATCCACAAACAATATTTTTGGTTTGATTATAGGCAAATATGGCAGAGACTTGTCCACAAACCCAAAGAGTTCATATATGAGAAGAAAACTTATTATATGTAACTTCCAAGAGGCACAATTTTAAGCATACTTGGCAATTTTGAAAGGAATATGAGAAGTTTCATTAAGGGTTATCAAATTCCCATTAGTAGAAAAAGGTTTTTGATACATTGGTGTTGGTGAGTGAAGTTTCATAATTGTTAATGAGGACTCCATTGTGTATGGCAAAAAAATAAGAGACTAAGAATGATATTTGTTTAATTGTTGATACATTTAATCCATGACATTTAGTAATTAATGCTTTAGAATGTTTAAGACACTCATTTTAGTTCATATTTGATTTTAGGTACAATTCAGAAGCATAATAGCTAAAATGAGTTGAAACCATACTCGTTAAGCCATATTCTCGAGATTCATACTTTAATGCCTTCATGGAGCAAGAAGGAAAAGGATTAGAATGAAGATGAGACAAGAGAGCACCAAAAAGGATGAAGAATATCTTTGTCATGGCATGAGATGTGAGTGTTGTCATGACCATGACAAGTGTGTCAAGGGCGTGACATGGTGTGTTATAGGCGTGACACACCTTGTCACACCCACAACTCTTGTCACCTATCCATTTTTAACCTAGCTTTTTACTATATAAGGCAATATGTTGTGACGATAGAGGGGTATCACTGACAGAATAGGCTTTTCTTCATTCTTCTTCAGTTTTCAACAAGACAGGCGATTTCATGGTTGATTCTTGAAGATTGATGGAGAAAATGGAGGGCGCCCACACCAGTTCGAAGGTAAAATCAACACCCAGATCATGGCTAAGCTTATCTCATCTTTGTTTAATATTGAATCTCTCGTTTGTTGTTTGATGTTGATTGAATCAAGTTTTGTAAAGATAATCTTAATGCATTCATTGGATTGTTTTATCACGAACCCATTGCTAGAATTTTGAATATAATTTGTAATCGTTATATTTGATATTCATTAGTAGCCACTAATGATCTTGAATCGTTAGGAACAACGTAACTTATATTAGATAACCCAAACTTGTGAGGTTACTGCCTATATTGATCCATTTTCTACTTCATAATGCAGCTGCCCAATTGAATCTAAAGAGCATCTCCTAGGTTATTTGGTAGTTAGGTTTAATTAACGAGTGTCTCTTAATTAAACACAACCTAAGGGGAAATCAGGATTAACATAATTTATTATTAGTCCACGATCAATAGTTCAATGAGAGGTGTGAAAGCATTAAAACAATAGGATATGTTTAATCGTGTCTAGGCAGAGATTGATCCAAGAACCAGGCTTTACCCATATTCAACAACCAGGCTTTACCCATATTCAACACTTTCAACGTTTTCAATTGTTTTTTATAATTTTCTATCATTGGTTTATGTTTACTTTGTTTTCTAAATCGCATCAAATCAAAACCCCCTTTTTATTTCTTTTACATTAATTATTTGCGTTGTGAAAAATTAACTGAACATTCCCTGCAGATACGATCCTAACTCACCACATCTACAAATTTTTAGTGTGCAGAGTTAGGTAAATTTTACAATGCACTCGACACATGCTATCAAATTTTGGCATCGTTGCCTGGGAATATGGTGATTTAATTTTCTTTTATGATTTTAGTAGGTGTTTTGTGTATATATCTGCTTATAATCTTTTCTTTTAGTTATGTTCTTATCTTTAAATGTTTGTTAGTGATCTCCTCATGGAGAACCTGTACAATTTGATTCGGAGATCGAGAGGACATTGTTGAGATTAATAAGAGAAGTAAGAAAAACTTCGGAACTAGAACCTGAACTTGAATTCAAAGAAACAGTAGTGAATCTAGGAACATTAAGGGAGTTAGCTGCACCAGACTTAACCCAAATACCTTTATGCATTACATTTCCTAATTTTGTTGAGCATGTTACTTTTGAGCTTAAGTCTAGGTTAATACATTTGTTGCCTAATTTTCACGGTCTTGCAGGTGAGGATACTCATAAGCATCTCAAGGAACTAGATGTGGTGTGTTTGAGCATGAAGCCTCTAAGGGTGACATATGAGCAAATCATGTTGAGCTTTTCTGTCCTCACTAAAAGATGCAACGAAGGATTGGTTGTTTGATCTACCTGCTAAGAGTGTGAACACTTGGCTAGACATGAAAAGGTAGTTTTTTAAAAAAAATTCAGCGTCGAAAACAACTACACCGAAGGTAATATGTGGCATAAAGCAACATAATGGAGTCCCTTTATAAGTATTAGAAACGCTTTAAGAAGCTATGCGCTTGTTGTCCACACCACAACATTCCAGAACAACTTCTCATCGAGTTTTTTTACAAAGGATTGTTACCAATGGAGAGGAGTCTAGTTAATGCAGCGAGTGATGGGGTATTGTATAAGAAGACTCCCATCGAAGAAAAGATTTTACTTGAGTGGATGGCTACTAATACTAAATAATTTGGCACTCATAAAGATGTTTGTTGTGTGAACGAGGTGAGTGTTTCATCTATCAAACATCGTTTAGATGAGCTAAAATCTTCTGCTAGACAACTTGTAGTTGGAAAAACAAAAATAAAGGCATTTGGATTATATTCAAACACGAGCCATCCGAATGATGATTGTCTGACACTACAAGAGGGAAGTTGGAATACGTGAATGCTGCGAGAAGGAACTTTCCTAACTAGTAAAACTCATACCCCCAAACGTATAACCCAGGCTAGATAGATCATCCCAATTTGAGTTACGAAGGGAACAGGAGTAGGATTACTTTCAAAATCGGCCAAAAAGATCACAACAATTTCAACAAAGGCAACAAGCTTCTTCTTCCGATTCAGGTTCATCTTTAGAAGACTTTATTAAGACTTTTACTGCTAACAATCTTCAATTTCAATAGGGTATACAACAACAACTTCAACAGAGTATGAAGCAATTTCAATAGGGTATATACAGTAGCAGCTTCAAGATAGTGTACAACAGTTTCAACAAAAGGCAAAATCGAGCATAAAAAATTTGAAAAACCAAATGGTTCATATTGTAGTGAGGATCAACCATCTAAAATCATAAAGTGGAGGAAAATTGCCATCTTAACCTGAGATGAACCCGAAGAACGTTAGTGTTATAACTTTGAGGAGCTAAAAGGAGATTGAGAGTCCCAAGAGAACTCCACCAAGGATTGCTAATGAAGAGAAGATAGGAGTTGGGAAAAGAAGACAAGTTCAAATCCCTAATATCATTAAAACTAACCCTCCACCTTTTCCTAGCAAATTGGCAAGATTGAATAAGGAGGAGAAAGACAAGGAGATATCAGAGACTTTCCAGAAAGTGGAAGTGAACATTCTTTTGCTAGATGCAATTAAGCGAGTACCGAGGTATGCAAAATTCCTCAAGGAATTGTGTATGCATAGAAAGTTGAGAGGTGATGAAAAGGTGACAATGGGTGAGAATATATCTATGGTTTTTAAGAAGAAGATACCTCCAAAATGCTAGGATCCAGGAATGTTCACCATTCCCTGCAAAATTGGTAACACTGTGATTAATAGAACTATGCTGGATTTGGGAGCTTCAATTGATATTATGCCTCGTTCAATTTATGCTTCCTTGAATTTGGATCCTTTAAAAGAAGCAAGTGTTATCGTACAATTAGCTAGTCACACTAACGTTTACCCTGATGGTGTGGTTAAGGAAGTTTTGATGCAGGTGAATAAGTTAGTATTTCCTGCAGATTTTTATGTTGTTGATATGAATGATGAAACTTCGTACAATCTCATACATATCTTGCTGGGGAGACTATTTTTTAATACAGCTTAGGCTAAGATAGACGTTTGTGAGGTCACCCTCATGATGGAATCTGATGGGAAAGTGATTCGTTTTAACATTTTTAATGCCATGAAACATCCTTATGATGACCATTATGTTTTCTCTAATGACATGATTGATCCTTTAGTACAAGAAATGTTTAAATTGAGTTGCAAGGATCATTATTGTCTTGACTTAAGTGTATGGAAGCAAAAGGCAATAATAATATTGACGTGGGAGAAGAGTTGGTTGAAATGGCAGCTGTTTTGGAATCATTAGAGGGATCTCCAAAAAGGTATGATTTCGCTTTCATGTAGTAAACTGAATCTCCCCAGAAGATGTTAGAGAAGTGCTTTAAAGGAAATCATGTTTAACACTTATTGTACAAATCATTTTATGATTAAAAAAGGCATTTTTCACTATTTCGATGTTCATATGTTTATGGATTTGATGTTGATCTTAAATTAATTTAATGAAGTCTTTGATACAAAACATAGCATGGAGGAAATCATGTTGAGATCATGATAATGAGATTCCTATCATGTATAATTATGTTAGTATCTAAACTTTTCTTAGTCATAAGATTAATGAAATGGGATATGATTAATTCGGATAGATTAGCACATGTTATACTCCTTGATTGGATCAAGTAGTAGATCTCATAAGCTATAGACATGAGTTGTTTAGAGTTAACTTATGAATGTTTACTAAGGGTAGTAAGTACATTGGATTGACCTACTATGAAACAATCATATGGATATTCTATTCTAGTGTCAATGATAGTATCATCATATTAATAGTGTAAGTATCCTTTAACTTAAGGTGCTCAAAGATATCTCAGATACTGATTCTATGCTTTGACTCCATTCATCGGTGCCTTTCAAGGGTTACCCATAGGGTGGGTGATGATTGGGTACAACTTGAGGTATTCGGAGGTAACTGAGTAGCCAATAAAGGATTCACCACTCCTAATAGAAGGAGATGATTCCTACGGCCTCTTATTGGGTTCATTACTCGAAAGTCTCTGTCCAGAGCAGGTATGTGTCATGAAGAGAGTCTTTAATGATATATAGAGTAATGAGACCTTAGGACAAGATCTAATATCACTTGGACTAGATGTGACGTAGTCAGTTTAGTAGGAGTTGACATTTTGACCATACTCTGGCAACATTATATAAGGAAGGATTCTTAGTCAAACCACGGACTTTGCGTTCAATTAAGGGTCATGACGTGCTACTAGATATTGCTCTTAACTTACTTAAATTAAGTGTTAATTCAAATGGCTAACATAACTGGGAACATAATGGGTTAAACACATAAGAGATTCGAAGGGTGAGTGAAATGGTATTGAATGGTGATTCAAGATATGAGAGAGTGTTTTGGGATTGTATCGTGATGTGATCATGATAGAAAAATGCTGCATGGAATAGATTAGGAACAAATGTTTTTGGCTACCAATTTGATCATTAACTTCCCAAAACTTTCATTAATGCATGTTATTTATGATCATTAATTTCCCATAACTTCTATTAATGCATGTTATTCATGACCATTAATGCACGTTATTTATGACCATAACTTCCCATAACTCTCCATTAGTGATTGGGGTTATGAAAGGCCAAATGGTGCAGAAAATAGAGATGATTTTCGTGCATCTTGTGTAAGTGAAAGAAAGGTTCTTTCTTACACACACACTCTTTTTCTCTTTAATTCTCACAAGAGTTCTTGTCTTTGCTAGCATAAAGAAAGAATTCTAGCTATCTCTTAGTGAGGTTTCATCCTTCTATCTTCGTGTGGAATTTCATTAGAGACGGTCTACGTTGATCATTTTAGTTTATGACAACCTAACGTGGAGAAGATTAAAGAACAAAGGAGATCGTCGGAAAGGTATGTAAACATCTTATCTTATATTTCATATTTTTGTTTTCTATATCTATATGCATGAGTAGATCTAGTTTTTAAGGTTTCATTTTATTTTTCGCTAGATATATTTGATATATATTATGTATGAGATGCATGATCAGAACCCTATAGTGGTATCAAAGACGTCTTATGCATTGTTAGATATAGAATACATGACATGTGAAAATTGTTTTCATGGTTGTGACAACTTAGAATCCTATAATGTTTTGTTCGATATTAATTATAGAAAAATGGTTTTCACGTTTTTCTTTCACTAGTCTATTCATAAGATGTAAATGAATGATTCAGTGTGATTGTAAATATTTTTAATGTGATTAAAATATTTAATTTTGAATTTACAAAAACATGCATGAAATCTGTCTTTCTGTTGGGCATGTGATGTCTATTGGCTAAACTGATGAGGTTACACATGATTTTTTAGGAATTTTATTCTGGAAAAATTATGTGAACATATTTGGGATGTTTTTATGCCTCTGTAATTTTTTATAATTATTAAAAATGTTTTAATAATTTTATCAGACAATTTTCCAAATCTAGATAGTTTTCCAGAAATTGTAGGATCTGTTTTGTTTGATGTTTTTGTATGTTTATATTTCAGTTCCAGAATCTTAAAAATATTTTTATGGGATAAAAATGTGTTAATTTGATGTTTGATGCATGCCTAAATGATTTTTATCAAAATTTGGTTTCCAGAAAAATTTTAGACTTCATATTTGTCGTTTTTGGTATCTTATTGGTGTTTCGGTGATCATAATAATTTTTGGGTGATTCCTAAATTATTTTGATCATCATGAAATAACCTCGAGATGCTTGGAATGATGATTTGATGTTCTGGAAAATTTTTGAAATTATAAAAAATAATTTTAAGTAATTTTAGTAGAGCAATAGATTTTCTAGTAAGACTAGAAAAATTAGCATGTGTGACAAAATTGAAGTTACTTAATTTTGGACATCAAATGATTATTTTAAGGTAAATTAATTATGAATTAATTTCTGGAATTAGGAATTCATGTTAATTATATTAATATTAATTCCATATGAAATAACATACAATAGTAATTTTAGCCAAGTTAGTAAAAGGAAGATAATAAATCTAAGTATTAAATTGGGCTTAGATCCAAGTGTTGGATTGGGCTTTCATGTTAGGATTCATAAGATGTCATAACTAAAATAATGTGTTTACATATATGCATTAGAGAATGCATGGTTAGGAGAAAAATAGTTGGCTTGTATGATGGATGGTTATGGGCTTAGGCTCAATTTGATTGAGTAGTCAATATCATGCCATGCAGTTATAGTAACTATATATATGTATGTATGTATGTGTATATATATATACATGTGTGTGTGTGTGTGTGTGTGTGTGTGTGTGTGTGAGTTATATGTATACGACCATCTAAGTTAGATGAGACCTTAGTCAAACCCCTAATTTAGAATATTAAAACTGACTCCTTCCTTTAATATGGCGAGAACCAGAGTCCTTTTAAAGTTAGGGTTATTGGGTAAACCCAAGCTCGCTTTACACGGATATGTTCAAACCATAGAAATAGGGTTTTCAAATTAATGGGTTGGTTTTAATTAGAAGCGTTGGTTTGTTGGGCAAACTCAAATCAACTTGAACAGAGACAAACTTGGTTAGCATCTATTAGATGTACACATGTCAAGAGTCGAAAGCCCAATGAGTGTGCACATATCAATAGTTGATAGCACTATATTTGATAGTTGCATTGGAGATGCAATTGGTATGATCGATACTTACCGGTTAAACAAAGGTGGCTTATTAGGCAAACCTAAGGTCATTCTTAGGGATATTGGATATCGACCCATTAGGAGAATTTCTCTACGAGTTCCCTCATATTTATATTAAGGGTTCTGAATTCGTGAAAAATAGCGGGAGTCATAATGCGTGTTATTAAATTCCTTATAAACATGCATTTAAGTACATTCTAATTTTTCTCACTTTGATGAAAGGTTGTTATTGCTCAAGTCAACAGCATGAGTACTAGTATGAATCTAAGATCATTAATGGAAGATAACAAGTTGACTGAACCAAACTACCATGACTAGCTCAGGAACTTGAGAATAGTTCTCAAGTCTGAGAATATGTATTGGAAGAACCACTTCCCAATCCCCCTACTGGTGATTCTTCTAATGATGATTGGAGGGTATATAGGGAGCATCTCGATGATAGTGAGATGGCTAGTTGTATTATGCTAGCCAGAGCTGCAAAAGCAGCACAAGGCTATGGATGCTCATACTTATAGTCTATCATTAGGGAGCTCTTTGATGAGCAAGCAAGGTTTGAAAGGTTTGAGACTTCGCGATTGCTCTTCCGCTCTAAGATGGTTGAGGGGACATCTCTAGTGTAGTACACACTGAAGATGAATGGCTACATCGAGCGGTTGACCTCTTTAGGTTTTCTTTTGGATCATGAATTAAGTATTGACTTAATTCTAACGGGTTTAACTGATAGTTACTCACAATTTGTACTTAACTATTGGACAAACAATATATCCAACACAATTCCTGAGCTGGTCAACATACTCAAGCCAGTTGAGTCATCTGTTTGCAAAGATAAGGTTGTGATGCTGGTGGACTGTTCTAGTTCGAAGAAAAAGAGCCAAAAGAAAAAGAAGTCTGCAAGGCCTAGGGGAGGTGTCAAGAAAGCAAAAAAGAATGCCTTGAAGGGAACTTGCCTCCACTATGGCAAGGATGGCCACTGGAAGAGAAATTGTAAGGCTTTTTTGGAGCCCTTGAAGTAGAAAAAGGCATCTTATTACTTTTAGACCTAATACATACTGATGTATGTGGTCCGATGTCCGTACATGCCAAAGGTGGTTACGTATACTTCATTACCTTTATCGATGATCATTCTCAATATTAGTATGTGAATCTTATGAGATACAAGTCTAAAGCCTTTGAAAGGTTCAAAGAATTCAGAAATAAAGTTGATAAACAATTTGGGAGAAGTATTAAATCACTTCGTTCAGATCGAGGTGGTGAATACTTAAGCCAAGAGTTTTTGGATTATCTTACGGTTAATAGAATATTGTCATTGTGGACTCCACCTTACAGGCCATAACACGATGGTGTGGTCGAGAGGAGAAACCGAACCTTATTAGACATTGTAGGTCTGTGATGGGTTTAGTGGATTTACCAAAATCCTTTTGGGGCTATGCACTCAAAACTTCTATTTATGTATTAAACAGAGTCTCATCCAAGTTAGTTGATGTTACTCCATATGAGATATGGATTAACAAGAAATCCTACCTTTCTCATATGAAAGCTTGGGATTGTCCTGCTTATATGAAGCGGATTCAGTCAAATAAGCTTAAAGCTAAATCTGTCAAGTGTCTATTTGTAGGATATCTTAAGGAAACTATAGGATATCAATTCTAAACAGACACAAATCAACTGCCTAAACCAGAGACTATCGTTCATGAAGATGAAACAATAGTTCAACCTTCTAACACACAAGAAGTTTGTAGGTCAGGTAGGATATGTCATGTTCTTGAGAGATACAGATTTCTCATAAGTAAACTTAACGACGTATTGCTCATAGAAAATGATGATCCTACTACCTATGAAGAGGTTCTGAAGAGTTCATAATCTGACAAATGGCTTCAAGCTATGGAATTCGAAATGGATTCCATATATGAAAACTAAGTGTGGACTTTGGTTGACCCATCCAAAGGGATAAAACCCATAGGATGCAAATGAGTTTTCAAGAAGAAAACTAACATGGAGGGTAACGTAGTTACCCATAAAGCTAGGCTTGTAGCTAAAGGTTATCATCAAAGGCAAGTTGTTAACTATGACGAAATGTTTAGCCTAGTAGCTATGCTTAAATCCATTAGGATTCTCCTAGCCATTGTCGCTCATTATGATTATGAGATATGAAAAATGGATGTGAAGATGGCTTTCCTTAATGGAAACCTAATCGAGGATGTGTATATGACACAACCTGATGGTTTCACATCCATAAATGGAGAAAAGGTATGTAAGCTTTAGAAATCCATTTATGGATTGAAGCAAGCATCCAAGAGTTGGAATATCCGATTTGATGAGACAATCAACGAGTTTAGTTTCTCATAAAATCTAGAAGAACCGTGTGTGTATAAGAAGGTTAGTGGGAGTGCAATCATGTTCCTTGTACTATATGTAGATAACATATTGCTAATAGGAAACATTGTCTCTACTTTGTAATTAGTCAAAATTTGGTTAGCTAAGAACTTCTCTGTGAAAGACCTTGGAGATGCAACTTATATTTTGGGGTTAAGGATCTATAGAGATATATCTAAAAGGTTGCTTGGTCTTTCTTAGTCTACATACGTAGACAAGATGCTAAAGAGGTTTAGTATGAAGCAGTCCAAAAGAGTTATCTTCCTATGGTACATGGGATTACACTCTCTAAATCTAAGTGTCCAAAGACACAAGATGAGAGGGCTCACATGAGTTTGATTCCTTATGCTTCAGCTATAGGATCAATCATGTACGTTATATTATGTACTAGACCTGATGTATCGTATGCTATAAGTGTTACTAGCAGAAACCAGCCAGACCTTAGTGATGGCCATTAGGTAGCTGTCAAGAATATCCATAAGTACTTGAGAAGAACTAAATATGTATTCTTGGTATATGGAGAAGGTGATCTTGTGGTAAGCGGGTATACTGATGGTAGTTTCCAATCTGATAGGGATGACTCCAGATCTTAGTCCAGATATGTATTCACACTGAGTGGTGATGTAGTTAGTTGGAAAAGTTCCAAAAAAAAGACGACTGCAGATTCAACGATAAAGGCGAAGTACATTACGACTTCAGAACTGGCAAAGGAAGCAGTTTGGATCACGAAGTTTATCATAGAACTTGGTGTGGTTCCGAGCATCACTAACCCAATGCAGTTGTATTTTGACAACAACGAGGCTATAACGTAGGTTAAGAAACCGAGGTCTCATTAGAAGTCCCAATATATACTCAGGAGCTACTATTTGATGAGAGAGATCATTGGTAGAAATGACGTCAAGATAGAGAGCATTCCTATTGATCAGAATATAGCTAATATATTGACTAAACCTATTTCCCAAAATAGTTTTGTGTCATATGTAAATGCCTATGGTATTAGATATCAAGGCGATTGACTTTAGTACAATTAAGAGTTTGTTAGAGAAGTGCTCTAAAGGCAATCACCTTTAGCACTTATTGTACAAATTATTTTATAATTAATAAAAGCATTTTTTATTATTTCGATGTTCATACTTTTATAGATTTGATGTTGATCTTAAATTGATTTAATGAAGTCCTTAATACAAAACATAGCATGGGGGAAATCATGATGAGATCATGATAAACTTTCCCTAATCGTAGGATTAATAAGATGAGATATCATTAATCTGGATAGACTAGCAAATGTTATACTCCTTGATTGGATCAAGCAGTAGATCTCATAAGTTGTAGACATGCGTTGTTTAGAGTTAACATGTGGATGCTTACTAGGGGTAGTAAGTACATTGGATTGATCTACTATGAGAAAATCATATAGATATTCTATTCTAGTGTCAATGATAGTCTCATTATAACAATGATGCAAGTATCCTTTGACTTGAGGTGCTTAAGGATATCTTAGATACTGATCATGTATTTTTACTCCATTCATCGATGCATTTCAAGAGTCACTCATAGGGTGGTGATTGGGTACAGCTTGAGGTATTCAGAGGTAATTGAGTAGCTAATAAAGGATTCACCACTCCTGACAGAAGGAGATGATACCCACGACCTCTTGTTAGGGTCATTACTCGAGAGTCTCTGGACAAAGCAGATATATGTCATGAAGAGAGTCTTAAATGATACATAAAGTAATAAGATCCTTAGAACCTGGACTAAATGTGACGTAGTTAGTCTAGTGGGAGTTAACACTTTGACCACACTCTGAACCAAGTGGGGTATAGATGGTGAAAGGATGAATTGCATGGCCACATTGCATATGTAAGGGCTAGTAATCAAACCAATGACTTTCATGTCAATTGGGGGTCATGACATATTGCTAAATACCGCTCTTAATTTACTTAAATTAAGTGTTAATTCAAGTGACCAACATAATTGGGAACCTAATGGGTCACACACATAGGAGATCTGAAGAATGAGTAAAATGGTTTTGAATGGTGATTCAAGATATGAAAGAGTGTTTTGGGATTATATCGTGATGTGATCGTGGTAGAAAATGTTGCATGGAATAGATTAGAAACAAGTGTTATTGGCTACCAATTTGGTCATTAACTTCCCAAGACTTTCGTTAATGCATGTTATTCATGGTCATTAATTTCCCATAACTTCCATTAACGCATGCTATTCATGACCATTAACTTCCCATAACTCTCCATTAGTGATGGGGGTTATGAAAGGCCAAATGGTGCAGAAAATATAGATGATTTTTGTGCATCTTGTGTAAGACATAAGTGAAAAAAAAAAGTTCTTTCTTACACACACACACTCTTTTTCTCTCTAACCCTCACAAAAGTTCTTGTCTTTGCTAGTGCAAAGAAAGAATTCTAGTCATCTTATAGTGAGGTTTCGTCCTTCTATCTTTGTGTGGACTTTCATTAGAGACGGTCCACTTTGATCGTTATGGTTTATGACAACCTAACGTGGAGAAGATTAAGGAACGAAAGAGATCGTCAAAAAGTTATGTAAATATCTTACATTTCATATTTTTGTTTTCTATATCTATATGTATGAGTAGATCTGCTTTTTGAGGTTTCGTTTTATTTTCGCTGCATATATTTGATATATATTATGGATGAGATGCATGATCGGAACCTTACAGTTGTTACCTTCTGATGTGTAAACACCTAAAGTGGAACTAAAGCCACTCCCCACACACCTGAAGCACACCGATTTGGGAGATAAGTAGACTCTGCTAGTTATCATTCGATAGAGTTAACTTCGAATCAAGAAGAAAGGTTGGTTCGAATGTTAAAGGAGCATAAGAAGGCCATCAGATGGACAATCATAGAAATCCAAGGAATAAGCCCTTCTATATGAATGCATCGTATTTTGTTGGAGGAGGAAGTCAATTCCATAAGGTAAGTTCAATGTAGGTTGAATCCTTCGATAATGGAAGTTGTGAAGAAGGAAGTGCTTAAGCTTCTCGATGATGGGGTTATTTACCTGATCTTTGACAATAAGTAGGTAAGTCCTATTTAGGTGGTTCCAAAGAAGTCTAGAATCACAGTTATGACCAATCAGGAAGGTGAGTTGGTTCTCACTTGAGTGCAAACCAGGTGGCGACTTTGTATTGATTATAGGAAATTGAACTCAGTGACTCATAAAGACCACTTTCTCCTTCCCTTTATTGATCAAATGCTTGAGATATTAGATGGTTATGAGTAATACTATTTTCTAGATGGCTTTTCAGGTTATCTTCAAATATTGATCACATCGAGAGATCAAGAAAAAACCACCTTCACATGTTCATTCGGTACATTTACTTGCCGACGGATGCCATTTGAATTATGCAATGTACCTGCTATGTTTAAAAGATATATGGTGAGCATTTTTTTGAGTATGTTGAGAAAATCATTGAGGTATTCATGGATGATTTTAGTGTTTACAGTTCTTCCTTTGATGAATGCCTTGAGAAGCTTGTTGT
>JANZLX010000211.1:16338211-16360031 GCA_025531955.1 Erythroxylum orinocense | reverse complement strand
TTTCTTAATTTATGACAATTATAAAAGCTGGTTTTTATTTTCTATTTTATTTTTATCATAATATAATTTACTGTCAACCAAATATATATTATTTAAATTTATTAATATTAATTAATATCAATAATTGTGAATACTTTATTTTAATAAATTTTGTTTTAATTTTATAACTATTTTAAAATTTGTATCAATGATTTAAAAATATATTGATAATAAATATTAATTTATAAAGAAAAAATCAAGTATTAAATTAATTATTATAATAAAATATTATATTTTTCATTAGTAAATTGTAATAACCATATTCTCTAATATAAGTATTTGCATCACTTGAAAAAAAAATGTTAAAAACAAAGCTAGAGTTGAAGGTTCTATATGTGTTGCTCATTTAGTGGATGAAGCCACTACATTTTGTTCACATTATTTTGAGTCATAAGTTCACACAAGAAAAAAAAAGTTCCTCATAATAACGATGGAGGAGAAATGAGTGATGCTAATGACAACTTATCCATTCACATATCCTGGACGAATGTATGGACGTGCAACAAGAAGAATGTAAACAAAGAAAGAAATTAAGGCTGCCATGGTTACATTTTATTGAATTGTCAAGAGGTTCAACCTTTCGTGTAGTAAGTTGAAAATGATTATTTCAGTTTTCAAATTTTATGTTGTTTATAACTGAAATATAATAATGTATTTAGATTATACGAGGAATTGTTTTTTTTTTCAATTCAAAAAAATTAATAAATGAACCAAAATATGTACATAAGGGTCGATACAAGTGCCTCGGAGGACATAATAAGGTAGCTCTTAACAGCATACCGAACTATAATCCTAGCATGAAACAAGAGCCTTCCTGTAATAAAAGAGAACTACCCCACACTACTCAACATCTTAGGACAAAACGCAAGCAGAATCAAACTTAATTATGAAGTAATAGGGACTCCGAAGCCAGCTGCAAATAAACCACAAATGCATCGAATGAGCTAAGGAATTGAAAGTGTCCAACACCCCTACTCTTCCTTCAACAGTACGTGTGTAGACAGAGATGAACCATCGAGTTATGCGCGGACATACTAGGAACCCAATCTGCAAAGTTAAAGAAAACGAACAATAGCCAACTAAAGAAAATTACCTCCCCTCATTGAAAAGGTTGAGAAGCTCCCTAATGTGGAAGATTACCCCGAGATACACTCGCTTTGCATCCTTGGCTTCATTCTTAAAGTACCTTGCATTACGTTCATGCCAGATTAGGTACACGGTAGTAGACAGAATGAGGGGGAAATAAGGTAAGGCCAAGAACCTGGTACTAGAAGTACTGCTATACCAGGAGGGAATGGTTGAAAGGTTAGAAATATTAAGGATAGACAAGTGGAAGAAGGTGAGGCATTGATCCCAAATCTGTTTAAAAAAGGGGCATGCAAAGAATAAATGGTCTATGGATTCATTAGCTGCTAGGCATAGAGAACAGTGATTGGGAGTATATAGGTAGGGCAGTTTGTCCCCCTAGTTTGTAACTTTTGTAGGAAGGCTAACCATAAGGTAAAGGAGCAACGGGGTTTGCTATATTTTGACCAAACCAGCTTGTACCAAGGAACTTCCGGTAAGGGAGGACACAAGATATTGTAGGCTGAAATATTGGTATAGCGGTTGGTGGGACTCGCTAACCATTCCAGACGGTCGGGAAGGGAAGAATTGGGGATATACCCTGGTGGGTCAAGGAACCTTATGATGTCCATAGACACCTCATTCAATCTCCAATTATCATTAAGTATGACTTCTGTCACTCGAGCTGGGAGTGGGAGCTCCAAGCCATTGATCGCTCTCGATGTGGTCAAGGTCCTCAAGATACCACACGGGTGCTAAGGATCTTGCCAAAAAACCGTAGAGATACCATTCCCAATCCAAAATCTAAATTGATGACACAACTTATTCCTAACCGATAAAAGCTTACGCTAACTCCAAGAACTAGTATAAGTGGGCTGTGCACTCCAAAAATTATGCCTCTTCAAAATGATAGTGTCTACCCACTTAACCCATAAGGCTTCCTTATCTATGAACAATTTCTAAATTCTTTTGCCTAATAAAACTTGATTCCAAGTAGTTAAATGCTTAACTCCTAATCTCTCTTCCCTCTTAGGCTGACAGATATCACTCTCCTTAACCTTTGCTGGCATTTTAGACTCCGCCTTACCCGCCCATAAAAAATTCCTAAGTTTGGTCTCTATATCCTTCAGGATGGAAGAGGGAAGGATGAAATGTGAGGACCAATACATATGGAAGGAAGATAGGACAGAAATGACCAATTGAATTCTACCCGCATAGGAAAGACTCTTATGAGTCCAGTTATTGATCCTATTATCAATTCGGTCTAGCAGAGAAACACAATCCTGCCTAGTGAGACGACCCGTAATGAGAGGAACCCCTAGATACTGAAAAGGGAGAGCACCTTGCTGAAGACCAGAGATATATCTCATCCTGTGACTGAGATAGCTGACATCCGGGGATAAATAAAAATAACTCTTGGAAGTATTCATGTCTATACCCGAATGCATAAACAAAGTACACAAGGAATCGAGTAAAAGTTGAGCTGAAAACAAGTCCGCATGACAAAACATTAAGAGATCATCAGTAAAAAGAAGATGGTTGATTTTCAGACCTTGACATCGCCAATGGTATTTGAACTGAGAAGAATTTTTTTATGGAGACTCTCAAGTTCCTAGAAAACACCTTCATACAGAGAATGAAAAGGAAGGGTGATAATAGGTCTCCCTGTCTTAATCCAGATTTGTCCTTGAAAAATTAGGTGGGGGACCCATTTACTAAAATGGAATAAGAAGGGGAGGAGATATATTCTTTGATCTAATAAATAAACCTCACCGGAAGACCTATTGCTTCAAGAGTGTTAAGAAGGAACTCCCAATGGATAGAGTCATAGGCTTTTTGGAGTCTACTTTGAATGCACACCGCTTATGATTGTTGGAGATGTGGTAGTTCCTAAAGATCTCTTGCGTTAAAAGAATGTTGTCCCCTATTCGGCGGTTCTTAATGAAGGCACTTTGATTAGGGCTGACTATATAGGGGAGAATGAGACTAAGCCTATTTTCTTAAATTTTAGCAATTACCTTGTAGAGCATGTTGCAACAGGAAATAGACCTAAAGTCTAAGACAGAGACCGGATGAGTTATTTTAGGGATAAGGGAAATGAAAGTGGAATTGAGCTCCTTGAGTAATTTGCCATGGAGGAAAAAGTTTTGAATAGCTTCCGTAACTTCCTCCCCAAAAATAGGCCAAGCTTTCTGGTAAAAGAACCCATTAAACCCATCAGGGCCTGGGGCCTTGTTGGGATTAATAGAGTGAAAAGCCTCTCGAATTTCTTGAGGTATAACCTCAGCAATTACAACATTTGAATGGTTTTCTTCTAAGGGAGAGGGAAAAAGAGTCGCAACAAACACCTTAGAGGAATGGAGATTCTTAGTAGCCCCAATGGTACCTTATAAGTAGGCTAGAAATTGAGCATGGATTTCAAAAAGGCCCACAACCCTGTTGCCATTCCTTACATATAGAGTATGAATGGAGTTTCTGTTCCTATGAGTGATGAGAGAGTGGTGAAAAAATTTAGTATTTCGACCACCTTCTCGAAGCCAACAGATCCTAGAGGATTGTTTATTTCTCGATTCCTGATCCGCAAGAGATCTGTAAAGCTCTCTAATAGCCTCTGATTCCTTATCTTGTAAGAGAGGAGAACTAGGGGAGAACTTCAACTGATCCTGAATAAGATGAAGATGGATAGCACACAGGATGATATAAATATTCAAATAATATGTAAGTTTTCAATTATAAATATTCAAATAATTGACTTAAAAGATTTAAGTGTTCAAATGACATTATACTTGCTGATATGATAATTTATTTTATACAGGCCTTAGAAAATCCAATAGATAATAAGTTCATATGTGATCTTGCAAAGGGATCTTTGCGAATTGTTAAATCGTATTCGATGTATTTCGTTAATGGATAAAAATATAATACAGAATATCATAGTCATAGCATGAAAACAATAAATAGTAGGGTTTCCATACATGGAAAATTGATGGATTACTATGGTAAAATTATTGAGATACTTGAAATTGAGTACCCTACATTGCCAATAAAACGAAGTGTAATATTTAAGTGTGACTGGTTTGACCCGACTCTAAATGTTGGAACAAAAATGCATAGCCAATACAATCTAGTTGAAATCAACAACTGAAGAAGATTGAGACAATTTGAACCTTTCGTGTTGGCAATGCAAGTGATTAAGGTATAATATGTCCCTTTTTCTCAGCTTACGACAAGATAAGTCAAATTAGTTAGTCGTTTGCATTCAATTCTCTATTCTCCTTTTCTATGTTATTCAAAAACACCTCTAGGTTTAACTTTGCAAATGAAGCATTTCAGGAAGATGTTTATGAAATAAATGCATCTGTCACATATGATGATAATGAACCTTTGAACAATTCATCTAATGAATAAGTTCAAATTTCATATGGAGAGGATGACGAGGGCCAGAGATCTGAAGAAGAGCTTGAGTTTGATTCTTATTCTTCAAAAGAAGAAGATGATTGTAATTTATAATTAAGTGATGATAGCGATTAATTTGTGTTTGTAATTAAATATTATATTCAACAAATTAATTATTTCCTTTTCAATATATTGTGCAAAATATTGAATTTAAATTCTTATATTTCTAGAAAATTCAATCAAAATATGAATTTTAGGTTGAAATATGTCACCAAAGAGACAACGTGATATAATGTGACCCTGGATCAGACAATGATTCGAAGGTACTTACTGTCAAGGTGAACTATCACACTCTGTAGCTACAACTGAATCACCTCCTCCCCATCTAGCTACTACACTTGCAGATGAGGCATTACCTTCCGTACCTGATGCTACACTATCCACCACCTCTACATCATCCACTTCCACTATAGCGACAAAGATATCAGGAGTAAACAATGTAGATGAAAGAAGCAGTCGCTTGCCTGGAGCTGAGGGACCTGATGGAAGAACTTATACACAATTGCTAATAATCTGTAAGTGAAAATATATAAACCACTATATGTTTATA
Organism: Erythroxylum orinocense; assembly: GCA_025531955.1. Lineage (NCBI taxonomy): Eukaryota > Viridiplantae > Streptophyta > Magnoliopsida > Malpighiales > Erythroxylaceae > Erythroxylum > Erythroxylum orinocense. The sequence continues at coordinate 16,354,921 of JANZLX010000211.1, read as the reverse complement.
ATTAAGTTATATGTTTAAATTTTAAAAATGGTATAAAATTATTTGTTTTTATATTAGGTTAATTCCATCTGGATCGTGCTTTAGAAACATGACATCCAAATTTAAGGAGAAGATTGATCTTGAGGGTTATGTATGGAAGAATATCTCAGGCCACAAAGGAATTTTAATATCTATAGTTTGAGGTACAATAAAAAATACTATTTTTTAATGGATATGTATACATTAATTAGATAAATATTATTATATTATAAGTATTTATCGAATTTTTTCCTTTTATTTCAAAAAGATTTTTTTGAGATTTTGAATTTGACGCGGTCATTAATAAAGTATGAGAGAGACGAGCACATGCATATTATCAAGACTTTATTGGTGCGATAAATAAGGCTGGTGTACGATCACCTTATATTTCTAAACAAATATGAAGTCATTGGTAACAGTATTGGACATCACATGAGGAAATGTCCATTTTAGAGCATAATTCTACCAACAGACGTGGAGGACCGGGAGGAGAGAATTTTCTCGTACATACGGGAGGATTTATTACTCACCACGAGCATGTAAACAGACTTGTAAGTATTTACACTTTACATTTATATTCTGATTTTTTTTTTACTTTGTTGTATATCAATTTAAATTGATGTATAAATTTTAGAATGAAAATGTGTATTATGGAGAATGATAATGTTATAAATATCTGGTGTCATATATGACTGTGTTGTTAAGTAAATTTTTTTGTTCAACAAGGGGTAGATATCATAAAAATATAGAAAATTATACCGAAATTTTTATAAATTCTAGTTGACTTGTAACATTTTATTCTTATGCAAGAAAAGTCTATAGGCATGACGCCTACACCTCGTCAGCTCTTTTTGTACACTCACATTAAGAAGCATGACAGTGTGACATTTCTCAACACCCAATGTAGAGAACGTAATGTATGTGAAATTTATGCTTTAATAATAATTTTTAATAATTATCACTTACAATTGTAAATATTGTCTCCTAATAGGACCAAATACAAGAAAGTGTTTAGCGACAGTCTCAACGCCAACAAGCTGTTGATAAGAGTCAAACACATCTTGATGCAATGGGTGATAGGGACCGTCGTAAAAGGATCTTCAGGTTAGGTTCATTTGTGAACACTTGTTATTTGCAATTCTTTATGTCCAGTACAGTAACACCTAGTAGATGGTCGACAACTAATAAAGTCTATAAGCTTTGGAGCACAGTGCAAACATTGGCAAATCAGTCGTAACAGTCAATAGAGTACATAGCTCAGCTTTAAAATGAGGTGGATGAGTTGAAATGGATGGATAGCACCTCAGAACATCCACGATCACCAGGACAATAGTGTACTTGTAGTCATTTCATTTGAATTACAAATATTTATTATGTACAATTTAATGTTTTTATTATTAATTAAGATAATTTTAACTTTATATCATCAATCGACTTTCTATTTAAAAAATTAAATACATAAACAAATCAAAATATTATGCATAGATAATTCATAATTGTTGAAATTATGCATTAACCATAAGATCATGAAATAAAATTTAATGTCGGGTTTTTTAAAAAAAATTAAAAAATATTTACCAATAGAGAATACAAGTATGGTGATAAAATCCATTATATTTACGGACAGAACATCACAAATCGTCGATAAAATTCATGATATTTACCGATGGAACAAAGAATCACCGTCGGTAATATTGACAACCCATCGTCAACTTTACTATCAGGATTTGTTGAATCGTCAATATATTCACCGACGGGACAATCATAAACTTGGTAATGTTATCGATAGAATAACCAATACCGTCTGCAAATATTCCGACGAAAAGAAAACAGCTGTAGGTAAATTTACCGACAGTCACATTCAACCATCGGTATATTCACCGACAATTAAATAAAATATTTATCGGTAAATTTACCTACGGTCATTTTTACAACGCCTTTGTCCGTCGCTAATTTCTATTATTGACAAAATCCAAATTTTTCCATCGATAATATTAGTCACTAAACGACATTTTTCTTGTAGTGATTAATTTCATAACAGAGTACAACTCTTCATAAATGATTTATCATATTAAAAAAATTAAAGTAATATTGATTTATAATTACTGAAATAAATATTGAAGTAATATTGATTTATAACTAATCATAAAATTTTTTGTTCATTTCTAGTACACAAGTGATAAATCACCTCTCCATTTCCAAACACCACCATCACCCCAAGCCAATTTTAGATTAGTTCCAACTCCTTTCTCTAATAAAATAGATTGTAATTACATCTAGTTACGTCAATTGTACTTACATCCGCACAAGCTTTAATTCTCAAAGAATAAGAAGTCCAAAAAGAATTGGCGAGAAACATGTAAAAAGTTGAAACATAATGCTACTTGCCAGATAAAAGTTTCAAGTTTTGAGAGGTTACAATTCTATCAACTGATGCTGGTTATCCATCTAAAACTTGTATTCTTTTTCCCTCTCAACATATTATTCTTCATCACAAACAGAGTGTGTGGGCGAGAGGATTCAGAAGACAGTACAGGGACGATTATTCAAGAGGGAACCATGTTGTCGGAAGATTCAGGCTGCCAGAAGAATCCAATCCAGAACTCACAACACTTATTTGGCATCACCTAGCAAACATTAGACGTTTTTCTATCAGCAAATTAGGATTTTAAAGTAAAGGAAGATTAAAGCAATATTTAGATGGAAACATGGAACATAACAGAAAGACACTGTACTCTCTCGTAATTTCATCTGCAAAAGTTTGTTAGCATAAAGGAAGCCCTACGATTATGCAAATCTAGAGCATGAAAACATAACAAGTGATGCAGCTTCGGCGGACCTCTTTTCCTGTTTAAGCGTACTAGATATATGATCTTTCAATTATTTTGTTTATAAACAATATTCATTTTTGTTCAGGAATGTGTAAACTCGTGAAAGAGGCAACTCAAACCCATGAATAGAGTAATGAAACCACATTATGACGTTACACCCCACTAAAAAACATGAAAAAAGGTTACCTCCTTCAGAAAGTTTTCTGAGCTGAGTAAGGGCTACCGCAATCTTGGCACCAACAAGAGCATTGTTTTTCACAAGTGCAATATCTCAAAGATAGTTAAGAAAAACAATCCAGTAGATAAAGTTTCAACAACCACAGGTGCCTGAAAGGCAAGAAACCAGTGGAAAGAAATTATGCACAAGCAAATAAAACTGTTCAAGTTATATATGATAGCAAAGTTTTTAGTTTATCGTGAAAAGAAATCTCCAAAATAAATGCAATTGTATAAAAAACAGGAAAAAGGATACTTGAAGCCAGTGATGCTCCTTCTGTAAGTTCATTAACTCTTGCAAGTAAGAAAGGTGTTTCTGCACACCCAGTTACATTTTTTTCCCTGAGGGTCCACAGTTTATAGACTATGAATTTCAACAACAAGATGCAATAATAAAGAGAATCAATCAGTTAATGCACCATTTGTGTAATTAAGCAGATGTCAACCTAGCTTCTCTCAAGGCAGTTTGTATTGCAAACTCAGTTACATTTCCAGATGCTGCATGTTCTTTTGGAATTGGAACTGCAATTAGAGTTCCAGTCCCAAGCTTAAGTTGGATGTTAGCATCTGCAAATTACAAAAGCAACAAGTGAATAATGAACCCTCAAAGCTTCATCAAATAACTCGTTTACTTGCCTATTAGCCGTGCACAATCCTCTGGAGAATCTATGCGACAATTTACCTAGTTTAATCAAGAAAAATAAGATGATCAGCCGAATCAAGAATCCTAATAAATTATACCAAATCAAGCACTTGCACTGTTGCACACAAGCCTGGCCATCCAACGAGCGCATTTCTATGTTACATGCTCTATCTTGCATTGACTATTTTATGCTCTTCTTCACATTCCTCTTGAATAAGCATTTTATCCTTAGATATGTTCCTTGCATTTCTGACGAGTTCAATATTCTTATCCCACCCTCACTTTCCATGAACAGGTTCCAACAGCTAATAAACTATCTTGATAAGTTTTCAGAGTGAGAAATTTAAGCTTGGGCAGAAGATAATAGGTAGCAATTTGCTAATCAAATAACAAGGTAGTCACCAATTTATATAGCTAATTCAATTCTATAAACCAATGCACCTTTTCATCTAATGTTATATAAAATTATGATGGTTCACTCTAAAATAGATCTATAAGCCAATTTATCTAGCTAACTTGATTTCTGTAAACCAATGCCGATTCCTTCCCATCTAATCTTCTTCAATAAGCTCCTTGTGAAGCACTTGACAGAAAATTATGATGGTTCACCCTAAAATAGATCTATAAGCCAATTTATCTAGCTAACTTGATTCTGTAAACCAATGCAGATTCCATCCCATCTAATCTTCTTTAATAAGCTCCTTGTGAAGCACTTGACAGTTAATTATGATGGTTCACCCTAAAATAGATCTATACAGGACCACTTTCCAAATGCTTAAATGCTGTCTACTACACTTGTTATTGGTTAGTCCTCAATCTTTTCATAGTTGTTCGCAGCCACATCTGTTACTTTTTTTCTTAAAGGCATTCCATGTGGCAGTTCTTATAGAACATAATTGACATTTTCTAAGCTTTTAAAACGATGAATTACTCTATTTATTACCTTTTATTAATTTGTAAATTCCTCAAAATATATTTTCATCAAGAAGCCACGAGGATGTACAATCTACAAAGACAGACATAAATCTCAAGAGTTGGAACCAAAACTTCTCAACACTAGAAAACTTAAGATACGAAATGATTGTTTGAGATAGATCTGAGACATTAACTACCTTGCAGCCACTTTTTTCTGTAAAAAATGCAGGAAATTCATTGGTCATGTATGTTGCAACACAAACTCCCTGAGTTTCCTGTATAAGTTAAACTCATATAAGTTATATTACCTGAAGCTTAAGTATCTCATCAAACTTGGTGTTAAGAAATAAGTATTGCACACCAAATATTCTAGGGTACGGGGAATATCCAATATAGATTTTACTCCAGCTGAGATAACTGCTACAGAAGTCCTCCCAAGCTCTGTAAGATCAGAGGATATGTCCATAGCTGAGACAGAAAAATAAAAGCAAGCACAAATGAAAATGATTGTGTTAAAAGTCTCAATGATTTCTGCATAAAGGTTTAGATAAGAAAAGTACGTATTTCTTTTTGTGCAAACAAAAGAAACACGCAATCCATTGACCAGCAATAGATTACTTTAAGAGAAAGCCGGTAATTAGTTATTAGTAACATAAAAGTGGAACAATTTTAGAAGCAAAAAGAAACCAGAAAGCTAGCTGTAAGCATAAGAGCAAAATCAACATAATGGCCATATCATCACAAAATTATAGCAACGTAATTAACAACTGTTAACAGTAAAATGATATAGAATATAATGACACTTTACTAGTCTCGCCATGTCTATGTACACCTCCAATTCCTCCAGTTACAAAAACAGGGATGCCAACCTGCATGACTTTTCCAAATCAAATAATAAGAAAGGCTAACAAAAATTTTAAATCTTAATTTTAAATTCATCATATTGAAAAGGGAAGAAAAGAAATTTCACCATAGAAGCAAAAATCATGGAAGCAGAAACAGTAGTAGCACCATTGCCCCTGCTGGCCACCTGAAAAGGGAAAGGAGCAAGCACAAAAATTAGATAAAAAGGTTGAGTAACACTGAAGCATCTCTTCAAGGAATTTTGGTAGTGCAAATAACGTAGTGACAATCAAAATGTGTAGGTAAAAATAATAAAATATAGGAGTCCCAACAACAATTTGAGAATCTGGCTCAAACAAAGAAACCTACAATCCAATTCGTTTATTCAGATAGAACTGACTGCCAGACATGAAACGCATACATAAAATTCAAAAAGATTCTCTACGATGGAAAAAAGTAGAAGAAAAAGACTACATAGACAGGGTGAAAGGTTTTCAAGAGGTACTCACAACATGTGCAATGTCCCTGCGAGCGGTCTTTTTTGCTCTAGTTCCAAGAGTGGCAAGTCTTTCCAGTTCTTCCAAACTTAAACCTGAACGTACATAAACTTAGTACCTGGAAAACTAACCGATCAAATAAACCAAAAAACAAACAATTGAACTGTCTTTCTTTTAAAAGCATCCACAAGAATTCTTATCTGCGTATCAATTGATATGAAAAATCAAACATAAGCTATCCAAATAAACACCTATGCAAGGGACTCCATCAAGAATAGCGATCGTGGCGGGAACAGCTCCATTGTTCCTCACAATTGCCTCCACTTCCTTGGCCGTCTCCAAATTATGGGGAAACGGCATACCTTGAGAAAAAAAAAAAGGAATCAGTACATGAGACTAAGAGAACTGGAAGTAATGGCGACAAGTACGCACCGTGGGAGATAATGGTGGATTCGAGAGCAACTACGGGCTCTCCTCGCGACAATGCTTCGTCGACCTCCGGCGACACCTTCATTGCGAAACCACCAGTCTTGGGCGGATAAAGATGGCGGTTGAGGTTAGACAGTCGGGACACAACTGTAGATGCCATTGGTATGAGAGGGGGAGAGTTGGGCCGGGCGTCGAGCGACGAAACGGGGACGTAAGTTGGAGGTTATCGAACTGCGTACTTGAGGTTCAGGCTCAGGTAGGATTGATGATCATCTATGAACATCTATGATTAAATTACTTATCTCATAAATTCCTTTACATTCCTGATTTGAATTTACAAATGAAATAACTCGATAGAATCAAATTGCTATTTACAAATTATAAATTAAAAGTTCAGGAATTTGGGAAAACAATAATAAAAATTCTAAATTCTGAACATTAAAACTTTTATCTGGTGTTATTAAATTTTTTTTAAAAAAGGACAAATCATAAATTGGAATTACAAATCAGCTTATAATTAAGAGAGTGTTTTGAATGAATCACCTATAAAAATGATTTTTTTCATGCAAAATGTAAAACAATTTCAACCCTTAACATTTCATGCCTATCGCTTAAAATAACCCCAACTCTCCAGATTTTATTCATCTGATTACTAACGGAGGCATTTTTGTTCTTAGATGAAATATGATTTGCTCAGTTACCTCCTCGACGAGGCGTTCGGATCCTTGAAGGCTTTTCTGTTCCTCTCATCCCAAAGGCCCATCATTAAGTAAGACAACATGATTCTGTATGCCCATTTCTCTTTTTTGGTCTCGTGTTGTATTTTAATGCTCCACCGGATGATATCTCGCCATGCATCTGGTGAATTCACCGTACCACATCACCAATTGAATATACGCATTGGAATATAATGTGATCAATGGACTCTAGGTTAACATATCGATTAGGGATGACTAGAAATTTGAGTAATTTGTCAATAGGTGGGGAATCTACCCATCAATGCCAGCCAAAATATGTGTGAAGCACTTGGTTGTGCATGTTTGGTCCATACCAAATCATGCCTTCCACTTCTGGTACTGGGTTCCAGAATATTGCCCTGGCTGACTTATTTGAAAATTCTCCATTTTTTGAGTGTTCGCGTACTACCTCATCCTCTTTACCACGAGTTAAGATAGTAAACTAGTATCAGTTACTTTCACTGAAAGCAAATCATTGTAAGAAATGACTTGATTAATTGTAGTATTCCTTCGATATATGGCCTTTAATTGACGGAGAGCTGATAGGTTTTCCACTGGGCCATAAGGGAACCACCTGTTGTGTCATAACGTGACCCTTTTACCATCCCCAATTTTGTGGGATACTTATTGTCTAGTACTGCTCTTCAATTTGAGGATACATTGCATTGTTGAACTTGCATTTTTAGGACTTCTCATACACAAGAAGCTTGAGTCCTTGATATAGTAGTGTAGTGAACCCACTTAAACCATAATAAATTTTTATCCTTGATAAGCCTCCGTCTGTTTTTTAACAAGCATTGTTAAGTTCGTGACTTTTAGGGGGATTAATCCCAGACCTCGTTAACTTTTAGGACAATAGACTTGTTTCCATTTCACTCTTGCTTTGATTCCATCCTCCTTACCACCATTCTAAAGTAATCTCCTTAGAAGCTTGTTCATTGCTTTAATAACAGAGCACGGTAATTCTAAGTGAGATGATTAATATATACTTATTAAGTTCAATATGGAAAATATTGCCTACAACCTGCCTGCCATGTTGAGGGATTTTAAGCTCCAACTGCTTAACCTTGGTAGGATTTTATCCATTGGGAGATTGAAATTTGGATAGGAGAGCTTAGTGGAGGATATAAGAACACTTAGATATGTCAGGGGCAATTTCTGGTGTTTGAAGCATGTTGGGGGCAAGAAACAATTGGAAAAGTGGAGGGATTAACAGAAAGATACATCCCTTTCTTCTCATTGTTAACTAGAAGTTTAGAATTTTTTTGAAAAATTAAAATTGAATATATTAAATAATAGATGCAAGAACATTACAACATTAGGAGAGTAAGAATACTCCCCTGGGACAAAGTGATGACACAAGAGATGGACCGACTAAAACATTGACAGACCAGAGAAACACCAAGAGACATTAGACGAAATTTTGCTAAAGATCATTAAGGCAATAACTAAGGATGAAATTGAGTGGTGATCAACCCTTGAGAACAGGAACAAATAATCAATAAAATTCAAATTTAGGATCCCATTCTTCTTTCATCTTGAGTGATATTTGAATAGTCTATTCCTTTCAACCACTCTTAATAGCAATCTACTAAATACCTCCATAGCTATAGAAAAAAAATGATAAATTTGGATCACCTTGTCTTTGCCCTTTCTTGTCTTTAATGATGCTTATAGGTTCACCATTTACCAAGATATTTTATGATACTTTAGTAATGCACTGCTTTATCCATTCAATGTGTATTTCTAGAAATCATAATTGAAGGCAATCAATAATGAAATTCCAATTCATCGAATCATAGGCTTTGTGAATAGGGATGACAATTTTGGCTTTGCCCGGCTAGGCCCAGGTTGACCGAGCCATGAGCCAAAATGGTTCAGCTTAACCGGGTCACGAGTCGAAGTGGGGTCGAGTATAGGTCGGGCCCAACTAAAACAATAAAAACAACGTCGTTTTGTAAATGTTTTTATAAAATAAGGATGGGTCATGTCGGCCCGTGGCCATCCAACCAAGGATTAAGCCAGAAGCGACCCGGGCCCGATCCAGCTCAGCTCATTGACATCCCTATTTGTGAAAATCAACCTTTGGGGAACAATTCCTACTTCCTCTCTTTCTTGTATATTTTCTGAAAAGCTCTTAAACAAGTAAGATGTTATCCATAACCTATCTACTTGGTACATAAGCTCGTTATTGGTATCGAATATATGCAGGTAGTACTTTTTTCAGTTTTATAGCTAGAATTTTTTAAATTTGCTTTTATATGGAATTACAAAAAGCTATAGGTTAAAAATTCTTCATTGACTTCTTCTGATTACCTTTAGGAATTAGGTTGATAAGGTCCTATTTATCTCCTTTAGAAGTTTCCTTTTCTTGAAAAACTCTTCAATTGTTATTGTCACTAGATTTTTTGTCTTATCCCAAGTCCTCTAAAAAAAAGAAGATGTTCATGCCATCAGGGCCAGCAGTCTTAAATGGATTGATGCTTTTAAGGCATTTTCTATCTCAATCTTCGAGACAGGACCTGAGAGTATCTCCATCTCCACAGTGGAAAAATGATCTTAGACAATCTCTTTAATAAGATGGACTAAAGATATAACATCTGATGGGGCTCCTAAAGTGATGGTAAAATACTTTTAGCTTCTTTCATTAAATCTTACTGTATTGTAGGCAAGTTTTCACCTTTTTAGAGGGATACATTTCTATTTATGGACTTTCTTGTAGCCACTCTTCTATGAAAAAGGAAGTATTTTTGTATCCATCTGAAATCCACAACTCTCTTGATCTTTGTTTTATGATGGAGTATTCAACTTCTAATGCTTGGAAGAGTTTAAGCATAACTGGTTTTCAAGGAATTGAAGATTAGGGATAGTGGGATTAAGGAAGAGATCAACTTGTACCTTGGTTAGATGTTGATTTGGAGCTTTTAATGCTTGATGAGTGTTATTAGCTGTCTCTTTATTGAGAATTTTAAACTCCTCTAAGTCTATAAATCTTTTTGGTCTATTTATATTGATTAGAACCTTATACTCTAACACTTATATCCTTTGTTATGGCTTCCTAAAAACCACTAACCTCACTTTAAAAATTGTTTAATCTAAATAGTATTTTCTTGTGCTTACTTATACTTGTAAGGTACACTATTATGTGAGCAGAACATGGTGTGTTTTGGAACAAATTATAATACTATTTGGAAATCTTTGGAACCACTCCAAGTTGGCCATACTCCTATCTACTTTTAAAGAAACCAAGGTCCTTTTTTTTTCATTGCTCCACGTATAAAAGTTGCCACCAAAATGAAGATCTTTCATCTAGTTGTCTATTGTGCACTATTTTTGTTGCTTATTATGTATAATTAAGTGTACTAAAAGTGTACTTTTCCTATATTAGGTTAAGTGTATAGGTTTAATTGTATATAAACCTATGTATTATTAAGTTCAACGTAAGATTGCGATAATATGAATCATATTATCGCTTCCTCTAAATCTTTATGGTATTATAGTCATTGTCGATTGAAGGTTGAGTTACTCCCTTCTGTAGTAAGTACATTCAGAAAAATTGTTTTTCCAATACACCATTTTTTAACAAATGTGAAGAGGTCGCATTTCACTCCTCTTCTTTCGACACAACCATCATCAGAGCACAGCCCAGGTAAAGTTCTGCTGGTGATTGAGGCCAAGTTTACATTATTAATTGGCTGCATTTTTATAATTGTTAAAACACTTTTTAACTCCTAATTGCTGATTTTTGTGCTTAAATTGATTCCCTATGATCAGCTCATATGAATTGCAAATTGTTAGTAAAATTGTTACAAATTGATATTAATTGCATTATAATTTTTTTCAAGAACAATTGATGTTGCAAATTGTGATTTAATTGTAGGAACACAAAGGAGTCAACCTTGTAAAGAAGTCAACAGGTCGTGAGCTCTCCACACGTCGCGACGCATCCAGCAGAACAAATCCAGCACGTCGCGACGTAGGTCAATTTCCAAGTCGCGGCGCGTCAACAAACAACCACACGTCGCAACGTCAACAAATCAACCCGTCGCGGCGAGCAAGCCAGAGCACAGGTCGCGACGAGAACTAACTCGCACGTCGCGACGTGCAGACGGATACCCGGACTCCAAATGAAAATTTCCCTCACTATTCCGACCCGACCCGACTCGTTCCTTTAAAAGCTTTCCAAATTAGGTCATAGGAGGTCGGCCACTCATACCACACAGAAGACATACCGAGACATACACTCATTACACAGACGCCATACTCGGTCGCCACCAGAGACGATTCCACCTCACCACCTTCATCATTCATCTCCGATCATTTTATGAACAAATTCAGAGAGCATGAACCTAATCAATCAAACTTAACAGAAAAGATAACAAGATAATGAACAACAATAGTTAATTAAGGAAATGAAATCAGTCTGGTTTTTAGAAAAGAACTTTAAGAGTATCATAGTCACTATAGTCTTGAGTTTCCCATTGAACTTGAAACATGTAATCCATTTAGAATATAAAATTAAATAATCCATGATAAGAAACATATTAAGCAATATAGAAATAAACTAGTAACTTCTGTTAATGATAAGCAAATAACTAGTCCCAAAATATGCCCCATGAGAAAAGCTGATGTCTATATGACAATAACACCTTCACTAGCAAGTTTTGAGTATTCATGCACCTCACATAGAACCAGTTCTCATAAATTGATGTCACCACATTTGTCCACAAAGTTTAAAAGATAGGATGTAAAATGATACGATAGGACATAAATTTCCAAAAAGTGTTTAGGTTAAAGGATGAATAGGTTATTGCTGAGAATTTTCCATGCAAATCTTGTTGGTTTAAACAAATTCTAGTATATAAGGAAGTTGCAATGACCATATTTGGATAGAATGCATAGAATTTAAAGTATCTTACCATAAATTTTTAACTTTATTAATCTGAGATAAAGTAGAAAGAAATGTTAACTAGATAATAAGTCTTCCCATCTATATTGCTCAACATATACTTCTCAGTTTTTACTGTCTGCTAAGACATATTATCCATGCTAAGTTATAAGAACCCTTTTTCTGACAATTAAGGAGCAACCTTTATCTTTCAATTATAACCCAGCTTATGAAAAAAATAACACCATCATTTCAAACAATGATGTGTTAACCTTACTCATTTTGGGGCAAAATGGACAAGAAAGGATTATATCATTTGAGATCTGCTTGACAAGATAGGTTTGTATCATCTATCCAAGAGAAGTAAGGATTAAAATTAAAAGGTAAAGATGGAAAAATATATTGGCATAACACAATAAGATGTATTTTCTTTGTGTGAAGTCGTCAAAAGGTGCTTACAAGAAAACCGACTACTCCTTTCTTCCTCCTCCAACTATTAGATGAAAGATTGAACCCAAAGAAGTGACTATGAGGAAATATATTTTCTTATCTAGGTCATAAATCATGTGTTAGGCACATTGATATAGGAAAAAACAGAGCTCACATTCATTTGCACCATTGATAAAGCTCTCAGTTTGCAATTGATTGCGTTTGACAAAACCAATGAAGTGTCTCAGTTCCATAAGACTGGCTTTGATACCCTCTTATTCTGCACTAAAAGCATCAGGATCCAAATTTGAGCCCAAAAATATAAACATATGAAAATATCAAAATATTAACAAAAAGCATAATCCTAAATACAACTACAACATCTCAATTCTAAGAGTCAAATTACTTTTAAAAAAAGAGTAGGTGTGTTTCTCTTACATAGTAAAGAGCAAACAAGAGGGGGCAGTTGGTTCGTAATTAATAAGCAAGGTAGCTTTTAGAGGTTCACATGCAATTAAAAAGAAATTAGAGAACTTGTCTGAATGAGAGAAAGATATAAAGACGAAGAGAGCTATGACATGAAGAACCAATATTGATGGAAGCCCACTTATTCTAGGCTCTGTGAACAAAACACCAATCCATTACACCACAAAAGATGCAAACTCCCTACTATTTTGACTTCAAATAAAGGGTAGCGAAACCCCAATTGAGAGCTGGTTTTCATGAGGTAAATGAGCAAGTTGCAATCGTTTGTTAAGGACGCTTTTTACCCCTTTTATTAAAATGTTTTCGTATCTGTGTTTTTTTCCACTCCCTTGGAATGTTGATGTTCTTTATTTTCTTTAGGTAGTTGTTAGTTCTTGTAACGTGGTAGTGCTTCTTTTGGTTCTTATTTGATGTAGGAGAGACATAATTTCTCTATAAACACATTGTTATGCCCTTTTAACATTATCAATCAATTGATTTTTTTAATTTTCCAAAAAATGGCCGATTTAGGGCTATGTGTATATATCACAGTACTTTTATTGTAATTTGAAGCAATTGTATCATTTGTTTTAATTTTACTAAACAAAAATTGATGGTTATTTTAATTTTCTTAAACATATTCTAAATACTCATTAGTAAATAGATAAATTTTATATGTTAAATATACATTAGTAAGTAACCATATAAATAAATATCTAACATTAGTAAATACTAATGATGAAAAAATTAGACCAAATCGGTCGATTTGACCAAATTAAGTACAAATCGAGCCAGTTGGAATAACTTGTCTTTTAATGAAAATAATAGAAACCCCTAATTGAAACTATGAAGAAAACAAGAAGAAAGTGGAATACGGCAATCCTAGAGTCTTCAATCTACGAAATTGTAACTAGAGAAGTGCAGAAGAAATAAGCCATAAAAACTAATTAAGTCAAATTGCGACAGCCAAGGGGAGAATATGTGATGATGTTGTGGAAGGCTTCTGGACGTGGACAGGGGTAGAACACAAAGTGCAGCAGCCAGGGAAAAGAGTGCGTCGATACTGTTGAATAATGAAGAACAAGAATAAACCAATTGCGGCAGCCAACCTCCAATTGAGAAAACAACGCAATCACCAATGGAAGAATTCAGAAAACGTGAACCAAGGGAAAAATAGTGATTTTGCGGCTACTTCTTGAAAACAGAATAATAATCCCCCTTTGTGTAACCCTAGGAGCCATTCATATACGGCAATCACCCTTTATTTCCTAATTAAATTCAATCTCTTCCTTTATCTTGAGTAGATAATGTCCAGATTAAGTAGTCTTTCAATTTCAATAGGAAACATCTTGAAAAGAAGTCCAACAGATCTTGGATGGTTGTGTTCTAATTGGGAACGAAATCTGAAAATCTGCAGGTTTAAAATTTTGTCCTTAGGCGTGCCCATGCCTAATCTTTGAATTTCGGCCAGATTGGGGATTTTCGAATTTCTTGCCATATTTTTCCTCTTTTTGATCCATTTCCATCTTTTTGGTATTGACAACCACCTGTGAACATTTAACAATTAATTTCATCAATATTTAAACACCAATTTCGCAAATCAATCAAAATTAATACCAAAACAAATGCAATAAAATTGACTTATCAGAGAGACATAATTTCTCTATAAACACTTTGTTATGCCCTTTTAACATTATCAATCAATTGATTTTTTAATTTTCCAAAAAATGGCCGATTTAGGGTTATGTGTATATATCACAATACTTTTATTGTAATTTGAAGCAATTGTATCATTTGATTTAATTTTACTAAACAAAAATTGATGGTTATTTTAATTTTCTTAAACATATTCTAAATTAAGTACAAATCGAGTCAGTTGGAAAACCAAATTTAGATATTGCATAAATAATATTTTGTTGCTACCTTTTTTAATTTTTTTTACCTTTTCTTATACATAGTAACATATTAATATCGCCGTTGTCTTTTAATATTATTAAAAGCAATACTTTAAAAATCGTTGCCTTATATTAATTTTTAAGAATACATTTTTAAACTATTACTTGCTTAAAGGAATTTTTGCGTTGATAATTTCTATTTATCTGCAAACATGTTGGAATTTTTTTCCGCAACTGTTGATAACTTCTATTGTACGTTGAATCTGTAATTTGATTTGTTTATACGCTCTCTTCTCAAGGCGACCCCCAACCAACAGTTGCATGGAGATTCCTTTATCTGACGCATCAATCAGCAACGATGCGACAAGTGTGCAGCGGATTGCAAAAGGAAGTTAAATCTAAAAGGACTGAAGTAGATACACATGATTCAGTTAAAGCTAGTGAGGAATTAGTAAAGAAAAAAGACTACAAGAAGATCATGAAAGTTGAGGAGTAAATCAAGAAAATGAAAATGAAAATTGATTTATTGGTTAGAATCGTTATTATTTAATTCTACTGTATGTTTCTGCCGTAAGTGTCTTTAATTATTTATTATATTATAAAAAGCAGATGCAATATTTAATTTTTGTATGATTATAACTCATTGAAGGACCAATTTAATGTATTTGACTTGATCCTTTTTCATATGAGATTGGTATGAAAATTGGTCTGAGTTCCATTGCAATTCATTTAAGAGAATAAATATGGAAGTATTCATGTTCAGAATTCAATCTTAACTTCCTTACAAGCAATAGCATGTATTAAAATGGAAAATATATCATGTTTGTATTTTTCTTATTTTAGTTACAATGCAATATACTTATACTTTCTAAAAGATGTGCTTTTGCATGGGAAGAAATTTCGTAAGGAACATAGCTGTTTTGTATACTAGTAGGTTAACTTTGCGCAAATACGCAGTAAAAATACCCAGTGCATTTAATAAAAATTGAAACGGGTAAGAATTTTTTTTAATCATATAAAATTATAAAAATAGCTTAATAAAAATTGGAACGGTTAATTATTAAAATTATAGTAATTAGATGTTTATTTTGATATATTTTTGGTTTATTAGTTTTTTGCGTCGTAATAATATTAATAATAAATGTTAGTATGAACAAAAGTAAGACGAAGCAGCGGTATGACAGTGGGAGGATAAAAAAGTGAGACGGAAGCGGAAGACAAAGTGAGAGTACAGAAAAGTAAGACGGAAGCGTAAGTGAAAGTGAGACGATGGCAAACTGAGACGGAAATTAATTATAAAAATTATAGTAATTACTGCGACGCTAGAATGAATGATTGTGGTACAGTGAAACAGAAGTGATTTTGGTACAGAAATGGGCGGGTATATTCAATAAACCATTGAGTGAATAACGGTTCAAAGATATCAGAGGGAACCTCAACATGGTTATGATAAGTGACTAACCATCTGATACATGTCAATCTAGTTAAAAAGTCGGAGAAGTTAACAGCGTTAGCAATAGCGAGGTACAGTTGGTAACTTCTGTCACGAGCAAGTTTTAGAGGGAAAAATTATCATAGTCTTGAGAACTTCACCTATTCTGGAACATTCTTGATATGACCTAACTTCGACCTTTGGAGTATTCTCAACACAAAGTTCTTAACTTTACTTTTTCGAAAGAACAAACTTACCCAGCTTAGAAGGAAATGGAGCAAGCAATGGTTTACGGAAGACATGTTGATTTTGAATTGTTGAAGAAGGATAATTTGGACATCGAACCAGAGATAGTAGCAGCGGGATGGAGAAAATTCTTTTAGATTCGAGAAATTGTTTATCCGAATGAAGTGTATGATTTCTGGAAGAATGCGAAGTTGGTAGACGATACTATTGTTTCAGCAGTAGATGG
>JANZLX010000211.1:16175252-16187269 GCA_025531955.1 Erythroxylum orinocense | reverse complement strand
ACAGCCGTTATGCTGCCCGATTTTCGATAAAATCGGGTTATGGCAAAGTAAGAATTAGAATAGGTTTTGTTATAAATAAGATAAGAATTTGGTTTATGGATGAAATTTTGGGCATGTTATAAGATGATTTGAGATTTGCATGAGGATGAATTATTCTGTTTTGATTATATAAGGTTGATTAAAGATGAAAGAAATGAAAAAGAAAGATTGAAAAAAAAATTATACCGATTTTCAGTTTTGGATTAGTCTTAGGATTCCAACGTGATGAGGATTTTCAAGAATTTTCGTTACCGGATGTCGAATTTTGTTTGCTTCGTTTTCGATTTGAATCCGATTCGTACTTTGCTTTTCTTTCGAATTCCGCGATTTGCATTCGATTTTGTTCCGCATTTGGTTCTCTGATTGCTCTGAGTTTTCGATTCGATTCGATTAGTTTCGCTTCGCGATCTGTTCATTAATTTCGTTTTGTTTTTTCGATTCTCCATTTTTTGGTTTACCGTTTTCCGTTTTGTTTTCCGGTTAGGGTCTGATCTTGAGATCGGGTCCCAACAGTGATCGTGCTAGCATGCTACCCTCATGGGGTACATATTCGGATATCACCACGGATGTCGGGCATGTGTCTTACAAGAATGGGGTGCTACAAATAACGTCCACATTGTCAAAGACCAAAACTAGTAACTAATTCCATTGAAAATAGGAATATTATGAGCACTTGAGATAATGTTGTTGGCTACCATTTCGCTCTACTTTTCCTTTTTTTGTCTCTGCATAGTCTCTCTCTCTCTCTCTCTCTTTTTTTCTGGCTCCCAATGTCTTTGTTTCCCATAGAGGACAATGCCCTAGTTTTGAAGCCAAATGCAAAAAGAGATAAGAAGATGAACAGTGGATAAATAAAAATGTCTTTTATTATTCACTTTCCCTATAAACTTCAACCCGACAATAGTGAATATATAGGCATTAAGTCCTTACAAGTAGGAAGCATGTAGCCCATACTTTTGTTGATGAAATAAATAAAATATTTTCCCTAAACAATAATAACAAAACGAAAAAAGGTGGAACATGTGATGAGAATTGGAAAAAAGTAAAAACTTGAATTAGTCTGTAGTTACAATAATGGTAGTATCTCAAATAGTAGGGTCCGAAAGTGAGATGAATTGACACAAAAGCGATTAAATGGAAAAAAATTCAAGCGAAGTTAAAGAAGCAAAAGAATGTCTCTGAGATGTTATCATCTAGGAAAATGAAGAACAACCCAGAAAGCAAAAATTGGAGACATTTCTAGAGAAAATAAAGCGAGAGAGACCCAGGTGGACAAATAGTGCTCAAACCAAAATTTCTCTCTCCCATTATTTCTTTTCCATTTTGATTCCTTTGTTATTTAAGAGTAGAACAAATAAAATTTAAAATGATGCTTGTTTGGCTCCATAAAAAATGCAGGAAACTAGAGAGAACCAATTATAATGTGGAATGAGTAATCTACATATATTATCGAGCCGGCCTTGTTCTGCGTTTGGAATGGATAGGCAAGCAAAAACATAAATATGCAACACAACACAATGATCTAAATCCAAACAAAATTTACTGAATTAGAAGAAACTAAAGAAGATTTGCAAAAAGATCTTCTGGATCCCAAGGAAGTTGAAAACAAGCAAAAGGTGCTAAAAACTTGTAGGAAAGAATTTCCTCAAACAAGAAGCTTTGGAAAGAAAAATTCTACTGTACAGTGACAACCACATACATCCATTGAGTGAGATGGTTAGTTGCTAAAAGCAGAAATTAAAAAGTGTCAACAGCGTCTAATTTATATGTTTGTTACAATCTAAACATATCCTAGGCAATTGAGAAGCCAAACAAAGATCGTAAAACTAGAATCTTACATAAAGCAATAATGCTTGCAGCATATACATGTCTAAATTCATGGGAAGTGGTGGTGATTTTAAAACTTCACACATAAGTTAATAAATCAAAATTTCTGAAAGTGTATCTCTACCCTAATTCAATAATTAATCCTTGTATACGTATCAATATTATCCACATCTTCCCTCTACAACAATTTATATATAATTTGTGTGCCCATAGTCAACTATTATATAGTTTCTCCAGTCAAGTGAGTCAACTAAAATCTAGCTATTTGTCCATTTGTAAAACGGCACTGTGTGTGCCTAATCTTGTGCTCGGAGATGGTCTCAAGTTTCGGCGACCATGTTTGATCTTTGGGCCTAACCAAGAGGTCGTAGTGCTTCTTCAACTCCGGTGTGCTACAGAGAGAACAACGACTAGGTTTGTTGGACCCTGCAGTTTCTTCTGTGCCTCTATATATAAGCCTTGTTATGAATTCCGGTGCGACCTTTATTGCAACCCTACCATTCTCACCTTTTATGTACTGGAAAGGAGCACACTCACTGAAATTTAAAGGGCGAGCTTTAGAGCTAGGACTTAGAAGTGCAATGGAAGAAACTGATAGGACTTTACATGCAAAGTCAATAGGAAGAACAAAGTAGGTTTGGCCAGGCATAAGCTCGTCGTCAATTGCTAGAGATGGCACAGGGTGGCCGATGAAAAAAGAATCTGCATGACAAACCATCATTTCTGGGTTCTCAAACATGATCTCGCCGGCGGCATGTTTACCGGTCAACAATCTTGTTGTTCCTTCATAGAAGATAACTTTCACCGATGACATGGAACTTTGCCTGCAGAATGGGGACACTGTATTTCCCATGAAGATATTGATATGATTTAGAGAAACAGGCAGAAATTGACAGAAGAAATGGACGTGATGTTGAGACAAGTGAACTACAGAAGAAGAAGGAACAAGAGAGGTTTTCAATATGCAAGGGAATTGACTTGATATAAAATCTTAGGTTTAGTTGTTACGTTAGGGTTTTCAAGGCGGGTCGGTGGTCAGCTATGCCGGCTTTGAACATCTCCTTCTCTCTCCCCTTTTGTCTTCAGTATGTGTGTGTGTTATTAACCAAACGTGTACATTCTTGTTCGTATTGGGAGACTTTAGTGTTCCTTCGTATTAGAACTTAGAAGACCTAACTGATTGGACTGATATAATAATAAAAATTATTTTTTAATTTACTTTGATTTTTTATTTTAATAATTTTATTATTATAAATGTAAATTAATTAATTTTTATAAAATAAAATAAATCAACTAATTTTTATTTAATAATTTTTAATTATAATTTAAATTTTTTAATAAATCATAATAATTTTTTTCAGTCATTAATCAAATTCTTTTACTTTATTTCACGTATGACTTAATTTATAACGTACAAACTTAAATAATAATTGGACAATTTACCATGTATATATCATAGTTTAGGAAAGATATTGCATAAAGAAAGAGTGTTCGTGATCTGTGTTACCACCAAGTCCAACTATATATATATAGATAAATGGCAAATGCTGCCAACTAATACTGAAGGTTTAAATTATTTTAGTGCCGGGAGCAAAACACGTTAATTAAAATTTCAAACTAAAGAACCAAATTTCCTAGGGAATGTAGGGTCAAATTATTTAGTCATTTCTCAACAAAAAAATGTTCGTCGATTTTCCTCTATTAGAAATTTTGTTTTATTTTATAAATTAAAGAAGAACATTTTTTGTTAAAATTTGATCCGTGGACCTTTCCTAATTCCTATCATGGATGGACTAAGTACATTACTCACGACGGGAAGGCTCAACCAAACCAGTAAATAACGGTAGCCACTTTTTGAAACTTCCATGTATACGAAGCTCGCCTATGTGGACTTTTGTGAACAAGAGGGAATTGAGTTATCTATGTAGACTAGCCCCAAAACGATTTCAAAGGCCCTTTGAAAAATACTACTATAGCGTCCACGGCCATCAAAACAAGAATTCAGATTTTTTGTCCAGTTTTATTCTGTCTTATTCTGTCTCATAGAATCTCAGTCATTTATTTTGCGGGTCCCACGCGAATCCCATGCGAGACCTACATAAATAAATGGCTGAAATTTATTGGACATAATAAGACACCATAATATTGGACAGAGGATCTGGACTCTCAAAACATGGCTTCGATGAACAAAGTGCAGGGTGGCTGTTAATCATAGTCACCTGTACTTAAAAAAAAAGGAAAATGAAATTAATAAATAAGAGGTAAGAGTTTTACAACAAAAAAAAAGGAATAAATCTATAGGTGAGCACCCTTGACAACCTTGGAATACTAAGTAGATACTAAGAACAAAAAGTTAAACTATTTAAGACGGGGATATAGAGATGCTAGGATATTTGAGCTATCATTGTGAGTCGGGTTCTATAGCAGAATGTACTCCCTGACTTTATGGAGGATCGTAGATTTCAATATTTCTTTAGAAGAACTTGTATTGGCGAATCATCTGAGATTTCTTTCACGCCATAAGCTATAGACACAAAGGGCTAGAACAATGCAGTAGATTGACTGATCTGCTCCCATGGATGCATTCTGAGTTAATAGATGTAAAAAGATGTTGGGAAGTGACTCAATTGAATTGCATCATTGACATTTCATGGTGATATAGTTCCATATATCCTTGTTGAAAGAGCATTCAAAGAAGAGATGGTTTCTTGTTTTGTCATGTGTCTAGCACATTGGACAAATTTTATTAAGCTCTAAGAAGGTCACGCGATTTGTGGTGCTCAGTTTGCTTTTAACTGCTAGCCAAAGGATGAATGACAGTCGTGGAAATAAAGCCTTAAACCAGACAATCTTAAACCAGTCAACTCTAGAGCTTCTATCTTATAAGCATTCAATTAACATGGTGTAATAGCTTGTTTCCATACTAAGGGTTAGAACCTTAGACTATTGCACATGAGTAATATCATTGAGAATTTATGAAATGCATTTCATTCACATACACACATGAATCATGATTTAGGAAACAATGCAAAGATTATATGTTCACTCAATTGACATGTTCTGCGGTATGAAAAGTTTAAAATGATCATGATGTGAATTGTGTATTATTTATGTCTTGATTTTTGGTTTGGTAGATTATAATTAGTAAATTTGGAATTAATTGTTACAATTGGAAAATTGTTGAATTAAAATGTACATTTAGCTTAGGAAAAATATCAAGTGGTAAGATAAGTTGACACATAGAAAATTAGGATGACTAAGCCTATTAAAATGACTGACATTTGGTATAGAAAATTTAGTGACAATTGACATAGGTAATTAATTGACATATGGCAACAATGATTGAGTGGCAAATGGTCTAGCATATTGGTGACATTTGGCAGCTTATACATGGGACAAATGGACTGCAAGCCTAGGGACATATGTCATTGAAACATGGTGACACCTTGTCTTACATCTCTATTTTTTAGTTTAAGTCTAGCTAAATTGCCACACCAAATCCATACTTTTACCCCTCATAAAGTTAGTTAAAGAACTAGAACATTGTTGTTCTTATTATGGTCTTTTGTCCTTACTAAAAACCAACCTATTTCCACCTTGAATTTGTGATGATCTTGCATGCATGGAGGGCTAGGTTAGGTTGATGAATTAAGGTGGAACTTGAGCTAAACAAGTAATTAATACTTTAATCTTTATTGCATGTTTTAATAGAAAGATTATGATGATTGAATTGGGATGGATAGTATATGATGTCGATGATGAAATGTGCTGGAATATGATGGATGAACTTGGATACTTTTATGCTTTGTTCTTGATGTATAAAACCTGTGGGTTATAGGTTGTTATATGGATGAATTAGATTGGGATTTGAGGTATAATGAAGGTGAATTTATGCTAAAGAAAGGTGCTAGTGTAGCATTCTTGAAATGGGAAAGAACTAGGACTACATGTATGATAGTGAATGATAGTTTCTGTTTTGTTTTAATGCATGAAAGACAATAGATTATAAGCTTCCAATTCAATAATTTTGAGTTAGAATTGAAGATGAAATTGATGCGGAATTGGAGTACAATTAAGGTATAATTAATGGATTATTATGAAGATGTTTTGAATTTTGTATAAAGGTGTTAGAATTTAGAAAAAAAAAGGAAATGGATAGTGAACCTTTGAAGTGAAAAAAATGTTGTTTTGTGTGATTGTTGAATTAACTAAGGATAAGTTACTTTACTTTGGTGCATTTGGACTTGATTGATGTTTGAAATGAACTTAGATAGTTATTTGATTAATTGGTTAAAGGTTCGATACATTTAAGTTGTTAATTGAATTTATAACTTAAAGAATGGATTGATTTGATATCAATATATCTAAATATGGAAATTATGAGTTGTTAAAGGAATAAAGGTCTTCTTATGAATACAAAAGTGATCAAAAGGATATAAGTAATGTATTAGGAATGAATGAATGAGAATTGGGAAATTGCGTGAATATATATAATATGCTAGAAAAGGGTTAGTGAATGTATGGTTAATGAATTTAGAATAATCATAAACATAATTTCAAACTAATTATATCCAAGCTATGATGTATGAATGGTTAAGATTTGTGAATAATGATACATACCTAGAAAGTCAATTAAGCATGCATTGAACATGACACATATACATATGCATGATTGAATATTTATATGATTGATCAACTTTGTAATGTGTAAAATATGTGTATATTGCATGACTAAAGAAGTGCAAATTGATCGTTAGCATCTGGACATTGTCAGTTCATCAAGGCAATAGCTTATCTGGAGTGTATCATGAGTAAACCTAGATATTTTCTCACTAAGAGTGATTTGTTTCTATTTAAATTTTAGTTATTGAATTGTTACTTATATGATTGCAATAATTCCGGACATTGTCCAAGGAGTTTGATATTCAGGAATGTATTAGAAGTGCTTTGAAATTGTATGTGTAATACTAAACATGTACTCAACTAAATGTAAAATGTCGGACTCAGATTCGAAGAATGTGATAAACGACATGAGCACATTGAATGAAAAGTATTGATAGCATATTATATGAATTGATGCATTCCATTACTTTGATATACATGATCAAATAAAGGAGTTGTGACTGGAGTGACCAACGTAAAACAGAGTTTTAAGCTCAGGATGTGAGCAAAGAGCCACAGACTCAGTTATTAATGAGGTCGATATCTATAAAGGGTACGGGATAGTAAATGAAATGAGCCTAGTATCTACAACGGATACGGAACAGAAATAGGTACTAGATCACAACAAAGTAAAATGAAAGTGGAGTCACATGTGCATTTGCATATATAACTTTACATGTATTGTGTGAATGATTACAATGAATTACTGAATTATCTTTATATAGTGATATGCGATAATGTGTACCTATTATACTTGTTAAAATGTGATGAAAGGTGTTGTGATATACAAAATTGGATACTATGATATACTTGTGAATTTGGTTTCATAACTGTGATGTTTCAGTTCTAACTTGAGTCAGCACATCGATGATGGTTCACTCACTGAGTTCACACACTCATCAAAATTGCAACATTGATTTTCATGTACAAAGGAGACCTAGCTTCTAAGGTAATCTAATAGAAGTTTAGTACTGTCAATTTTTGGGACTAAGAATGGCTTAAAGGTCTAGTCAACTAATATCTGAGGAGTCTAGTAGATTGTGATTTTTTACTTTTCTCATTTCAAGTAGAAAATTTTGTAAAAGAGCAATAAACTCTCTGAATTTTTTTGGTAATGTAAATATATGGATTATAAAGTGTAATGCTACAATGTAAGTTATGTTTGCAAATGAAATGGGAAAAGTTGATCTTTTGAATACTAGTGTTATGCGTGATGCCATAATAATTTATGTGACAGTTCTAACGTACCATTCTCATAGGGTATGTTCTCAAACATCCTCTAGATGTTCAACATATGCTCTATGGAAGTGGTATGTTACATATGATGATTCCGACCATCAACTTAGACTATTATGTAACTGTTCCCTTCCTTTACTGTTAAGTCATTAAATTGCACTTATTTTCGACGATCCGAAATTAATGGAATTATCTTATAATTTTTTACAGATGGTTTGCAATGCCTTAGAGACAAAATAGAATCAAAAAGATGCAAAAGAATGAAAAAAAGCCGAAATTCCCAATTTGACAGCAATTTAGTGAGTAAACATGGGCATGCCTAAGGATGGAATAAATCTACAGATCAAATTTCAAAAGTCAAAAGTCAAAATTATCACAATCTTTAAAGATTATCTTGCCATCTTTCAAGGGGATTACCTACTGAAAACAGAAGAGTGCATTATCTGGAGAGAATAAAGAAAAGATAAGGAAGAGATGAGCATAAAGAAGAAGAGTTGGTGATTGACACAAGTTCTCAAAGAGGGTTTTAGACTAGGTTTTCGTAGGTTTTGAGGGGGTTGCTACTTCCTTTCTTCTATCTTTACATTTTCTGCACACTTTCGATTAGTTTTCTCATGTTTTCCATTAAAAAACCAGGGATGGAGAGGTTAAGCTTTGTTATTTCTTTTGTTTTCAATTCTATTATGAGTAGCTAAATCTTTTGTCTTAGTTGAGGGAATCCATGTTATATGTTATTATGGTGAGATGTTTTGAATATAATTTACGTTGTTAATAAACATTGGATATCTTTAGATCTATTCTTTTTAATTGAATTTGTTGGTTTCTAAGTGCGCAACTAGAGATTAATTGGTTCAATCGTTAGATTAACGGAATATGACGTTCAGTTTCGATAATCATAAGTAGCAATTAGGATTAACTTTTGCACATTAGAGTCAGAAACTCTAAGAAGATATTCGCTTGATTGATTGCATGTCGTACATATATTTCACTTACTCATTGGTTCTTAATTCCTAATGTTATTATTCAATTACACCTATGCTCATATCTAGGTTGTTGTTTAATAAGAATGCTAGGATACATGTTTCTAGTCATCATACTTAAGAGAAAACTGCCCCAACGAATGTTTGTTAGTGATTGCAATTTTATTTCAAGGATCCATGATAGCATGATAACATCAGTGACACGAAAACCAAGATATTTTCTCATTGATTTTTTGGATTCAAGTATTGCTTTCAATTGTGATTTTTCTCATATTTATCTTATATTGCCATCACCAAAACCCCCCTTTTACTTTTTTTATTTTTTCCGTTTGAATTCGTAATTTCATTAAACTAATGATTCCTCATGGGAATGATATCTACTTACCGCCACTACATTAATTTGTTTTAATGGAAGTGATTTCTTTTGAATTTGGTTGCAGGCAACATCATTACCAAAATTTGGCGTAGTTGCCAGGGAATTTTGACGGTTTATGTACGCTACGCGTTCAAACCAATCAGATAATTTACAGTACAATCCTAAGATCAAAAAGATAGTGAAAAAGACTACAAAAATAGACCAAACAACAAAAAAAGATGCAAAGAATGGATAGAATAGCCGCAAACTGCACCCTTCGCGAGCTAGCTGCACCAACGGATGCGCAACAACCACACTGCATCAACTTCCCGAATTCAGGTGATAATAATACTTTTGAATTGAAATATGGACTAATTCACTTATTGCCTATTTTTAAGGGATTAATGGGAGAAGATCCATACAAGCACTTGAAGGAATTCGACGTAGTTTGCATGGGTATGAAGCATACTAATGTGACGAAAGAGGAGATTAAGCTAAGAGCTTTCCCGTTTTCCCTTAAAGACGATGTGCAAGAATGGCTATATTATTTAGTCGAATAGAACGTGCAAACGTGGGCTGAAATGAAGAAGCTTTTCTTCAAAAAGTATTTTCCAGCATAGAGAGCAGTTAATATTCGGAAAGAGATTTGCATAATTCGTCAACATACGGGAGAAACCATCTACGAATATTAGGAGAGATTCAAGAAACTATGCGCTAGTTATCCACACAACCAGATAACCGAACAATTATTAATCCAATATATCTAGGAAGGACTCTTGCTTTTTGATAGGAGCGTGATCGACGCTACAAGCGATGGTGCATTAGTCGACAAAACACCAACGATCGTAAGAGAATTGATGACGAACATGGCCTCCAACACGCAACAATGTGGAATCCGTACTGGGCATGGGTCAAAGGGCGTGAATGAAGTTAGTGCAACCTCGTTGGAAAAGAGATTGGATGACCTCACTACTTTGGTGTGACAATTAGCAGTTGTGAGAAAATAAGAAGCTAAGGTATGTGGTATATGCTCAGTGTTAGGACATTCTACTGATTTATGTCTGATTTTGCAGGATGAAAACGTAGAGCAAGTGAATGCCGTGAGAAGATTTACTGGGCCAAATCAAAGGAAGTACGACCCATTCTCTAATACCTATAATCCGGGATGTCGCGATCATCTGAATTTGCGACATGGGAATCCTCAAGGACAACAAACAACCATGAATTTTAAACCCAATAGACAACCATATGTGCCCTGTCAAAATCCAAATATAACATCAACTGCTAAAGGAAATTCTTCTTTGGAAGATATAGTGCACATTTTGACCACTAACACTTTGACATTTCAGAGGAATACTAAAGCAAGTATCCAAAATTTGAAAAATCAACAAGGGAATTTCGAAACCTGGTTAAGTCAAATTTTAGCTACCGTTAATCGAATGGAAACACGAAATTATGGAATCTTCCAGCACAACCTGAGGTTAATCCTAGACAAAGTGCGAAGGCTATCACATTGCGAAGTGGTAAGGAACTATAGGAACCACTCTCCAAAAATTCCAAAAGAGAAATAGAGGAAGAAATCACGCACGCAACACATTTCCCACCTGAATTGACGCAAAAGGGGTACTAAACAAGGTGCTTCCACCTCTTTTTTCGAGTCGATTCGCAAAAGCAAAGAAGGAAGAATAAGAAAAGGAAATTTTGGAGACTTTTCGAAAGGTTCAGGTAAATATCCCTCTCCTTGATGCAATTAAACAAATTCCACGATATGCTAAATTCCTTAAGGAGCTTTGTACATTTAAGAGGAAATTGAAATTTAATGAGAAAGTCCAATTAGGAGAAAATGTTTCAGCAATTTTACAAAAGAATAAGCTTCCACCGAAATGTCAAGATCCAGATATGTTTACTATCCCGTGCTAAATTGATAATTTGCATATTGAAAGAGCTATGTTAGATTTAGGTGCGTCCATAAATGTTATGTCATACGATGTGCATGAATCTTTGAATACTAGACCCCTTAAAGAAACTACGTAGTGATTCAATTAGCAGATCGCTCAAATGATTATTCGAAAGGTGTGTTAGAAGACATATTGGTTCAAGTAGGAAACATACTTTTCCCGACTAAATTTTATATTTTACAGATGGGCACGAACGACACATCCTCCTCCACTCCGATTTTATTCAGAAGGCTGTTTTTGAAAATGACTAGAACCAAAATAGATGTTCATGATGGATCTTTAACTATAGAAGTTGATGGTGACTTAATTGAGTTTAATATTTATAATACCATGAAAATTCCAAATGATGAACAATCTATAGTTTCTGTGGATTTTATTGATATATGGATGCAGGAGAATAAGATTTTGGAAGATAACGATGATGTTGAATTGATGGACAAGGCATCACAATGGCATGGAGATGAAGACCCTACATTACCTGGTGCACTAAGGGAGAAGACATTAGCTTCATAAGGAGATGGGGAATCGTTATCCTTTAATGGACAATTAAATAATGCATCCCATTGGTTAGAAGGGGAGAAAATAACATTAGATGGTGAACCAATTGAAACGTCACTTTGTTTGGAGACCACCGAACCATTCTCCCATCAGCTCACGTCCATGGAAAAGTCCAAAGGGTAGACAAGTTGCTGCCATCATTGACCAGCCCACCCACACTTGAATTAAAGAGCATACTTAGTCATCTAAATTACATCTTTTTAGGTGAGAAAGATACATTATCTCTTATTTCTAATAAACTTTTAGATGTGCAGGAAAGCCAGCTTTTTAACGTTTTGAAGGAGAATAAAGAAGTTTTCAATTGGATGGCAGCTGATTTGAAAGGAATTAGTTCCACCATCTGCATGCACCGAATTTTGATGGAAGATGAGGCGAAGGAGGTGAGACAACCACAACATTGTC